>OX608078.1:78780710-79258422 GCA_951509765.1 Sphenella marginata
TTTTTGGTCTAAACTAATGATTTTTGGATATGTGTGTCCCTTGGTCAAGAATTATATAATTTGGGAAATGTGGGCCGTGCCACGCCCACATTTTTTGTATTCAGTGCTTTGTTTGTACTTCAATAATGTCCAAAGTTTATGGTTGATCTGTTTTAAACTTTTCCAATACGTTAAAATCTTCGTTGGGTACGACATAGATAGGCTACATTTGTAAATTCTTTGGAAAAGTGGGCAGTTCCAGGACCACAAGCTAAGTAATAGTTCTATTCGTTATATCCCTGAATGTATTTGCTTTAGCGACATTTTAACGTTCTTAAATCTTAATCAAAGCACTTAATTTTTTTTGTTTGTTATTGCCGTTCATACATATCCAGAGTATTATAGGTAGATATAGGATATAATTAAATAAGTGCTAACTATACATCTGCTCAGCAGCGCATAATGGTTTTTGTCATACCCATTGAGTTCAAAAGATCCGTGGCATCATTATAAAAAACGGATTTGGGTATACTGGAGTCATTTTTCAAAGAGTTGATATACTTCCAGAAGATCTTTGGATTGGATTTAATGTTTCGCTCAAAATTCCTAGTGTAACCCATATATAAAGATTTATTTAGCTTACTGAACCTATTACTATAGGAAGCAAACAAATTATAAAAGCGCCTATGATTGGTAGCTTTGTATTTTTTAAAGAACTTGTTTCTCAAATTTTTTAAATGTTTAAGTTCTCTATTGTGCCAGGGAGATTTATAGGATTTCTTCTTATATACAGGCACAAAAATATCACACACATTAAATATAATAGATTTAAAAACATTAAAACAGCAAGCGGTATCAGTTTCACCAAAAACTACATCCCAATCAGTCTCAGATAAAGCTGAATTCACAAGATGGAAATCACAGCGTTTAAAATTAAAAGATAATTGCGAGTTTTTTGAGGGAATATCAAAATACTCAGTGAACTCAAAATCCAGCTTTAGAGGTCGGTGATGCGAATTAATAGGCGAAATCGAAGACACAGGTTCAGATAAAATAAAGCTAATATCATAAGAGATAAAGATTAAATCGAGAAAGCGGCACAAAGCATTGGGGAATCCGTTGATTTGCTTTAAGCCCGAACCAAGTAAGTTATCAACCAAACAGGATTCGGCAGGGGAAAAAATATTGGTAGGAGTCAAATAGACATCATCGTCAAGAGACAGCCAATTAACGTTTGTCAAATTGAAATCTCCTAGAACGCATAGCTGATTATCACCAGTGCTTTGGACCAGGGCTAACACGTTTTTTACATGTGACTTATAAATGCTTTCCGGGCTAGACGGAGGGATGTAAGATGCACAGACCAACAGATTCCCACGAGAACCACGAATTCTAACACACAGTTGATCCAAAAGGGTATCACTATTGCTCAAAGTTGTGAGCGAGGCCTGGAGGCCAACCCGTACGGCTATCAGCACACCACCCCCTCTGCTTAACCCAGTTTTAATTGCATCCCTATCCTTACGGAAAACATTAAACAACTTGGGATCAAAAAATTCAGCATCAAAAAAATTACAATTTAACCACGTCTCAGTGATAACAAAAACATCATATTCTAAAAGAGAACTAAAAATACGCAGGTTTTCAGCCTTTGTTCTGAGGCCAGAAGCATTTTCATAATACATATACAATTTAAACTTAGGCAATTGTGGAGTCACGCAAGCTACTAGGTCCGGCGTGGAAGCACACCGACGGCAGGAAGGAAGAAACATGAAACCATCTAAAGCGCGCAGCTACATTTAGTTCATTTGAGTTAGCGCAGCCAGAAACACGAGGCAGTGAGCTCCCAGTAGTGCGTTTACTTCTAGCTTTGTTCACGTCATGTAAACGTCGATTGAGATTTAGATTAGCAGATACCGCAGATTGTTCAACAGACGTATTACAGTTAACATTAGCAGTATGCATTACAGACGTATTACAGTTAACATTAGCAGTATGATTAGTTAGCGTATAAGCAAGGTTAGAGTTCGCTTCACTAGCATTAACATCAAACGTAGCAGCAGAGGCACTGTTATTGCTAATGCTCTTTGCGATTCGCTCCTCTGACATAAACTGCGCTTTCATCTCACCCAATTCACTAGACAAATCATTGAATTTAGTATTGAATAGGTCGACCAAAGAATCAGTGATTTTCTTGTTAGTCACAGCAATGAAGTCCAAAGAGGCAATAAATCGTTCTGGTAGGTTAACCGGAACCGGAACCGTTTTTGGCAGAAACCAGAACAAGGCACAATTTTCCAGTCATTTCTCGCAAATGCTACGTTACACTTAGCACAGAAGTCATCCATTTCAAGAAAAAAAAGATGAAAAACGCAAAAGCACAAAGCCGACTGCACTCTGCACAAGTCAACGCCGACGTAAAATGCAATGACTATTTATTGAGTCAATAGATGAACACCTGGTCACCTTAAAATTAGCAGCTTACTTCAAACGTAGTTGACACAGTTGACACACAGGTGGCGCTGAGAGCTCAAGTATAGTATTTGACACAAGCTTTTAGCCACTGGCGCAAATGTTGTTGTTTCTTTGCACCTAATTGGTGTTGTTGCAAAACAATAAGAAATTTTGGAGCACCTCCACTGCAGATTTACCAATGTAACTCATCAAAGAGGCAGATCACGAGAACTTCAATGAATTTTAGTCAATTGAGCAATGCAAATTAAGTCTTAAACGTTTTCCACAATTAACATGGACTTTAAAACAATAAAAACTTTATTTAAATCCACGAGCACAAAACTTTTGAAGTATGTAGCCAGAGTTGCCAGATCCATGATAGTGTGTGTCGTAGTAAACTAAATGTTGTGTATAACAATATTGCCAGATACGTGTACAGTAAAAGTCGTTATGACCACGTTTCTGTGTTTTCGAAGCAAATTGCATCGGTATTATTTATCAATTTGTTAAAATTTAAATGTTTAGTGTTACTTCAAAAAATTATTCGCTTAACTTAGCCCTTTAAAATATAGTTGTTTGGTATCTGAACGTCAGTACCTAGTGTTTTCTGTCCGCTGTTGGAATACGTTGCCTCCAAAAATTAAGGGTATTAAGGAAACTTTGCATTTCAGACGTGAACTGCTCAAGTACTTTGCGAATTTTGACTGAACACACCAAGATAATTTTTGATCCCAGACACCTCTATCCTATTTTTTTACTTCTATTCCTTTCATTTACTGTATGTACTTATTTCATTGTCTATCTCTTTTCATTTTATTCTTCTATTATCTCAATTTTCTTGTATCCATCACCCACTGCTTCATAATTCCTACTCTAAGATTTGATGTAATTGTTAGTTTTAAGTTTTAATATGTACTCTAGTTTTAAGGCGAAACTCTGTAAAATAACTTATGGTTGTGTGTTTGACCAATCAAAATAAAATAAATAAAATAAATAAACAAATTATTATATAACTAACTTGCGCGCCTCTGAAAAAAAATTAAATAACATTAAATTATGTGTTATTCAATTATATTTTTATTTCTGAAGAAAGAAATGGGGGCCCCTGCAATAGTTTCCTTATAATGACGTTATGCGAGTGCATAAAATTTTTCTATACTACTTATTACTTTTATTTTGTCAGTAGCTGAAATATGGTGATTGCTTACATGTTATTTTTTGATGACTATAAATAATAGCACGACAGTTATACATATAACTCTTTCTACTTCACGCTTGAAATAACAGATATTTCGTAAGCCGAGAATATTTTACATTCGATTTCATTTCTATTCCTAGGGACAAAGCAATGAAATTGACAGGTGTTTTTTAAAGTTTTCGCAGCTGAATAACGCTCTTTCAATTTAGCGGCATGACTTTCATGTTCGTTCTTAGTACAATATTCAAAATCGATTAACTTGAAATATGATTTTGCCCAATTAAATAGAGCTTTTGGTCCAGTGATTTTCGTTCCATTGCTATTCTGGAGACTTGAGCGATATGCACATCTTTTTACAACGCCGCCGACCCCGTCACAAGCACCCTTCCCATGCGCTGTAGCAATAAAATGCCACTCGGCGTCAACTCCGAAATCTTTTTTGTAATTAAGCAGATTGATGAAATTGTACTTGTTCTTGTACTGTGAACCTGCCGAGAAGTAAAATTTTTTTTTTACGTTATTCGTTCCGAAAAGTTTTATCATGAACAAAATCAGTTTGTGCTTTTTGTAGCTTTTTTGCAGTAGAAACCATACGACGAGACACATTAAAGGTTTCACGAATCTTTCTGATGGTCCACGTTTTTGGAACAAATGTCAATATATTTATTTTGTCTCCTCTAGTTTTTTGATTGTTAAACGATACTCTTAGTGCTTCAATAATTTCATCTTCAGGTGATATCTCACTGCTTAAACTGCTGTCACACGTTAGCTGCCAATTTTGCTTTCTCCTCTTTTGAAAATTTTGAAATGAGCCGAATTTTTTTATTGGGCTCAAATCACATTGTTCAAACAAATTATTTATTTTATCCACGCTTATTAATTTGTCAACAATTTCACTATCGAAATCTGAATCAGCATTTACATCATCATCAGGCACAATGATTTTTTCCGGAGAACTATCACGCGAGTTAATTACATCTTTTCCGATAGACATATTTTCGAGTTCACTAGATTTTGCTTTATACAAACCACGTTTGCAAGAGCGACATATGTACTGGCCGATAAGACCACTGAACTTTTCACTGTACTTTTCATTTACTTGCACTAAATCTTTGTAAACGCGACAGTGATTTTTCTTTTGCAAAGGATTACAACACCGGTGAGGCATTTTACTAATTAACGAAATTGGTAAATTCACGCCAGTCGACTTATAAATTTATCTGTTTAGATTCTAAACTTTAGAAAATATTATTCACAACATACTTTGGTTTTGAAAAAATTAACGTATACTTATAGTTACATAGCTAACAAGTCTTTATTAAATTAAAGGATGCACTTGCACATATAACGTTATTATGTATAAGGAAACTATTGCTGGGCCCCCATTTTTTTTCAGAAATAAAAATATAATTGAATACCACATAATTTAATGTTATTTAATTTTTTTTCAGAGGCGCACAAGTTAGTTATATAATAATTTGTTTAAAACAATTAATGTTATTTAACAAAAAAAAATTTATTTGTATATAAAAAAAATCCAAAATTAAAGTGCATTGTTTTATAAATGTCAAAAAAAATCGGTTCAGTAGTTTCTGAGAAAACAATTTTTGACCGATTTAATGCGACAAAATTCAATTGGTTATAAATATTTAACGGTAACACATTTCGAGAAAAAAATTAACAGGATTTCCAGGATTTTTTTTTGGTTATTCGAACACTTGGTAAATGCGAGCTCACTTGAGATGGCTTCACCCATAGGTGAAAATGTATATCGGCGTAATTTCGTCCTGAGCGACAAAGCGAATAAGTTTAACGCCAAGCTAGCACCAGTTTTTATTAAAGCTAAAGTTCTCGCCATAAAAGGAAATTCCATATATCAATTGGAAGACATACATGGTAAAATAGGGTGGTACCATGGAAAAGATAGAAAGAAAGGAATGCAAGGGTTAAATACAAATTACCGTCAGATAATGTCCTCTTCTCTAATTATCTTCTGTTGACATCACGCCAAATTTTTGACTTGTTTTTCCGTGCCTATAAAAGCGGCGGTCTTAGCTATATCGAGGATTCTTCTGGATAAAGTCTTAGTAACATGTAACATGTCTCGGTAACTTGTTTTTTTTCGCGATCGCAAAATTTTTTCAAGTTATAAAGTAAAAGTACAAAAGTTTGCAGCGTGTATTGGCGAAAAATTAATGATATACAAATCGCGTAAATCGTCTCGATTAAAAACAAAATTTCTCTTTTTGAAAACAATTTTGAAAGATGTAATGGTGTTCCTGGTTGCGATGTTCCTGAGTTCCTGATTGCTGCGTGGTTTGGCATGAGGGCCAACGAGGACGAGGATTTGTGGCAACTTATATCGGATATTGCCGTCGTTGCATTTGTTTTGTGTTTATATCGGAGCAAAATCTTTGGTTCCAAGAAAAAAAGAACTTTGACTTAACCTAAAAATCATAATTTTTCATATTTCATTTTTTACAATTGCCTTGTGGTATGCCTGTGCATTTTTATAATTAAAATAGAAGAGAGCGAAATCCTACTCTGACTTTCAGCTACTCGTTCGGCTGTCCAAACATGGTTATATAGTTGGGTTGTTCTACAATGAGATCGATATTCGCTAAGGCGAAAATATAGTTTTTTTAAAAACTATAAAAATTGTCTAAACACCCAAGATAACCAGTTTTTGAATTATATAGAAGAAAATTATAATGTTTATAATCCCTTTTTATAAAGAGTTAAAAGAAAATAATAATCTTAAAAATCATAATCATAAAAGTGAGCAAACCATAGTAAACAAAAGTGAATGATACTTTCGGTACCAACAGATCTACGTAAATTTCAAAACGTTAAGAAAAATATATATATAGAAATATACATATATATATATAGATATATATATATTAAGGCATATATATGTAGATATATATATATTAAGGCATATATATATAGATATATATATATTAAGGCGCCTCACGCTCCATACAAAAAAAAAATGGACACCCTGTTTCCATCGGAATTATAAAATTCTAAGACCTTGGTCAAAATATTTCGAAAAAATATTAAGATTTACCGGAGCTAAACCGCGTTAAAAAACGGTAAAAATATCGTTTTTCATGTATAAAAGGAGTATGAAAAAATATTTTTTAATAAAAAGCACCTGAGATGATGAACTAGCTGGAGTACAAAAGGTAAGCATAAAAAAGTTTGAAAATTTTAAAAGGTATTTTCGAGATGTTGCCATTTCTGCAAAATTTAACCCTTTTTGGTCCAATTTCACACATTGCGAATATTAGCACACAGGTACACAATTATAGCATTGAAAAAAATTTTTAAACTTTTTTATGCTTACCTTTTGCACTCTATCATCTCAGATGCTTTTTATTAAAAAATATTTTTTTATACTCCTTTTATACATCAAAAACGAAATTTGTAGCGTTTTTTGACGCGGTTTAGCTCCGTTAAATCTTAATATTTTTTCGAAATATTTTTAGAGAGTCCTTAGAAAAGAGTGAATTTTGAAATTCCGGTGGAAACAGTGCAACTTTTTTTGGCGAGGCCAGGCGCGTATTCAGGGGGGGTTTCGGGGGTTCAACCCCCCCCGAAATTTCCGAAAATTAAAAAATATGCGTCTGTACTAGAATAATTACTCTATTCACTTTTAAAACCTCTGTTAAGAAAGTAGCATTAATAGCATTAATGAAAATATGAAAGAATAAAATTAAATAATATTTCACACTGAGAGAAGTTATTGGTAGTCGCTAAACAATTGTCAGAGTAAGTTTGAGAGGTCACAACTAAATTCCTGCAACGGTTCACTCACTTGGCCCTTTTAGAAATTCGCGCAAAACTATCAGACTTGTTCTGCATAAGATCAACTTAGCATCTCAACTACATAGCATGTTAACAACAGTAAGAGTGATTCGAACTAAAGTCTGTTGAAATTTAAATTAACTGCTTTTCGAGCTATGAATACAGCGGGCAAAAATCATAAAAATTAGTGTCCCTCGTTATTATAGTCACGGTTGCCAGAGGTTTAACCAAAAAAATGAACAAGAAGTTAGTTTCCAAAAATTACTAAGCTGTACACAACGCAGTCGTATTGAATTATCAGAGAAAGTAACAATTAAATTGTGCTTATACTTGTGAGGTGATAATAAAAAGTGACGCTAATTTGGCAAAAAAGGATTGAAAAAGTTTAAAAGTAAAAGCCCGGTATGCTGTTGAAAAGAAAATGCTTAAGAAATATTTTCAAGTATTTCTTGACCATGAAATTGTCATGAATAGCCAACAAATGTTGACGTTCCGTTTTGCATGTTGAATAATTGCAATTTTCCGCTTTTTATATGAATTTCAATGTTATTTTATTATATTTTTTGTTTTTATTTTTCCGAAGCTTCAGTTTTTCTTCAAGAAATAAAGCGACAACTATTTACTTCTTGCCAAAGCCTGAAGAAATCCTACACAAAATTTCAAAACAAACAATAAAAATAAATATTGTTTTGTACACGGCTAAAAGATTTAGCCTAGATTTAAAACTTTTTGGGGCTACATATACACCTAGACCAGTATGTTCGCGTTCAAAGTGTTGTTTGGAATTTCCAGTAAGATTAACTTCCTTTGTCTAATTTAATTATTTTTGTATGAAAGAATGTGCAAAAAAACAATAAAAATACTGCGACTCAAAGTTAAGAACGTTGTGGAAAATTCATGAAAATTCAAGCAAACTCGAAAAAATTTCATAAAAATTTCTAACTTTTTAGTAAAAATGTTTAAATTTTTTCGAGTTTGCAGTTTTGTGGCCCGTTCAATTAAAGTGAACAAAGATAGCAATCTTAAGCCGCTAGAAGAATTACTAGATTTTTGGCAATTTTTTTTCTAGCAAGGTGCATTATCTTCCATACAAATTTATAAGCGTAATATTTTTATATTGAAGAAAATGCTTTTGGTCGGCTTTTGACAATTGAACTAGCAGCAAAACTGCATACTCAAAAAAAATCAAAAAAATTTTACGAGAAAGTTAGAAATTTCGATGAAATTTTTTCGAGATTTCTTAAATTTTCATGAATTTTCCACAAACTTTTTAACTTTGATTTGCAGAATTTTTATTAAGTATTTGCACATACTTTCATTCAAAAATAATTAAATTAGTCTAAAGAAGTTAATTTTACTGGCAATTCCAAAAAAACCCTTTGAACGCAGACATACTGGTCTAGGTGTATGACCAAATTTGGTTTAGAATTAAATTTACGCCGGTTGTCATAGAAATGCGCCTAATAAAAATTATTTAAATTTTATACCGAAAATGTTGTTAACAATTTTTTATGTTTTTTTTTTTTTAAATGTTAGGTCTCGAACCGACGTGCCCCAAATCAGTGCGCAATGCTCTACCTACTGAGCTACGGCGCACTCATGAATTTTGTGCGAAAAGTGCAGTGTTTGTTTATCCTGGTTAAGTTTTAAATCTAAACCGCAAAAAATTGAGAAAGGTTTGGAATTTATTACCAAACAGTTTTAAAAATTGTGTAAACCAATGAATGGTTTAAAATTAAGGCTCAAATTTTTATCCGTGTAGAAAGAGGAAATTTTCAAATAAATAAAAGTATAAATATGTAATATGTGAAAATATAAATATGTGTGTATTTACAGGTAATTCTTATTTACTGACACTTTGGCCAAAACCCCCCCGAAATTTTTTTCTGGCTACGCGCCTGGGCGAGGCACCTTAATATATATATATTCCGACAAAGAAAAAAAGAAAAAAAAACTAAATTGAATTAAAATATTTAAATTAGAAATATAAAGAAAAGAAAATGTTCAAAATTATAAAATAATGCAACAAAAATACAAATATTTAAAAGAATTGTCAGAAAGAGACAAATGTAAGTAGTATTGGAAAAGTGAAGAGTGGAAAATTAGAGAGAATTTTGCTATAATAGTAGTGTTCTAATGCACTAACATAATTGCGTTCAAAAAAAAAAAAAAGAAAAAACTTAAATAAATATAAAGAAACAAAGTGAAATGAAACAAAATGGAAACTTAATAATTTTTCAGTAAAGCAGCAAAATCGTCGAAGGCCTTCATCGAGTTCCTGCATCAAATCATGTGAGTTTTTATACATTTCATTAACATTTTTGTATATTATTTCTATTGTTTCTGGTATTTGGTTTGTGTGTATGCACACATCTTTTTATAATTTATAGTGCTATCCCGCTCTCATGATCATTTGTGGGATGTAAGAGCGGATAGAGAGTACAAACAAAAACCCAGTATTTTCGTATATATGGTTTTTTATTGCAATTTTTCTACTTATATTTAAATTAAATTAATATCAATTTCAATTTCCTATTACAAGGGCTATTTTTAAATGCTTTTCTCACTTTTCTACTACCGCGTTAAAGTTTTTGTAGGTTATTAATTTGAATTGTCACATTCATAGTAGGATTAGTAAAAATTGTTCCGATTCCATGCCGTTCCTATTAGTGTTCGGACATAAAATCATTAGTAAAAATAGTACTTTTTGGATTCCGTACTAAATTTACTATGAAACAAGTAAGGAAGTCTAAGTTCGGGTGAACCGAACATTAAATACCCAGCGTTAGTTTTCAGAAAAAGAGGGTGTGGTTTTCATCCGATTTCGCCCATTTTAAAAACCAATCTATTCCGAGCCTAAACAATAGCGAATTTGGTGGACGCGGCCACGCCCCTTGCTTATAAAACTAACCGCTTACATGAGCCAAAAGTACTCAATCGATCTTTTCAAGGGTTATACCATGTCCTATATATAACTTTGGAAAAGAAGGCGTGCCATGCCCACAACTTTTAACGTATTTTGTGAAATTTTTTGATATACGGATATATGTGTCCATTAATCAATATTTACATAATTTTAAAAAAGTGGGTGGTGGCACGCCCACGGATTTTATTATGTTATTTGTCCCTATTTGAAGTTCAGTTTTCATTGCAGATCTTTATGATACTTTCACAGTGGCTTGTAAATAGTGAAATGTTGATATCTTGTTTATTCACTTGTGGGCGGTGCCACGCCCATTTTCCAAAGTATTACCAAAAAACCTTTAAACATCACTAATAACATCATCAGGTGAATGAGTGAACTAAATTTTAGCATTATATATTTATCAGTTAAACAGATATTGCATATTCCGGTTTCCTAACTCTTGTTTAGAGAACTTTAGTCCAAAAAGGGGCGTGGTCGTTCACCGATTTTTCTTATTTTCTGTGGTAGTACTCTTCATAAACATAACATGCCTGGTACCTAGTTACGTAAACCTATCTCACACCGTTCTGAAGTTATTAGCAGTCGAATTTGAAAATTGCTTGACTCATAAGTGGGCGGTGCCACGCCCACTTTCCAAAATTTTGCAAAAATTATGTAAAGAATATGAAAATTGATGTATGTACCAAATTATATTATTATAGCGGTATCAGTTAATTAGATATGGACTTTTCAATATCTCCACCTCCTTTCAATATAACTTTTATAAAAAAGTAGGCGTGGTCGAAAAGCGATTTCGTTTATTTTCTATAGCTGAATTTAACACAACAATAGTATGCCCTCTACAAAATTTCGTTATACTACCACAAACTGTTCTGAAGTTATTGAGAGTCAAAATTTGAAAATTTCTTCGAATATATGTGGGCGGTGCCACGCCCCTTATCAAAAAATTTGATAAAATCGGCCTTAGAACATCTAAATCAATACATATTGCAAATTTTGTCATTGTAGCTCCTTCTGATATTGAATTAACTCGGTTTATACGTTTTTCGAAATTTTCGATATCGAAAAAGGGGGCGTGGTTATCATCCGATTTCGCCCATTTTCAATAGCAACCTAAATTGGCCAGAAAGTAACCTGTATTAAAAATTTCATACAAATATCTCAATTTTTACTCAAGTTATAGTGTACACGGACGGACAGACGGACGGACGGACATGCCTTAATCAATTCCTCTTTTCAACCTAAGAACTTTCATATATGGAACATTATATCTAACTCGATTATTTTGCGCCGTTACATAGTAACATTATGTGGACAAAATTAATATACCCTTGTACTAGTACTAGTACGCTGGGCAGGCGCGTATTCAGGGGGGGGTTTCGGGGGTTCAAACCCCCCCCCCCGAAATTTCCGAAAATTAAAAAATATGCGTCTGTACTAGAATAATTACTCTATTCACTTTTAAAACCCCTGTTAAGAAAGTAGCATTAATAGCAATAATTAAAATATGAAAGAATAAAATTAAATAATATTTCACACTGAGAGAAGTTATTGGTAGTCGCTAAACAATTGTCAGAGTAAGTTTGAGAGGTCACAACTAAATTCCTGCAACGGTTCACTCACTTGGCCCTTTAAGAAATTCGCGCAAAACTATCAGACTTGTTCTGCATAAGATCAACTTAGCATCTCAACTACATAGCATGTTAACAACAGTAAGAGTGATTCGAACTAAAGTCTGTTGAAATTTAAATTAACTGCTTTTCGATCTATGAATACAGCGGGCAAAAATCGTAAAAATGAGTGTCTCTCGTTATTGTAGTCACGGTTGCCTGAGGTTTAACCAAAAAAATGAACAAGAAGTTAGTTTCCAAAAATTACTAAGCTGTACACAACGCAGTCGTATTGAATTACCAGAGAAAGTAACAATTAAATTGTACTTATACAAGTCAGGTGATAATAAAAAGTGACGCTAATTTGGCAAAAAAGATTGAAAAACTTTAAAAGAAAGCCCGGTATGCTGTTGAAAAGAAAATGCTTAAGAAATATTTTCAAGTATTTCTTGACTATGAAATTGTCATGAATAGCCAACAAATGTTGACGTTCCGTTTTGCATGTTGAATAATTGCAATTTTCCGCTTTTTATATGAATTTCAATGTTATTTTATTTTATTTTTTGTTTTTATTTTTCCGAAGCTTCAGTTTTTCTTCAAGAAATAAAGCGACAACTATTTACTTCTTGCCAAAGCCTGAAGAAATCCTACAAAAAATTTCAAAACAAACAATAAAAATAAATATTGTTTTGTACACGGCTAAAAGATTTAGCCTAGATTTAAAACTTTTTGGGGCTACATAGTATACACCTAGACCAGTATGTTTGCGTTCAAAGTGTTGTTTGGAATTTCCATTAAGATTAACTTCCTTTGACTAATTTCATTATTTTTGTATGAAAGAATGTGCAAAAAAAACAATAAAAATACTGCGACTCAAAGTTAAGAACGTTGTGGAAAATTCATGAAAATTCAAGCAAACTCGAAAAAATTTCATAAAAATTTCTAACTTTTTAGTAAAAATATTTTAATTTTTTCGAGTTTGCAGTTTTGTGGCCCGTTCAATTAAAGTGAACAAAGATAGCAATCTTAAGCCGCTAGAAGAATTGCTCGATTTTTGGCAATTTTTTTTCTAGCAAAGTGCATTATCTTCCATACAAATTTATAAGCGTAATATTTTTATATTGAAGAAAATGCTCTTGGTCGGCTTTTGACGATTGAACGAGCAGCAAAACTGCATACTCAAAAAAAATCAAAAAAATTTTACGAGAAAGTTAGAAATTTCGATGAAATTTTTTCGAGATTTCTTAAATTTTCATGAATTTTCCACAAACTTTTTAACTTTGATTTGCAGAATTTTTATTAAGTATTTGCACATACTTTCATTCAAAAATAATTAAATTAGTCTAAAGAAGTTAATTTTACTGGCAATTCCAAAAAAACCCTTTGAACGCAGACATACTGGTCTAGGTGTATGACCAAATTTGGTTTAGAATTAAATTTACGCCGGTTGTCATAGAAATGCGCCTAATAAAAATTATTTAAATTTTATACCGAAAATGTTGTTAACAATTTTTTATGTTTTTTTTTTTTTAAATGTTAGGTCTCGAACCGACGTGCCCCAAATCAGTGCGCAATGCTCTACCTACTGAGCTACGGCGCACTCATGAATTTTGTGCGAAAAGTGCAGTGTTTGTTTATCCTGGTTAAGTTTTAAATCTAAACCGCAAAAAATTGAGAAAGGTTTGGAATTTATTACCAAACAGTTTTAAAAATTGTGTAAACCAATGAATGGTTTAAAATTAAGGCTCAAATTTTTATCCGTGTAGAAAGAGGAAATTTTCAAATAAATAAAAGTATAAATATGTAATATGTGAAAATATAAATATGTGTGTATTTACAGGTAATTCTTATTTACTGACACTTTGGCCAAAACCCCCCGAAATTTTTTTCTGGCTACGCGCCTGGGCGAGGCACCTTAATATATATATATTCCGACAAAGAAAAAAAGAAAAAAAAACTAAATTGAATTAAAATATTTAAATTAGAAATATAAAGAAAAGAAAATGTTCAAAATTATAAAATAATGCAACAAAAATACAAATATTTAAAAGAATTGTCAGAAAGAGACAAATGTAAGTAGTATTGGAAAAGTGAAGAGTGGAAAATTAGAGAGAATTTTGCTATAATAGTAGTGTTCTAATGCACTAACATAATTGCGTTCAAAAAAAAAAAAAGAAAAAACTTAAATAAATATAAAGAAACAAAGTGAAATGAAACAAAATGGAAACTTAATAATTTTTCAGTAAAGCAGCAAAATCGTCGAAGGCCTTCATCGAGTTCCTGCATCAAATCATGTGAGTTTTTATACATTTCATTAACATTTTTGTATATTATTTCTATTGTTTCTGGTATTTGGTTTGTGTGTATGCACACATCTTTTTATAATTTATAGTGCTATCCCGCTCTCATGATCATTTGTGGGATGTAAGAGCGGATAGAGAGTACAAACAAAAACCCAGTATTTTCGTATATATGGTTTTTTATTGCAATTTTTCTACTTATATTTAAATTAAATTAATATCAATTTCAATTTCCTATTACAAGGGCTATTTTTAAATGCTTTTCTCACTTTTCTACTACCGCGTTAAAGTTTTTGTAGGTTATTAATTTGAATTGTCACATTCATAGTAGGATTAGTAAAAATTGTTCCGATTCCATGCCGTTCCTATTAGTGTTCGGACATAAAATCATTAGTAAAAATAGTACTTTTTGGATTCCGTACTAAATTTACTATGAAACAAGTAAGGAAGTCTAAGTTCGGGTGAACCGAACATTAAATACCCAGCGTTAGTTTTCAGAAAAAGAGGGTGTGGTTTTCATCCGATTTCGCCCATTTTAAAAACCAATCTATTCCGAGCCTAAACAATAGCGAATTTGGTGGACGCGGCCACGCCCCTTGCTTATAAAACTAACCGCTTACATGAGCCAAAAGTACTCAATCGATCTTTTCAAGGGTTATACCATGTCCTATATATAACTTTGGAAAAGAAGGCGTGCCATGCCCACAACTTTTAACGTATTTTGTGAAATTTTTTGATATACGGATATATGTGTCCATTAATCAATATTTACATAATTTTAAAAAAGTGGGTGGTGGCACGCCCACGGATTTTATTATGTTATTTGTCCCTATTTGAAGTTCAGTTTTCATTGCAGATCTTTATGATACTTTCACAGTGGCTTGTTAATAGTGAAATGTTGATATCTTGTTTATTCACTTGTGGGCGGTGCCACGCCCATTTTCCAAAGTATTACCAAAAAACCTTTAAACATCACTAATAACATCATCAGGTGAATGAGTGAACTAAATTTTAGCATTATATATTTATCAGTTAAACAGATATTGCATATTCCGGTTTCCTAACTCTTGTTTAGAGAACTTTAGTCCAAAAAGGGGCGTGGTCGTTCACCGATTTTTCTTATTTTCTGTGGTAGTACTCTTCATAAACATAACATGCCTGGTACCTAGTTACGTAAACCTATCTCACACCGTTCTGAAGTTATTAGCAGTCGAATTTGAAAATTGCTTGACTCATAAGTGGGCGGTGCCACGCCCACTTTCCAAAATTTTGCAAAAATTATGTAAAGAATATGAAAATTGATGTATGTACCAAATTATATTATTATAGCGGTATCAGTTAATTAGATATGGACTTTTCAATATCTCCACCTCCTTTCAATATAACTTTTATAAAAAAGTAGGCGTGGTCGAAAAGCGATTTCGTTTATTTTCTATAGCTGAATTTAACACAACAATAGTATGCCCTCTACAAAATTTCGTTATACTACCACAAACTGTTCTGAAGTTATTGAGAGTCAAAATTTGAAAATTTCTTCGAATATATGTGGGCGGTGCCACGCCCCTTATCAAAAAATTTGATAAAATCGGCCTTAGAACATCTAAATCAATACATATTGCAAATTTTGTCATTGTAGCTCCTTCTGATATTGAATTAACTCGGTTTATACGTTTTTCGAAATTTTCGATGATATCGAAAAAGGGGGCGTGGTTATCATCCGATTTCGCCCATTTTCAATAGCAACCTAAATTGGCCAGAAAGTAACCTGTATTAAAAATTTCATACAAATATCTCAATTTTTACTCAAGTTATAGTGTACACGGACGGACAGACGGACGGACGGACATGCCTTAATCAATTCCTCTTTTCAACCTAAGAACTTTCATATATGGAACATTATATCTAACTCGATTATTTTGCGCCGTTACATAGTAACATTATGTGGACAAAATTAATATACCCTTGTACTAGTACTAGTACGCTGGGCAGGCGCGTATTCAGGGGGGGGTTTCGGGGGTTCAAACCCCCCCCCCGAAATTTCCGAAAATTAAAAAATATGCGTCTGTACTAGAATAATTACTCTATTCACTTTTAAAACCCCTGTTAAGAAAGTAGCATTAATAGCAATAATTAAAATATGAAAGAATAAAATTAAATAATATTTCACACTGAGAGAAGTTATTGGTAGTCGCTAAACAATTGTCAGAGTAAGTTTGAGAGGTCACAACTAAATTCCTGCAACGGTTCACTCACTTGGCCCTTTAAGAAATTCGCGCAAAACTATCAGACTTGTTCTGCATAAGATCAACTTAGCATCTCAACTACATAGCATGTTAACAACAGTAAGAGTGATTCGAACTAAAGTCTGTTGAAATTTAAATTAACTGCTTTTCGATCTATGAATACAGCGGGCAAAAATCGTAAAAATGAGTGTCTCTCGTTATTGTAGTCACGGTTGCCTGAGGTTTAACCAAAAAAATGAACAAGAAGTTAGTTTCCAAAAATTACTAAGCTGTACACAACGCAGTCGTATTGAATTACCAGAGAAAGTAACAATTAAATTGTACTTATACAAGTCAGGTGATAATAAAAAGTGACGCTAATTTGGCAAAAAAGATTGAAAAACTTTAAAAGAAAGCCCGGTATGCTGTTGAAAAGAAAATGCTTAAGAAATATTTTCAAGTATTTCTTGACTATGAAATTGTCATGAATAGCCAACAAATGTTGACGTTCCGTTTTGCATGTTGAATAATTGCAATTTTCCGCTTTTTATATGAATTTCAATGTTATTTTATTTTATTTTTTGTTTTTATTTTTCCGAAGCTTCAGTTTTTCTTCAAGAAATAAAGCGACAACTATTTACTTCTTGCCAAAGCCTGAAGAAATCCTACAAAAAATTTCAAAACAAACAATAAAAATAAATATTGTTTTGTACACGGCTAAAAGATTTAGCCTAGATTTAAAACTTTTTGGGGCTACATAGTATACACCTAGACCAGTATGTTTGCGTTCAAAGTGTTGTTTGGAATTTCCATTAAGATTAACTTCCTTTGACTAATTTCATTATTTTTGTATGAAAGAATGTGCAAAAAAAACAATAAAAATACTGCGACTCAAAGTTAAGAACGTTGTGGAAAATTCATGAAAATTCAAGCAAACTCGAAAAAATTTCATAAAAATTTCTAACTTTTTAGTAAAAATATTTTAATTTTTTCGAGTTTGCAGTTTTGTGGCCCGTTCAATTAAAGTGAACAAAGATAGCAATCTTAAGCCGCTAGAAGAATTGCTCGATTTTTGGCATTTTTTTTTCTAGCAAAGTGCATTATCTTCCATACAAATTTATAAGCGTAATATTTTTATATTGAAGAAAATGCTCTTGGTCGGCTTTTGACGATTGAACGAGCAGCAAAACTGCATACTCAAAAAAAATCAAAAAAATTTTACGAGAAAGTTAGAAATTTCGATGAAATTTTTTCGAGATTTCTTAAATTTTCATGAATTTTCCACAAACTTTTTAACTTTGATTTGCAGAATTTTTATTAAGTATTTGCACATACTTTCATTCAAAAATAATTAAATTAGTCTATAGAAGTTAAATTTACTGGCAATTCCAAAAAAAACCCTTTGAAGGCAGACATACTGGTCTAGGTGTATGACCAAATTTGGTTTAGAATTAAATTTACGCCGGTTGTCATAGAAATGCGCCTAATAAAAATTATTTAAATTTTATACCGAAAATGTTGTTAACATTTTTTTATGTTTTTTTTTAAAATGTTAGGTCTCGAACCGACGTGCCCCAAATCAGTGCGCAATGCTCTACCTACTGAGCTACGGCGCACTCATGAATTTTGTGCGAAAAGTGCAGTGTTTGTTTATCCTGGTTAAGTTTTAAATCTAAATCGCAAAAAATTGAAAAAGGTTTGGAATTTATTACCAAACAGTTTTAAAAATTGTGTAAACCAATGAATGGTTTAAAATTTAGGCTCAAATTTTTAGCCGTGTAGAAAGAGGAAATTTTCAAATAAATACAAGTATAAATATGTAATATGTGAAAATATAAATATGTGTGTATATACAGGTAATTCTTATTTACTGACACTTTGGCCAAAACCCCCCCCGAAATTTTTTTCTGGCTACGCGCCTGACGCTGGGTATAATTAACATACTACCTTTTTAATAGTTGATTAGTTATTTTATTCAATAAAAAATGAATTGTTAATTTGCTTAATAATGGTCTGAAATTCGTTGTTGTTGTTGTTTTTACATTGGGACGTCCCTTAACATCTGAGAAGTCATGGTTGGGTGGGTTAAGAGCGGTAAGTAATTAGTGGTAGAACCGCTGGGCAATAGACAAAGTGTTGCGTCGCTTTCCAAAAAGTTATTCGATGATCATGTTATGTGATGAGATAAGGAAATTCCTTTTACCCTTAAGGCTGGTTTTCATTAAGTCAAAATATGACATCAAATGGTGGCATACTAATGAAAACGGCTGGCATATGGGGTCAATTGCGTTTGCAGTCAGTTTTGACGACTCTTTGCCATATAAAATGACATGAAAATTAAGTTTTGCCCTTTGGCAAAATGGTTTTTAAAAAATAATAAGATAATAATTTATTTTAGTTCGCTTTCTGACGAACGAGTATTTATTAGAGCGTAATATAGTATTGAACGCGCTTCTCTAAAAAACTGAAACTTAATTCTAGATTCACGCTTATTTATAGCTTACAAAATTGTTTACTTAATTTTAGGTTCATGAAATTGTGAAATAGCTTAGCCTTGAAATGAAGATAGAAGTAGAACATTCCAAAGATGCAAGGAGGCTTATTTATGTCAACAAAGTGCGTTACTCTAAAGAATGATTTCTAAAGAATCAATTATGCAAAAAGATGATTGTTTATAGTTACGCTAATGGAGCTGTATGAGGCTTCCGTTAGCGTATGATTCATATGAAGAATCCACTATGTAGAAAGATGAATTTTGTTTACTCCCCCCTCTCTAAGATGAATCGTCCCTGATTCAATTTTATTTTTTGTTAAATTATGAATTTGATCCAAAATTACGTTATATGAAACTTGTTGGAATTCAGAATTTACATTTTGTTTTTTTGTTTTAACTGATTTGATCATCCCTTTACACAAATAGATTGTCAAAATTACGCAAAAAGCCACAAAAATATAGAAATATATTGAATGTCGTTTAATATCTTAATTTTTCTTACTTAGAAAATTTATATTTTCCAACTTTAAATGCTCATTTTTAGATTCCACATATTCCAAAACTTCAAAGTTATTTACATAATTATGTGTTAAATAATTCCAAATTTTCATTTCAGTATTTACATAAGTTATATTATTTATTTTGGTTTGGTTTTCAAATGTTACTAAATATGTTCCTGTTAAATTTTGATTTTCTACAATGTTTGCGCCTGAAATTAATATAACTCCCTGTTTAATTATTTCAATTTTATTATTATTTTCTTTAATTTTTTTACATTTTGCTTGTTTTTTATTCAAAAGTTCTGACAAACATGTTTTTTCTTTATTTAATCTGCAATAAGTATTTGCTATTTCTGTTTTACAATTTTGAACATTAAGAAATTCATTATTACAACTTATTATATTTTTGTCAATAATCAATTTACCATCTACCTGTGCTATAGCTCTAGCTTCATAATACCTACAAGTAAATTTTATTTTTGGATATTTTATATATACAACAATTAAATTATTTTTTTGAGCAATTTTAAATTCTGAAATATCCATTAAATCTGTAATTGACATTAAACCATGTTGATGGTTTGTAATATTTTTTATTTCATCTAAATGCAAAATTACTGGGTTTAAGGTTCCTATTTTTCCAAGAGTAATTGTATTTATTAAATTTTGAAGTTCATGTTTCATATATTGATTTCTTTTTCTTTTCAGTGTTTTAGCAAATGTATCCCCTTTAATGTTATTTATTGAATCCGTTAATTCCCTGATTACTTTAAAAATTTCTGAATTCGTGGTGAACTGTTTATTATTATTTTCTACTAACTCGTCTAGCTTGTCATTAATTTTCACAAAGTCATCATGATCAGGGGTTCCTGCTATCCATTTCCAAAGTGTTCCTAACTCATTTATTCCTCTCCTTTGTCTAAAAGAATTTTGTTTCAATTGTCCTAACAGAGCCTCAATTACCAAAATATCAGACTCATCATCCAAACTATTGGTTTTTAATTCATCATAATTGTCTGTGCTATATGAAAATGAGGTTTTATAAAATGTTTGCTTGTTTTCGTTTACTAAATTTTCCAAATACGTTAAATTTGTGACATGAAAAACATCTCCATACTCATCGTATATAGAGACGTATCCATTTTCAATTAATACATAATTTTGTCTGGTGTAATCCACAATGTCAGCAGTTATTGGGCCAAATAAGGATGCAATTATAAATAGTATCATTTTGGGAATCTGTGAAAAATTAAGATTTAATGTTATCCTTATGTATAATTCTTTCTCTATTATTAATTATTATTTTACTTTCTAAATTTTCCTTAACCTGTTGTTTTTTATATCTAGGTCTAAGTTTATTCCTTTCTCCTATGACCTTTTCGTAAATAATTTGGCCGGGATAATATTGTTTCTTTATTCTATTTTTGTTATGGGTTGCAAGCATTTTTTCTTGTGCTTGTTTTAATATTATTGATAAATTCTCGTGTTTTACTTTATTATAAATAACTTCTTTTGGTTTAAGATTTGTGACTGAATGAATCGTTGTATTATATTGTTGAGCTGCTCTAAGGATTGTTTCTAAATCACTTACTATATTATATTCTTCTTTTATACATCTAGCTATTTCAATTATTGTTGAATGGACTCTTTCTATTTGCCCATTTGTTATGCTATGTCTTGGATCGCAAAAATATATTTCGATATTTAATCTTTGCATAAGGGATTTAAATATTGGAGTTGTGAAACTTGGTTCATTGTCTAAAGTAATCTGCTTTACATCCGTGGAAGTCTGAAGCAATTCTAAAACTTTTTCTTCAATATTGGATTTATCTTCTATATGTTTTATTATTAAAAATTTTGAATATGCGTCTACACATGTGATAAATTTTAATTTTTGTGCGTAGAAAATGTCTAAATGAAGCTGTTCCCCTTCCTTTTCTGGGATTGGAGCTTTTCCTACTGGGATTTTTTTAGGATGTCGATCATATTTATTTTTATTGCATATTATGCAATTACGATAATAATACACTTTTTCTATTTGTTTAATATTTTCATTAAAGCTACGATGAGCTCTATTATGGGTTTGTTCAATATATCCATTGGAAAAAGATTTGTATAAACAAATTTATTTTGAAACCTTTGTTTCAGGGGTTCTTGGATTTCATACAAATCCTCAATAGTGCAATGAATTGCAGTCACCAATTTTGGTTGAATAAACTCCTTCAAGATGGTTAATAAATTTTCCACGGTGTCATATTCCATTAAATGTCTTTTCTTTCCGAAATTTTCAATCATTTCATGGATTGTGAATTTATTTTTACACAAAATTATTTGTTGTTTAAATTGATTTACAGGTTTTTTTGTTTCCTGTATTCGAATACTTTCACTACTTTGTGCAGAATGGTTCGATTCATTACTTTGTGAATCCTCTGGATCATCGGACATATTATTTAACTCGAGACGTGACAACGCGTCTGCCACAATATTGGTTTTACCAGGTTGATACACAAATTTCGGAGCAAACTCTTCTATAAAAGCATGTCATCTTTTCATTTTTGGATTAGGGTTACGGGGTGACAAAGCAAATGTCAAAGGTTGGTGATCCGTACGAATTTCCAGATTGGTAACACCATATAAATAATTTCTAAGATTTTTTAGTGCCCAAACAATGGCATATAATTCCTTTTCATTAGTTGCATAATTTCTTTCTGTTTTATTAAGAGTTTTTGAAATAAAGGTAATTGGTTTACCCTCCTGTGAAAGCACAGCACCAATCGCCACGTTTGATGCGTCGGTAGTTAATACAAATGTTCTTGAATAATTTGGTTGCGTCAATTCCATTTCTGACGCTAAATGTTTCTTTAATTTATTGAATGCAGAAATACCATCTTGATCTATTTCAATTTTAAATTTTTTTGACATATTCTTAGAAATTCTTCCATTCTCTCCCGAAAGATATTTATTTAGAGGTTTTGCAATTGTAGCATAATTTTTAACAAATTTTCGATAATAACCCGCAATTCCTAGAAATCCTCTTAATTCACGTAGATTTTCAGGTATCGGATAATTTAAAATTAATTTTATTTTATTTGGATCTGTTTTAATAACATTTTGGGCTATTATATATCCCAAAAACTCTATTTCTTCTTGAAAAAATTTTGACTTTTCAAGTGAAATCTTCATATTGGCTTTTTTAAGTATTTCTGTAATTATTTCTAAATCCCTCAAATGCTGGGTCAAATTTTTTGAAAAAATAATTATATCGTCCATATAAACATGGCAAATTTTTCCTATTTGTTCCCGTAATATATCATCCATTGCTTTGAAAGATTCCGGGCGCATTCTTCAAACCGAACGGCATTCGTAAAAATTCATACTTACCGTTATTAACGGAAAAAGCCGTCTTTTCTATGTCATTTTCCGACTTTAAAATTTGATGAAAGCCTGATTCTAAATCAATGCTTGAGAAATATTTTGACTTGCTCAAATTAGACAAAATTATATTTGTATCCGGAATCGGATATCTATCAGAAATTGTATGTTCATTTAATTTTTTATAGTCGATGACCATTCTAAGCTTTTGTGAGCCATCTTCATTCATTCCCTTTTTAGGCACCACCCAAATTGGTGAATTATAAGGACTTTTACTGGGTCTAATTATGTTTTCATTTAACATTTCTGTGATTTCTTTATTTACAAAGGAGTTTACTGATAAAGGATATGGACACTGCCTACTCCAGATAGGCTCAACATTTTTTGTTCTTATTTCTGCTTTTACGTTAGTCATAAACGGAAAGCTGGTATTTATATTCGAATGTGTTTTGCTAATTTTTCCTTTTATATATTCTTTAAATTTCAAAAGTTCCTCACCTTGATTTCTATTACTGAAATTTTCAGAAATTTTTTCTGAATTTTCATCTTCGCTATTTTTATCTATTTTATTCTTTACATATTTTTTATAATTTGACAATTCTTCATTGTCACTATTTTTTTCACTATCTTTACTAACTTTTGAACCATTTTCATTCATTGTTGAATAATTTTCAACTATATTTCCACTAAACTCACTGTTTAAACTTTCAAGATTTTTTTCATTCAATGAAACAAAATATTTTTTTAATATGATATTGCCGGTAAAATCTTCGGCTGGCTTTGTAGAAACTTTTAGTTCCACAACATTTTTTATTTTCTCTTCGCATTTATTTTTATTGTTGCCGGTATTACCATCGGCGGGCGCCTTAGGATCTTTCTGTCCCAAGGGGTTTAAATTTTCACATGTATTAGACTTCCCTGTTTTTTTTTAAATTTTTCACTTTTAACTTTTGTTTGCCGGTATTATCGTCGGCGGGAGCCTTAGGATTCTCTAATCCCAAGGGGTTTAATTTTTCCTGACTTTCATTATGAAAGTTTATATTTACGCTTTTTTCAATAATATTTTCACCACTTCCTACCTTACAAAAAATTTTCCCATTGCGCAAATCAAAGTGCGCTTCTATTCTCTTCAAAAAATTATAACCCAGGAGCAAATCAGACACCAAGTTATCTATTTCATAGAAAACTTGCTTTACTCCAAAAAGTGTTATTATATAATAATGTTTAATAATTGAATGACCATTTACTGTTTTTACCCTTTTGTAAATGGCTAATTCTTTTCTATTTTCTAACAATCCCTGCTTTATATAGCAAGAAGTTGCTCCTGTATCGACAAGAGCTTTATATTTTTTATTTAATTTGTTGTTGCAGACTGTGATGTAGGGGAGGTTATCCCCTCTTCTTCTAAAAAATAATCTTCATTTAAATTATTTACTCTCTGATTTTTCTCCTGCGGCCTGAAGCTGTTATTGCTTTCTCTATGTCGCTTTATTCCATGTGAACTTTGGGCTAAAGGGCTGTTCACATGAGTAGTTGTATTATTTACTGTGGGTTTTGTATTTTGATTAAAAATGCCCTCTGGCATTATAATTTTTGTCATACATTCTTGACATAGATGGATCTACGTCCATGGATACAGGCTTTGTATAATTATTCTGTTGATTATACACCTGATTTTTTGGGAAGTCATTTTGTTGATTTGCCTGTGAATTATTCCGATTGGGAAAACGCAAATTGTTGCTTGGATAATTTTGTTTTATTTTTAATCTTTCATTTGAAAAATTTTGAGCAAAACGTGCTCTTTGATTATTTGACTCAAGTTCTTGAGCCTTTGCCAAAGCATCCGGTAAGTCCTGAGGACTCAAAGAGAATATAATATCTCTTAATGGCAAATTCAAGCCAGTAATAAAGACTAGTATATCCCGTGGTCGAAATTCGACCACCTTAAATTAGTTTAACTTATTAAATCCTCTGTTCGCATTTTTCTCCAGTACCTAATGCCTAGAGGCATAAATATTGGAGACATTTTTATTGCTGAAAATAATTATTTATAGTTGAGTTATTGAGAGTCGCTTTCATAAAAGCTGGTTTACTCTAAAGCCGGGTAATTTGACAACTAACCAAAAAAAATCCGTCCATTAAATACCAGTAATCATTAATAGGAGATGGCAAAAACGGTACTTAGTAATGTTTGAAAGTCCACCATCAGACCCACCACTCCTTTCATATTCCGTCAATATTTCAATAAACAAAATTAGATTTCATGGACATCCACCAACAACATAGTTAGACTTGTAATATATATAATGGTTACATAGAATGATGCCATATCGAACAAAATTGGCCATATGGATTGAAACGAATGAAAGTTCATTTTGAGATTCCGTTAACTTCTTAACATTTGCCGGTTTCCAAATTGTGTTTTTTTTTTGGTATACAGACAGTTTTCTCAATTTTTCTTTTAGTTGTATATTTTTTGAAGTCCGTATAGCGGGAGAATATTACAACTTAGACATATGATGGTTTTCTGGTTTTTTTCGTCAAATTCAACTCGGAAATATTGAAAACACATAACCTAACTGGCCAAATTTAATATTGGGGTATATGTCGACTCTTTTACAAATAAAAATTTTTATGAAGAAAATAGTTGATGTCTTTAGGAAAATTAACGCAATTTCAAACTATTTCGTGAATATAAAATTGAAGAACTACAAACTGCGTTTTTACTTTTTATATATTAAATATGATAGATTTCTTAAAAAATATATACTGATAAATTGAAATAATTTTTTAGCTTTTTTTTTCAAACAATTTGGTTTTTTCACTCGATAAAAGATGTCATTAACAGAAAAATATTGAAATATTATGTTATATGTCGACTCTTTTACAAATGAAAAGTTTTAGGAAGAAAATAGTTGATGTCTTTAGGAAAATTAACGCAATTTCAAACTATTTCGTGAATATAAAATTGAAGAACTACAAACTGCGTTTTTACTTTTTATATATTAAATATGATATATTTCTTAAAAAATATATATTGTTAAATTGAAATAATTTTTTAGCTTTTTTTTACAAAAAATTTGGTTTTTTCACTCGCAGATGGATGTCAGAATCAGAAAAATATTGAAGTATTGGGTTTATTGTCGACTCTTTTACAAATAAAAATTTTGAGGAAGAAAATAGTTGATGTCTTTAGGAAAATTAACGCAATTTCAAACTATTTCGTGAATATAAAATTGAAGAACTACAAACTGCGTTTTTACTTTTTCCATATTAAATATGATAGATTTCTTAAAAAATATAAATTTATAAATATTGATAAATTGGAATAATTTTTTAGATTTTATTCAAAAAATTTGAGTTTTTCACTTCAAGATAGATGTCATAAACATAATAAACAGAAAACTATTGGATTACAAATATAATAAATTAAAAAAAAAAAATATAATAAAAAGTTTTCGTATATTTTAAGGCAAATTCAATTTAGTAAAAAAAAAAAAAACTTTACCTGCCCTCTTACACGTTCTTGAACATACGAACGCACGCATCATAGCCGGCACGCTCACCACCTGCGCCACTGCTGTATGTACAACAAAAAAGTCAAATACTGTAGTTAACAGCTTTGGGTTTTGGTGAAAACTTTGATGAATTATTACAAATTTATGAAGCATTTTTTGTTAAATATAATATGCCTATGCAAAGCTCCTGGCCCATGAAAACATATCAAAATATATAATAATTGGAGTTATGCATTGTTTTTTGAGATACACTCTGGCAATTGATTGTATGGAAAAAATGTTAGCCTATTAATATATAGATAATGGTCACATAGAATGATGCCATATCGAACAAAACTGGCCATATGGATTGAAACGAATGAAAGTTCATTTTGAGATTCCGTTAACTTCTTAACATTTGCCGGTTTCCAAATTGTGTTTTTTTTTTTGGTATACAGACAGTTTTCTCAATTTTTCTTTTAGTTGTATATTTTTTGAAGTCCGTATAGCGGGAGAATATTACAACTTAGACATATGATGGTTTTCTGGTTTTTTTCGTCAAATTCAACTCGGAAATATTGAAAACACATAACCTAACTGGCCCAATTTAATATTGGGGTATATGTCGACTCTTTTACAAATAAAAATTTTTATGAAGAAAATAGTTGATGTCTTTAGGAAAATTAACGCAATTTCAAACTATTTCGTGAATATAAAATTGAAGAACTACAAACTGCGTTTTTACTTTTTATATATTAAATATGATAAATTTCTTAAAAAATATATACTGATAAATTGAAATAATTTTTTAGCTTTTTTTTTCAAACAATTTGGTTTTTTCACTCGAAAAAAGATGTCATTAACAGAAAAATATTGAAATATTATGTTATATGTCGACTCTTTTACAAATGAAAAGTTTTAGGAAGAAAATAGTTGATGTCTTTAGGAAAATTAACGCAATTTCAAACTATTTCGTGAATATAAAATTGAAGAACTACAAACTGCGTTTTTACTTTTTATATATTAAATATGATATATTTCTTAAAAAATATATATTGTTAAATTGAAATAATTTTTTAGCTTTTTTGGTTTTTTCACTCGCAGATGGATGTCAGAAACAGAAAAATATTGAAGTATTGGGTTTATTGTCGACTCTTTTACAAATAAAAATTTTGAGGAAGAAAATAGTTGATGTCTTTAGGAAAATTAACGCAATTTCAAACTATTTCGTGAATATAAAATTGAAGAACTACAAACTGCGTTTTTACTTTTTCCATATTAAATATGATAGATTTCTTAAAAAATATAAATTTATAAATATTGATAAATTGGAATAATTTTTTAGATTTTATTCAAAAAATTTGAGTTTTTCACTTCAAGATAGATGTCATAAACATAATAAACAGAAAACTATTGGATTACAAATATAATAAATTAAAAAAAAAAAATATAATAAAAAGTTTTCGTATATTTTAAGGCAAATTAAATTTAGTAAAAAAAAAAAAAACTTTACCTGCCCTCTTACACGTTCTTGAACATACGCATCATAGCCGGCACGCTCACCACCTGCGCCACTGCTGTATGTACAACAAAAAAGTCAAATACTGTAGTTAACAGCTTTGGGTTTTGGTGAAAACTTTGATGAATTATTACAAATTAATGAAGCATTTTTTGTTAAATATAATATGCCTATGCAAAGCTCCTGGCCCATGAAAACATATCAAAATATATAATAATTGGAGTTATGCATTGTTTTTTGAGATACACTCTGGCAATTGATTGTATGGAAAAAATGTTAGCCTATTAATATATAGATTCTAAGGGCATGATCCCTATTTTTCTTATTTAATTCTTTGGTAATATCCGCTGAATTACCATGGGTCATTATAGTTTTATTTATTAAAAGAGTCAGTTTCTTGTTTACTAAATTATAATATTCTACCATAGACATTGAGCCTTGTCGCAAGACACTCAATTCCTGTTCGATAATATGAATTGGACGTTTGTCCGAATATGCGAAATCCATTCGTGCGATTATCGCATCAAAGTTTAAAACTGTGCCATGATTTGTTAAAACATCATTAGCATCCTGGGTTATTTTGTTTCTTAAAATAGTTAAAGCAGCAAAATACTTCCTGCTCTTTCTGACATATAAGTTCATTGCGTTATGAGCTGCTTCTCGCCAACTTACATAGGCATTTAATTTTCCTGAAAATTCAGGCAATGATTTAATAACGTCAAGAGATTCTTGACAAGCAATATTATCGTCAATAGTTTCAGCTACGTAATCGGTAGCACTATTGGTATTAATTTCTAATTGGGATTTTAATTTGACAATCTCCTCTCTTAATTGTATGTTGCTATCAGCGATCAACCTTGTGATCAGATCTACTGTTAATCCTTCACCGTTAGCCATTTTTCCTTTATTTAAAATAAGGAAACCTTATTTTCCTCTTTCTGTAATTCTGCTAGAATTCTATCCAACTCCTCAAGATCTTCGTCTAATACTGGGGTATTATTGTTATGTGACAAAAAATAATTATTACCTTGAAAGGGATCTAGAGTCTCCAGAATTTTAATTATTTCATTATTAACCTCTTCAGTGGAGAAACTTTGATCATTATTTAAAGTAGGCTTCCTTGACATATTTATCTGCCTAATATGCTATTAATTCTTCTTCTTTTTCTTAATCAAGGAACACCTTAAAACATCATGTTCCCCACCACAGTAATCCCAATATTTTAGCCTCAAATACTTTGGCTTATTTGGGATATTACCCATTTATATAATTTTTTTTAAATAAAATTTAAAATTGCTGAACAAAATATCAAATTTCAATTACACAACTTAACCATTAACAAATTCACTTATTTCAATGTTTAATCATACCATATTCCGCATGACCAGTCAACTAACCAGGATAAGCAAGGCGTCAGTGTTCCGTATTTTATTCTCGAACTGATTTCCAATTTTTATCACGATGAGCACCAATTGGGTTGTTGGGTAAAGTTGATTTCTTTCAATAATTTGTTAAATATTTTTTGTTCTTTTTATTTTTTCAAAGTTTTTTATGCTCTTAATTGTTGTTAAATTTTTTTTTTATGATACACAATAAAATTTTTTTTTTTTAATTATGATTATGTTGATTTCCTCGACTGCTTGCTGCCGGGACCAAAGGAGGCATTGGAAAACATATATATCGGTGACTACGCCAGTCACTTTGCTGACACTCTTCACTACAATAATGGTCACCACATCTCTGGCAAATTCTTGATGTTGGGTTTTGGCACACAATACACCGACCCGTAAGATTTGGTGCAGGCATAAGGACAGTTTCAATGAAAACCTTTTATTCACAAAGATCAAGGATATTTTATTCCTTATTTGATCGTTAACTTTGCGAATTCACTCGCGTACTAGGGTACTTGTACTTTTCCCCTTAAAATTCGTATCGCGAGCCCCACGTTGGGCGCCAATTAAGTTTTGCCCTTTGGCAAAATGGTTTTTAAAAAATAATAAGATAATAATTTATTTTAGTTCGCTTTCTGACGAACGAGTATTTATTAGAGCGTAATATAGTATTGAACGCGCTTCTCTAAAAAACTGAAACTTAATTCTAGATTCACGCTTATTTATAGCTTACAAAATTGTTTACTTAATTTTAGCTTCATGAAATTGTGAAATAGCTTAGCCTTGAAATGAAGATAGAAGTAGAACATTCCAAAGATGCAAGGAGGCTTATTTATGTCAACAAAGTGCGTTACTCTAAAGAATGATTTCTAAAGAATCAATTATGCAAAAAGATGATTGTTTATAGTTACGCTAATGGAGCTGTATGAGGCTTCCGTTAGCGTATGATTCATATGAAGAATCCACTATGTAGAAAGATGAATTTTGTTTACAATTACGGTAAAGAAGCTGTGTGGAGGCTGCCGTTAACTTGCATGTGAAAACTGTCAAATTCCAGTATGACAGCGCAGCGCTTTCCAAAAAGTTATTCGATGATCATGTTATGTGATGAGATAAGGAAATTCCTTTTACCCTTAATAATACTAATGAAAACGGCTGGCATATGGAGCACAGTTGGCATTTGAGCTGTTCCATATTTCTATTCATTGATCGATAAATGAGTTATCGGTCGCAATGTTGTTCCTATAAAACCTTGAAATATACGTGCAGTATGAGTGTCATACGAAAGGGCAAGGGCACAGTTGGCATTTGAACTGTTCCATATTTCTATTTATTGATCGATAAATGAGTTATCGGTCGCAATGTTGTTCCTATAAAACCTTGAAATATACGTGCAATATTACTGTCTTACTAAAGAGCAAGGGCACAGTTGGCATTTGAACTGTTCCATATTTCTATTTATTGATCGATAAATGAGTTATCGGTCGCAATGTTGTTCCTATAAAACCTTGAAATATACGTGCAGTATGGGTGTCATACGAAAGGGCAAGGGCACAGTTGGCATTTGAACTGTTCCATATTTCTATTTATTGATCGATAAATGAGTTATCGGTCGCAATGTTGTTCCTATAAAACCTTGAAATATACGTGCAATATTACTGTCTTACTAAAGAGCAAGGGCACAGTTGGCATTTGAACTGTTCCATATTTCTATTATTGATCGATAAATGAGTTATCGGTCAAAATGTTGTTCTTATAAAACCTTGAAATATACGTGCAGTATGAGTGTCTTACTAAAGAGCAAGGGCACAGTTGGCATTTGAACTGTTCCATATTTCTATTATTGATCGATAAATGAGTTATCGGTCGCAATGTTGTTCCTATAAAACCTTGAAATATACGTGCAATATGAATGTAATACGAAAAGGCAAGTTGGCAGTTGAACTGCTCCATATTTCTATTTATTGATCGATAAATGAGTTATCGGTCGCAATGTTGTTCCTATAAAACCTTGAAATATACGTGCAATATTACTGTCTTACTAAAGAGCAAGGGCACAGTTGGCATTTGAACTGTTCCACATTTCTATTTATTGATCGATAAATGAGTTATCGGTCGCAATGTTAAAAATATGTTGTGATGTCGAGAGAGTAAGACGTGTTTTGCGGTGCGCTTAAGTAATTGTTTTTTCTTTCCGTGAACCGTTCGTTTTTACCAAGAAATTATTGACCTACCGTGCATCTTTTGATTTACGTATATGCTCCTGATATCTACAAAGTAACAAAGTTACCAGCTGATCGACCAAATTACCAAATCACCTGCTCATCGCTTACATTGCCTACATATATGCAAGCAGTACATAAAAATATGCCACCAACAAGAAACAATCCCCTCAGGACCCCCGTTACTCCCTCATCTGCAGTCTCTGATGGTTTGAATAAGAAGTTGGAAGAGCTAAGAGTGTCCATCATCGAGCATTTGTCTAACGTAATGCAAAAATCGGAAGAGAGGCTAATGGAGAGAATGGGTGAGTTGGCCGCTGAAACGGCAAATATTAAAATATCTATGCAAGCCCTTGATAAGAGAATAACTGCAGTGGAGAGCGCGTCAGCTGAAGTTCACAGTCTTCGCAGAGAACTTATTGGTACTCAAGCTCAGCTCTCCGCTCTTGAAAGTAGTGCTGTGTCCACTGATGTCATCGTAAACGGCATACCTCAAACTCCTGAGGAATGTTTGCCTGACATCTTGGCAAAAATTTGTGCTGCAGCGCAACACAAACTACCACCCATACGTGATGTTTTTCGTTTGAGACGAGCAAAAGGTAATGCAAGAGCAAGCAACATTCCCAACCCCATTGTTTTGAAACTCCACTCTGAGCATGATCGTAATCAGCTACTAAAATCTATCGCCGTATTTAGAAAAACTAAAAAGAGAACGTTGAATGTCTCTGACGTTGACTTGCCGGGCTATGGGTCAGTATATTTATATGAGAGCCTACCAACAACTCTACGTGACGTTATGTCGTATGCTGCGGAGCTTAGGCGAAAGAAGCAGTTGGTGTCAGCGTTTTCTCTTCGTGGGAAAATCTATGTACGAGTAAAATCGAACGAAGAGCCCAAAATTGTCATAACCCGAACTGAGATCAATGCTCTTATTAGCACTAAAACGCAATAATTTAAGTAAATTTGTTTGTAAAATGTTCGCTGTGTACTTGTATTTTATAAGAAAAGCGGTTAGGCTACAAATTAAGTTATCTGTAATACACTTCTTTCTCTTCTCTTGTTTTAGCTTCTGCTGTTCTTACTCTGCACTATTCTCCCGCATACTTCGACTTTTTGCTATTACATTTCCAAACTTAACTAAATGTGTGCTCTGCTGTCTTGACTTTATTTCTTTTTTTCCTCTTTTCTTCGTACTTCATGCTACTTTTTTGCATAGTTATACTTATAGTTACATACATACAATATATACATATGAGTCTATGGACTTTGTAGTTGTCGCATTTCACACTCATCATCATCATGTTTGATCTAAACCCCGGTAGGAAATCAGTCTCCAGCAATGTCGAAAACCATAAAATATTGATTGATATTTTTTGTAAAGCACAAAATGGGCTTAATGTAGTTCATTTTAATGCCCGCAGCCTTAACAGTGACAAGTTGGACTATGTTAGGGATATTTTTGGGGAATCGGGTGTCGATGTCATTTGTGTATCAGAGACTTGGTTCACTCCCAATATCTCCGACCATTACTATAGCATCCCAAATTACAAGATTATAAGGCATGACCGACATACTAAGAGAGGTGGAGGAGTAGCAATTTATTGCAAATCAATGTTGAAAATTAAAATTCTTGCCGTATCGTCTAACTCTGATACTGAATTTATCATCGCTGAAGTTGCTGATAATGTAACTAAAGTTCTAGTGTCTTGCGTGTATAACCCTCATAGATGTTTTGTGTTAGATTCGTTTTTTTCCGAATTATCTTCATTTTCAACTTGCTATGAACTTTATGCTATATGTGGTGACTTCAACGTTAATATTCTTTTGAATGACTCTTGTGCCGGTAATCTGTTTGATCATGTTTCTACTGCAGGTCTTGATATAGTCAATAAGTGTATTCCTACGAGATTCGCAAGCAATTCCAGACCTAGCCTTTTGGACCTTTTTATAACGTCTAGCTTAGACCAGGTGCTTAAATTTGAGCAAATGTGTTTTATTACTGACCATGACCTAATTTTCTGTGCGTTAGATGTTACCATGAATCGTCCTGCTGATACTGTTACATTTATGTATCGTGATTTCAATTCGTTAAATGTTGAAAACTTATTTTCTGATGTCTCTAATGTTAGCTGGCGTGATTGTTGGTACGTTGATAGTGTTGATGAGAAACTTAGTTTATTAAATAACTCCTTGACAAGACTGTTAAATGACCATGTCCCTGTTCGTTCTGTTAGTTCCTTAAGCAGATCGTGTCCTTGGTACAATAGTGAGGTCCGATCTGCAATAAAAGTTCGCAACAGATTGCATGCAAAGTGTAAAAGAGTCAATACCGATTCAGCCTGGGCTGACTATAGAGCTGCCCGAAATAGAGCTTGTGCCATTACTAGACATATGAAACGACTATACTTTAGGTCTGTGTTAAATCCGGCTTTGGAATCGAAAGTTTTATGGCGAAATCTTAAAAATCTGAGAGTACATGGTAACTCTAAGTCTGAATGTGAATTAGACCCAAATTTACTAAATGAGTATTTTAGTGCTAGTCAGAATAGCGAAATTAGCCCAGCTCCAAATTTTTTGAGCAATTCGATCGTACGCACAATGTTTGATTTTACCGGCGTAGGTGAGGAAGAAGTTTTAAAGAGTGTCATGAGTATTAAGTCAAACGCTATTGGTGAAGATGGCATATCGCTAAAATTCGTGAAGCTCACTTTGCCATTTATTCTGGGATCTCTCACACATATTATTAATCATTGTTTGACAACTTCGTGTTTTCCCACAGAGTGGAAGAAGGCGGTAATCATTCCCACTGCCAAAAATAATGTGCCTAACAATCCTAGTGATTATAGGCCGATTAGCATTCTACCCGCTTTCTCCAAAGTGTGTGAGTCCATAATGGCAACGCAAATTTCACGATATATAAATAGAAACAATATGTTATCACCTTTGCAATCTGGATTCAGGCCTAAGCATAGCTGCGCTACGGCCATGGTGAAAATACTTGACGACGTACGGATACAGTTTGACACTGGTAATTTAACCATTCTCTGTCTTTTAGACTTCTCCAAGGCTTTTGACTTGGTAAATCATAGTTTACTCTGTAAAAAGCTCAAACATATTTTTGGATTTTCTGACAGTGCTACCAAGTTGTTGGGTAGCTACCTTTCAGGCAGAACTCAAAAGGTTAGGTGTAAGAGCACTTCATCCATCCCCAGTATTGTAGTGTCCGGTGTGCCGCAGGGGTCTATCCTTGGGCCACTTTTGTTTAGTCTTTTCGTTAATGATGTATTCTCTGTGTGTCGATATGCTAATATTCATGACTATGCTGATGATATTCAGTTGTATTTGTCCAGCCGTCTTGGTCTTGTGGAGGATTTATGTTTCAAAATGAATAGTGACCTGTCTGCAATTTCCCAGTGGGCTCGTGAAAATTGTCTTTGCCTAAATGTTGCCAAATCCTATGTGTTGCCCATTAGCTATAGTGCTATACATATGGAAAATATTCCTAAGCTAGTTATTGGTGGAAGTGCTCTAACTTTCACAGAAAAAGTAAAAAATTTAGGCTTTATTGTCAATTCTAAGTTAAGCTGTTCGGATCATGTCAACAAAATTGTTAGTAATATTTATGTGACTTTACGTCGATTAAACCTGTCAGCATCATTCACACCCCTTGATATGCGTAGAAAGCTAGCCATCCAATTGATCCTACCGCAAATAACTTATTCTGAGCTCGTATATAGCAGACTTGATTCGCGGTCTTCGCACAAACTAGATGTAGCTTTTAATAACGTCACGCGTTATGTTTATGGTATCAAGAGATATGACCACATTTCTCTATGGAAAGAAAAAATTCTAGGGTGCAACATATTCGAATATCTTGCAGCTAGAAACTGTATCTACATATACAAACTTATTGAACAAAAATGTCCGGAATACCTATACGTGAAGTTGCAATTGACTAATTCTAGTAGACTTCGTAGCCTGGTAATCCCCAAATATACCTACTTGTCCTCCTCTAGGCTGTTCTTCGTCAATGCTGTGAGGCTCTGGAATTCGATTCCAGAATCTATTAAGGCGGCGATGAATGCGTCTAATTACAGGGTGATCATAAACAACTACTTTAGAACTCCTAGATGAATGTCATGTAACAACTCTTCTGTCTTTCTGTCTCTGTATCTATCCTCTATCTAATTTTTTATACTTTGTTAAGCATTATATATATTTTTAAGTTAAGTAAATTAAATTAAATTATTTAATGTTAATTTTTTAATGTTATATATGCAGTTAATTAAACCACTATTGATGTACTATAAAAGAACTAATGGTCTTAAATGTACACCGTTATATTTAAATAAATGAAAAATGAAAATGAATGAAATGAAATGAAATGTTGTTAATATAAAACCTTGAAATATACGTGCAATATGACTGTCATACGAAAAGGCAAGGGTACAGTTGGCATTTGAACTGTTCCACATTTCTATTTATTGATCGATAAATGAGTTATCGGTCGCAATGTTGTTCCTATAAAACCTTGGAATATACGTGCAGTATGAGTGTCATACGAAAGGGCAAGGGCACAGTTGGCATTTGAACTGTTCCATATTTCTATTCATTGATCGATAAATGAGTTATCGGTCGCAATGTTGTTCCTATAAAACCTTGAAATATACGTGCAATATGACTGTCATACGAAATAGCAAGGGCACAGTTGGCATTTGAACTGTTCCATATTTCTTTTTATTGATCAAAAAATGTGTTATCGGTCAAAATGTTGTTCCTATAAAACCTTGAAATATACGTCCAATATGAATGTCATACGAAAGGGCAAGGGCACAGTTGGCATTTGAACTGTTTCATACTTCTATTTATTGAGCGATAAATGAGTTATCGGTCAAAATGTTGTTACTAGAAACCTTGAAATATACGTGCAATATGAATGTAATACGAAAAGGCAAGTTGGCAGTTGAACTTCTCCATATTTCTATTTATTGATCGATAAATGAGTTATCGGTCGCAATGTTGTTCCTATAAAACCTTGAAATATACGTGCAATATGACTGTCATACGAACGAGTAAGGGCACAGTTGGCATTTGAACTGTTTCATACTTCTATTTATTGAGCGATAAATGAGTTATCGGTCAAAATGTTGTTCCTATAAAACCTTGAAATATACGCCCAATATGAATGTCATACGAAAGGGCAAGGGCACAGTTGGCATTTGAACTGTTTCATACTTCTATTTATTGAGCGATAAATGAGTTATCGGTCAAAATGTTGTTACTAGAAACCTTGAAATATACGTGCAATATGAATGTAATACGAAAAGGCAAGTTGGCAGTTGAACTGCTCCATATTTCTATTTATTGATCGATAAATGAGTTATCGGTCAAAATGTTGTTACTAGAAAACCTTGAAATATACGTGCAATATGAATGTAATACGAAAAGGCAAGTTGGCAGTTGAACTGCTCCATATTTCTATTTATTGATCGATAAATGAGTTATCGGTCGCAATGTTGTTCCTATAAAACCTTGAAATATACGTGCAATATGACTGTCATACGAAAAGCAAGGGCACAGTTGGCATTTGAACTGTTCCATATTTCTATTCATTGATCGATAAATGAGTTATCGGTCGCAATGTTGTTCCTATAAAACCTTGAAATATACGTGCAATATGACTGTCATACGAACGAGTAAGGGCACAGTTGGCATTTGAACTGTTTCATACTTCTATTTATTGAGCGATAAAAGAGTTATCATTCAAAATGTTGTTCCTATAAAACCTTGAAATATACGTGCAATATGACTGTCATACGAAAGAGCAAGGGCACAGTTGGCATTTGAACTGCTACATATTTCTATTTATTAATCGATAAATGAGTTATCGGTCGCAATGTTGTTCCTATAAAACCTTGAAATATACTTGCAATATGAATGTCATACGAACGAGTAAGGGCACAGTTGGCATTTGAACTGTTTCATACTTCTATTTATTGAGCGATAAAAGAGTTATCATTCAAAATGTTGTTCCTATAAAACCTTGAAATATACGTGCAATATGACTGTCATACGAAAAGCAAGGGCACAGTTGGCATTTGAACTGTTCCATATTTCTATTTATTGATCGATAAATGAGTTATCGGTCGCAATGTTGTTCCTATAAAACCTTGAAATATACTTGCAATATGAATGTCATACGAACGAGTAAGGGCACAGTTGGCATTTGAACTGTTTCATACTTCTATTTATTGATCGATAAATGAGTTATCGGTCGCAATGTTGTTCCTATAAAACCTTGAAATATACGTGCAATATGACTGTCATACGAACGAGTAAGGGCACAGTTGGAATTTGAACTGTTTCATACTTCTATTTATTGAGCGATAAAAGAGTTATCATTCAAAATGTTGTTCCTATAAAACCTTGAAATATACGTGCAATATGACTGTCATACGAAAGAGCAAGGGCACAGTTGGCATTTGAACTGTTTCATACTTCTATTTATTGAGCGATAAATGAGTTATCGGTCGCAATGTTGTTCCTATAAAACCTTGAAATATACGTGCAATATGACTGTCATACGTAAGAGCAAGGACACAGTTGGCATTTGAACTGTTCAATATTTCTATTTATTGATCGATAAATGAGTTATCGGTCGCAATGTTGTTCCTATAAAACCTTGAAGTGTACGTGCAATATGACTGTCATACGAAAGAGCAACGGCACAGTTGGCATTTGAACTGTTCCATATTTCTATTCATTGATCGATAAATGAGTTATCGGTCGCAATGTGGTTCCTATAAAACCTTGAAATATACGTGCAATATGACTGTCATACGAAAGAGCAAGAGCATAGTTGGCATTTGAACTGTTTCATATTTATATTTATTGATCGATAAATGAGTTATCGGTCGCAATGTTGTTCCTATAAAACCTTGAAATATACGTTCAGTATGAGTGTCATACAAAAGGGCAAGGGCACAGTTGGCATTTGAACTGTTCCATATTTCTCTATTTTGATAAAAAAATGTGTTATCGGTCAAAATGTTGTTCCTATAAAACCTTGAAGTGTACGTGCAATACGACTGTCATACGAAAGGGCAAGGGCACAGTTGGCATTTGAACTGCTCCATATTTCTATTTATTGATCGATAAATGAGTTATCGGTAGCAATGTTGTTCCTATAAAACCTTGAAATATACGTGCAGTATGAGTGTCATACGAAAGGGCAAGGGCACAGTTGGCATTTGAACTGTTTCATACTTCTATTTATTGATCGATAAATAAGTTATCGGTCGCAATGTTGTTCCTATAAAATCTTGAAATATACGTGCAATATTACTGTCTTACTAAAGAGCGAGGGCACAGTTGGCATTTGAACTGTTCCATATTTCTATTTATTGGTCGATAAATGAGTTATCGGTCTCAATGTTGTTCCTATAAAACCTTGAAATATACTTGCAATATGAATGTCATACGAACGAGTAAGGGCACAGTTGGCATTTGAACTGTTTCATGCTTCTATTTATTGATCGATAAATGAGTTATCGGTCGCAATGTTGTTCCTATAAAACCTTGAAATATACGTGCAATATGACTGTCATACGAAAAGGCAAGTGCACAGTTGGCATTTGAACTGTTTCATACTTCCATTTATTGATCCATAAATGAGTTATCATTCAAAATTTGGTTCCTATAAAACCTTGAAATATACTTGCAATATGAATGTCATACGAACGAGTAAGGGCACAGTTGGCATTTGAACTGTTTCATACTTCCATTTATTGATCGATAAATGAGTTATCGGTCAAAATGTTGTTACTAGAAAACCTTGAAATATACGTGCAATATGACTGTCATACGAAAAGGCAAGGGTACAGTTGGCATTTGAACTGTTCCATATTTCTTTTTATTGATCAAAAAATGTGTTATCGGTCAAAATGTTGTTCCTATAAAACCTTGAAATATACGTCCAATATGACTGTCATACGAAAGGGCAAGTGCACAGTTGGCATTTGAACTGTTTCATACTTCCATTTATTGATCGATAAATGAGTTATCGGTCGCAATGTTGTTCCTATAAAACCTTGAAATATACGTGCAATATGACTGTCATACGAAAAGGCAAGGGTACAGTTGGCATTTGAACTGTTCCACATTTCTATTTATTGATCGATAAATGAGTTATCGGTCGCAATGTTGTTCCTATAAAACCTTGAAATATACGTGCAATATGACTGTCATACGAAAGAGCAAGGGCACAGTTGGCATTTGAACTGTTCCATATTTCTTTTTATTGATCAAAAAATGTGTTATCGGTCAAAATGTTGTTCCTATAAAACCTTGAAATATACGTCCAATATGACTGTCATACGAAAGGGCAAGTGCACAGTTGGCATTTGAACTGTTTCATACTTCCATTTATTGATCCATAAATGAGTTATCATTCAAAATTTGGTTCCTATAAAACCTTGAAATATACTTGCAATATGAATGTCATACGAACGAGTAAGGGCACAGTTGGCATTTGAACTGTTTCATACTTCCATTTATTGATCGATAAATGAGTTATCGGTCAAAATGTTGTTACTAGAAAACCTTGAAATATACGTGCAATATGACTGTCATTCGAAAAGGCAAGGGTACAGTTGGCATTTGAACTGTTCCATATTTCTTTTTATTGATCAAAAAATGTGTTATCGGTCAAAATGTTGTTCCTATAAAACCTTGAAATATACGTCCAATATGACTGTCATACGAAAGGGAAAGGGTACAATTGGCATTTGAACTGTTCCACATTTCTATTTATTGATCGATAAATGAGTTATCGGTCGCAATGTTGTTCCTATAAAACCTTGAAATATACGTGCAATATGACTGTCATACGAAAGAGCAAGGGCACAGTTGGCATTTGAACTGTTCCATATTTCTTTTTATTGATCAAAAAATGTGTTATCGGTCAAAATGTTGTTCCTATAAAACCTTGAAATATACGTCCAATATGACTGTCATACGAAAGGGCAAGGGCACAGTTGGCATTTGAACTGTTTCATACTTCCATTTATTGATCCATAAATGAGTTATCATTCAAAATTTGGTTCCTATAAAACCTTGAAATATACTTGCAATATGAATGTCATACGAACGAGTAAGGGCACAGTTGGCATTTGAACTGTTTCATACTTCCATTTATTGATCGATAAATGAGTTATCGGTCAAAATGTTGTTACTAGAAAACCTTGAAATATACGTGCAATATGAATGTAATACGAAAAGGCAAGTTGGCAGTTGAACTGCTCCATATTTCTATTTATTGATCGATAAATGAGTTGTCGGTCGCAATGTTGTTCCTATAAAACCTTGAAATATACGTGCAGTATGAGTGTCATACCAAAGGGCAAGGGCACAGTTGGCATTTGAACTGTTCCATATTTCTTTTTATTGATCAAAAAATGTGTTATCGGTCAAAATGTTGTTCCTATAAAACCTTGAAATATACGTTCAATATGACTGTCATACGAAAAGGCAAGGGTACAGTTGGCATTTGAACTGTTCCATATTTCTTTTTATTGATCAAAAAATGTGTTATCGGTCAAAATGTTGTTCCTATAAAACCTTGAAATATACGTGCAATATGAATGTAATACGAAAAGGCAAGTTGGCAGTTGAACTGCTCCATATTTCTATTTATTGATCGATAAATGAGTTGTCGGTCGCAATGTTGTTCCTATAAAACCTTGAAATATACGTGCAATATGACTGTCATTCGAAAAGGCAAGGGTACAGTTGGCATTTGAACTGTTCCATATTTCTTTTTATTGATCAAAAAATGTGTTATCGGTCAAAATGTTGTTCCTATAAAACCTTGAAATATACGTCCAATATGACTGTCATACGAAAGGGAAAGGGTACAATTGGCATTTGAACTGTTCCACATTTCTATTTATTGATCGATAAATGAGTTATCGGTCGCAATGTTGTTCCTATAAAACCTTGAAATATACGTGCAATATGACTGTCATACGAAAGAGCAAGGGCACAGTTGGCATTTGAACTGTTCCATATTTCTTTTTATTGATCAAAAAATGTGTTATCGGTCAAAATGTTGTTCCTATAAAACCTTGAAATATACGTCCAATATGACTGTCATACGAAAGGGCAAGGGCACAGTTGGCATTTGAACTGTTTCATACTTCCATTTATTGATCCATAAATGAGTTATCATTCAAAATTTGGTTCCTATAAAACTTTGAAATATATGTGCAATATGAGTGTCCTACGAAAGGGCAAGGGTACAGTGGGGCATTTGAACTGCTCCATATTTCTATTTATTGACCGATAAATGAGTTATCGGTCAAAATGTTGTTCCTATAAAACCTTGAAATATACGTGCAGTATGAGTGTCATACGAAAGGGCAAGGGCACAGTTGGCATTTGAACTGTTCCATATTTCTTTTTATTGATCAAAAAATGTGTTATCGGTCAAAATGTTGTTACTAGAAAACCTTGAAATATACGTGCAATATGACTGTCATACGAAAAGGCAAGTGCACAGTTGGCATTTGAACTGTTTCATACTTCCATTTATTGATCCATAAATGAGTTATCATTCAAAATTTGGTTCCTATAAAACCTTGAAATATACTTGCAATATGAATGTCATACGAACGAGTAAGGGCACAGTTGGCATTTGAACTGTTTCATACTTCCATTTATTGATCGATAAATGAGTTATCGGTCAAAATGTTGTTACTAGAAAACCTTGAAATATACGTGCAATATGACTGTCATACGAAAAGGCAAGGGTACAGTTGGCATTTGAACTGTTCCATATTTCTTTTTATTGATCAAAAAATGTGTTATCGGTCAAAATGTTGTTCCTATAAAACCTTGAAATATACGTCCAATATGACTGTCATACGAAAGGGCAAGTGCACAGGTGGCATTTGAACTGTTTCATACTTCCATTTATTGATCGATAAATGAGTTATCGGTCGCAATGTTGTTCCTATAAAACCTTGAAATATACGTGCAATATGACTGTCATACGAAAAGGCAAGGGTACAGTTGGCATTTGAACTGTTCCACATTTCTATTTATTGATCGATAAATGAGTTATCGGTCGCAATGTTGTTCCTATAAAACTTTGAAATATACGTGCAATATGACTGTCATACGAAAGAGCAAGGGCACAGTTGGCATTTGAACTGTTCCATATTTCTTTTTATTGATCAAAAAATGTGTTATCGGTCAAAATGTTGCTCCTATAAAACCTTGAAATATACGTCCAATATGACTGTCATACGAAAGGGCAAGTGCACAGTTGGCATTTGAACTGTTTCATACTTCCATTTATTGATCCATAAATGAGTTATCATTCAAAATTTGGTTCCTATAAAACCTTGAAATATACTTGCAATATGAATGTCATACGAACGAGTAAGGGCACAGTTGGCATTTGAACTGTTTCATACTTCCATTTATTGATCGATAAATGAGTTATCGGTCAAAATGTTGTTACTAGAAAACCTTGAAATATACGTGCAATATGACTGTCATTCGAAAAGGCAAGGGTACAGTTGGCATTTGAACTGTTCCATATTTCTTTTTATTGATCAAAAAATGTGTTATCGGTCAAAATGTTGTTCCTATAAAACCTTGAAATATACGTCCAATATGACTGTCATACGAAAGGGAAAGGGTACAATTGGCATTTGAACTGTTCCACATTTCTATTTATTGATCGATAAATGAGTTATCGGTCGCAATGTTGTTCCTATAAAACCTTGAAATATACGTGCAATATGACTGTCATACGAAAGAGCAAGGGCACAGTTGGCATTTGAACTGTTCCATATTTCTTTTTATTGATCAAAAAATGTGTTATCGGTCAAAATGTTGTTCCTATAAAACCTTGAAATATACGTCCAATATGACTGTCATACGAAAGGGCAAGGGCACAGTTGGCATTTGAACTGTTTCATACTTCCATTTATTGATCCATAAATGAGTTATCATTCAAAATTTGGTTCCTATAAAACCTTGAAATATACTTGCAATATGAATGTCATACGAACGAGTAAGGGCACAGTTGGCATTTGAACTGTTTCATGCTTCCATTTATTGATCGATAAATGAGTTATCGGTCAAAATGTTGTTACTAGAAAACCTTGAAATATACGTGCAATATGAATGTAATACGAAAAGGCAAGTTGGCAGTTGAACTGCTCCATATTTCTATTTATTGATCGATAAATGAGTTGTCGGTCGCAATGTTGTTCCTATAAAACCTTGAAATATACGTGCAGTATGAGTGTCATACGAAAGGGCAAGGGCACAGTTGGCATTTGAACTGTTCCATATTTCTTTTTATTGATCAAAAAATGTGTTATCGGTCAAAATGTTGTTCCTATAAAACCTTGAAATATACGTTCAATATGACTGTCATACGAAAGGGCAAGGGCACAGTTGGCATTTGAACTGTTTCATACTTCCATTTATTGATCCATAAATGAGTTATCATTCAAAATTTGGTTCCTATAAAACTTTGAAATATATGTGCAATATGAGTGTCCTACGAAAGGGCAAGGGTACAGTGGGGCATTTGAACTGCTCCATATTTCTATTTATTGACCGATAAATGAGTTATCGGTCAAAATGTTGTTCCTATAAAACCTTGAAATATACGTGCAGTATGAGTGTCATACGAAAGGGCAAGGGCACAGTTGGCATTTGAACTGTTCCATATTTCTTTTTATTGATCAAAAAATGTGTTATCGGTCAAAATGTTGTTCCTATAAAACCTTGAAATATACGTCCAATATGACTGTCATACGAAAGGGCAAGGGCACAGTTGGCATTTGAACTGTTTCATACTTCCATTTATTGATCGATAAATGAGTTATCGGTCAAAATGTTGTTACTAGAAAACCTTGAAATATACGTCCAATATGACTGTCATACGAAAGGGCAAGGGCACAGTTGGCATTTGAACTGTTTCATACTTCCATTTATTGATCGATAATTGAGTTATCGGTCAAAATGTTGTTACTAGAAAACCTTGAAATATACGTGCAATATGAATGTAATACGAAAAGGCAAGTTGGCAGTTGAACTGCTCCATATTTCTATTTATTAATCGATAAATGAGTTGTCGGTCGCAATGTTGTTCCTATAAAACCTTGAAATATACGCAAAATATGACTGTCATACGAAAGGGCAAGGGCACAGTTGGCATTTGAACTGTTTCATACTTCCATTTATTGATCGATAAATGAGTTATCGGTCAAAATGTTGTTACTAGAAAACCTTGAAATATACGTGCAATATGAATGTAATACGAAAAGGCAAGTTGGCAGTTGAACTGCTCCATATTTCTATTTATTGATCGATAAATGAGTTGTCGGTCGCAATGTTGTTCCTATAAAACCTTGAAATATACGCAAAATATGACTGTCATACGAAAGGGCAAGGGCACAGTTGGCATTTGAACTGTTTCATACTTCCATTTATTGATCGATAAATGAGTTATCGGTCAAAATGTTGTTACTAGAAAACCTTGAAATATACGTGCAATATGAATGTAATACGAAAAGGCAAGTTGGCAGTTGAACTGCTCCATATTTCTATTTATTGATCGATAAATGAGTTGTCGGTCGCAATGTTGTTCCTATAAAACCTTGAAATATACGTGCAATATGACTGTCATACGTAAGAGCAAGGGCACAGTTGGCATTTGAACTGTTCAATATTTCTATTTATTGATCGATAAATGAGTTATCGGTCGCAATGTTGTTCCTATAAAACCTTGAAATATACTTGCAATATGAATGTCATACGAACGAGTAAGGGCACAGTTGGCATTTGAACTGTTTCATACTTCTATTTATTGATCGATAAATGAGTTATCGGTCGCAATGTTGTTCCTATAAAACCTTGAAATATACGTGCAATATGACTGTCATACGAACGAGTAAGGGCACAGTTGGAATTTGAACTGTTTCATACTTCTATTTATTGAGCGATAAATGAGTTATCGGTCGCAATGTTGTTCCTATAAAACCTTGAAATATACGTGCAATATGACTGTCATACGTAAGAGCAAGGGCACAGTTGGCATTTGAGCTGTTCAATATTTCTATTTATTGATCGATAAATGAGTTATCGGTCGCAATGTTGTTCCTATAAAACCTTGAAGTGTACGTGCAATATGACTGTCATACGAAAGAGCAAGGGCACAGTTGGCATTTGAACTGTTCCATATTTCTATTCATTGATTGATAAATGAGTTATCGGTCGCAATGTTGTTCCTATAAAACCTTGAAATATACGTGCAGTATGAGTGTCATACGAAAGGGCAAGGGCACAGTTGGCATTTGAACTGTTCCATATTTCTTTTTATTGATCAAAAAATGTGTTATCGGTCAAAATGTTGTTCCTATAAAACCTTGAAATATACGTCCAATATGACTGTCATACGAAAGGGCAAGGGCACAGTTGGCATTTGAACTGTTTCATACTTCCATTTATTGATCGATAAATGAGTTATCGGTCAAAATGTTGTTACTAGAAAACCTTGAAATATACGTCCAATATGACTGTCATACGAAAGGGCAAGGGCACAGTTGGCATTTGAACTGTTTCATACTTCCATTTATTGATCGATAAATGAGTTATCGGTCAAAATGTTGTTACTAGAAAACCTTGAAATATACGTGCAATATGAACGTAATACGAAAAGGCAAGTTGGCATTTGAACTGTTCCATATTTCTATTCATTGATTGATAAATGAGTTATCGGTCGCAATGTTGTTCCTATAAAACCTTGAAATATACGTGCAGTATGAGTGTCATACGAAAGGGCAAGGGCACAGTTGGCATTTGAACTGTTCCATATTTCTTTTTATTGATCAAAAAATGAGTTATCGGTCAAAATGTTGTTACTAGAAAACCTTGAAATATACGTGCAATATGAATGTAATACGAAAAGGCAAGTTGGCAGTTGAACTGCTCCATATTTCTATTTATTGATCGATAAATGAGTTGTCGGTCGCAATGTTGTTCCTATAAAACCTTGAAATATACGTGCAATATTACTGTCTTACTTAAGAGCAAGGGCACAGTTGGCATTTGAACTGTTTCATACTTCTATTTATTGATCGATAAATGAGTTATCGGTCGCAATGTTGTTCCTATAAAATCTTGAAATATACGTGCAGTATTACTAAAGAGCAAGGGTACAGTTTTATTTGAACTGTTCCATATTTCTATTTATTGATCCATAAATGAGTTATCATTCAAAATTTGGTTCCTATAAAACTTTGAAATATATGTGCAATATGAGTGTCCTACGAAAGCGCAAGGGTACAGTGGGGCATTTGAACTGCTCCATATTTCTATTTATTGATCGATAAATGAGTTGTCGGTCGCAATGTTGTTCCTATAAAACCTTGAAATATACGTGCAGTATGAGTGTCATACGAAAGGGCAAGGGCACAGTTGGCATTTGAACTGTTTCATACTTCTATTTATTGATCGATAAATGAGTTATCGGTGGCAATGTTGTTCCTATAAAATCATGAAATATACGTGCAATATCACTGTCTTACTAAACAGCAAGGGCACGGTTTTATTTGAACTGTTCCATATTTCTATTTATTGATCGATAAATGAGTTATCGGTCGGTAATGTTGTTCCTATAAAACCTTGAAATATACGTGCAATATAACTGTCATACGAAGAGGCAAGGGTACAGTTGGCATTTGAACTGTTCCACATTTCTATTTATTGATCGATAAATGAGTTATAGGTCGCAATGTTGTTAATATAAAACCTTGAAATATACGTGCAATATGACTGTCATACGAAAAGGCAAGGGTACAGTTGGCATTTGAACTGCTCCATATTTCTATTTATTGATCGATAAATGAGTTATAGGTCGCAATGTTGTTACTAGAAAACCTTGAAATATACGTGCAATATGAATGTAATACGAAAAGGCAAGTTGGCAGTTGAACTGCTCCATATTTCTATTTATTAATCGATAAATGAGCTGTCGGTCGCAATGTTGTTCCTATAAAACCTTGAAATATACGCAAAATATGACTGTCATACGAAAGGGCAAGGGCACAGTTGGCATTTGAACTGTTTCATACTTCCATTTATTGATTGATAAATGAGTTATCGGTCAAAATGTTGTTACTAGAAAACCTTGAAATATACGTGCAATATGAATGTAATACGAAAAGGCAAGTTGGCAGTTGAACTGCTCCATATTTCTATTTATTGATCGATAAATGAGTTGTCGGTCGCAATGTTGTTCCTATAAAACCTTGAAATATACGTGCAATATGACTGTCATACGTAAGAGCAAGGGCACAGTTGGCATTTGAACTGTTCAATATTTCTATTTATTGATCGATAAATGAGTTATCGGTCGCAATGTTGTTCCTATAAAACCTTGAAATATACTTGCAATATGAATGTCATACGAACGAGTAAGGGCACAGTTGGCATTTGAACTGTTTCATACTTCTATTTATTGATCGATAAATGAGTTATCGGTCGCAATGTTGTTCCTATAAAACCTTGAAATATACGTGCAATATGACTGTCATACGAACGAGTAAGGGCACAGTTGGAATTTGAACTGTTTCATACTTCTATTTATTGAGCGATAAAAGAGTTATCATTCAAAATGTTGTTCCTATAAAACCTTGAAATATACGTGCAATATGACTGTCATACGAAAGAGCAAGGGCACAGTTGGCATTTGAACTGTTTCATACTTCTATTTATTGAGCGATAAATGAGTTATCGGTCGCAATGTTGTTCCTATAAAACCTTGAAATATACGTGCAATATGACTGTCATACGTAAGAGCAAGGGCACAGTTGGCATTTGAGCTGTTCAATATTTCTATTTATTGATCGATAAATGAGTTATCGGTCGCAATGTTGTTCCTATAAAACCTTGAAGTGTACGTGCAATATGACTGTCATACGAAAGAGCAAGGGCACAGTTGGCATTTGAACTGTTCCATATTTCTATTCATTGATTGATAAATGAGTTATCGGTCGCAATGTTGTTCCTATAAAACCTTGAAATATACGTGCAGTTAGAGTGTCATACGAAAGGGCAAGGGCACAGTTGGCATTTGAACTGTTCCATATTTCTTTTTATTGATCAAAAAATGTGTTATCGGTCAAAATGTTGTTCCTATAAAACCTTGAAATATACGTCCAATATGACTGTCATACGAAAGGGCAAGGGCACAGTTGGCATTTGAACTGTTTCATACTTCCATTTATTGATCGATAAATGAGTTATCGGTCAAAATGTTGTTACTAGAAAACCTTGAAATATACGTCCAATATGACTGTCATACGAAAGGGCAAGGGCACAGTTGGCATTTGAACTGTTTCATACTTCCATTTATTGATCGATAAATGAGTTATCGGTCAAAATGTTGTTACTAGAAAACCTTGAAATATACGTGCAATATGAATGTAATACGAAAAGGCAAGTTGGCATTTGAACTGTTCCATATTTCTATTCATTGATTGATAAATGAGTTATCGGTCGCAATGTTGTTCCTATAAAACCTTGAAATATACGTGCAGTATGAGTGTCATACGAAAGGGCAAGGGCACAGTTGGCATTTGAACTGTTCCATATTTCTTTTTATTGATCAAAAAATGAGTTATCGGTCAAAATGTTGTTACTAGAAAACCTTGAAATATACGTGCAATATGAATGTAATACGAAAAGGCAAGTTGGCAGTTGAACTGCTCCATATTTCTATTTATTGATCGATAAATGAGTTGTCGGTCGCAATGTTGTTCCTATAAAACCTTGAAATATACGTGCAATATTACTGTCTTACTTAAGAGCAAGGGCACAGTTGGCATTTGAACTGTTTCATACTTCTATTTATTGATCGATAAATGAGTTATCGGTCGCAATGTTGTTCCTATAAAATCTTGAAATATACGTGCAATATTACTAAAGAGCAAGGGTACAGTTTTATTTGAACTGTTCCATATTTCTATTTATTGATCCATAAATGAGTTATCATTCAAAATTTGGTTCCTATAAAACTTTGAAATATATGTGCAATATGAGTGTCCTACGAAAGGGCAAGGGTACAGTGGGGCATTTGAACTGCTCCATATTTCTATTTATTGATCGATAAATGAGTTGTCGGTCGCAATGTTGTTCCTATAAAACCTTGAAATATACGTGCAGTATGAGTGTCATACGAAAGGGCAAGGGCACAGTTGGCATTTGAACTGTTTCATACTTCTATTTATTGATCGATAAATGAGTTATCGGTGGCAATATTGTTCCTATAAAATCATGAAATATACGTGCAATATCACTGTCTTACTAAACAGCAAGGGCACGGTTTTATTTGAACTGTTCCATATTTCTATTTATTGATCGATAAATGAGTTATCGGTCGCAATGTTGTTCCTATAAAACCTTGAAATATACTTGCAATATGAATGTCATACGAACGAGTAAGGGCACAGTTGCCATTTGAACTGTTTCATACTTCTATTTATTGATCGATAAATGAGTTATCGGTCGGTAATGTTGTTCCTATAAAACCTTGAAATATACGTGCAATATAACTGTCATACGAAGAGGCAAGGGTACAGTTGGCATTTGAACTGTTCCACATTTCTATTTATTGATCGATAAATGAGTTATAGGTCGCAATGTTGTTAATATAAAACCTTGAAATATACGTGCAATATGACTGTCATACGAAAAGGCAAGGGTACAGTTGGCATTTGAACTGCTCCATATTTCTATTTATTGATCGATAAATGAGTTATCGGTCGCAATGTTGTTCCTATAAAACCTTGAAATATACGTGCAATATGACTGTCATACGAAAGAGCAAGGGCACAGTTGGAATTTGAACTGTTTAATATTTCTATTCATTGATCGATAAATAAGTTATCGGTCGCAATGTTGTTCCTATAAACCCTTGAAATATACGTGCAGTATGAGTGTCATACGAAAGGGCAAGGGCACAGTTGGCATTTGAACTATTCCATATTTCTTTTTATTGATCAAAAAATGTGTTATCGGTAAAAATGTTGTTCCTATAAAACCTTGAAATATACGTCCAATATGACTGTCATACGAAAGGGCAAGGGCACAGTTGGCATTTGAACTGTTTCATACTTCCATTTATTGATCGATAAATGAGTTGTCGGTCGCAATGTTGTTCCTATAAAACCTTGAAATATACTTGCAGTATGAGTGTCATACGAAAGGGCAAGGGCACAGTTGGCATTTGAACTGCTCCATATTTCTATTTATTGATCGATAAATGAGTTATCGGTCGCAATGTTGTTCCTATAAAACCTTGAAATATACGTGCAATATGACTGTCATACGAAAGAGCAAGGGCACAGTTGGCATTTGAACTGTTTAATATTTCTATTCATTGATCGATAAATAAGTTATCGGTCGCAATGTTGTTCCTACAAAACCTTGAAATATACGTGCAGTATGAGTGTCATACAAAAGAGCAAGGGCACAGTTGGCATTTGAACTGTTTCATACTTCTATTTATTGATCGATAAATAAGTTATCGGTCGCAATGTTGTTCCTATAAAACCTTGAAATATACGTGCAGTATGAGTGTCATACGAAAGGGCAAGGGCACAGTTGGCATTTGAACTGTTTAATATTTCTATTCATTGATCGATAAATAAGTTATCGGTCGCAATGTTGTTCCTATAAAACCTTGAAATATACGTGCAGTATGAGTGTCATACGAAAGGGCAAGGGCACAGTTGGCATTTGAACTGTTTAATATTTCTATTCATTGATCGATAAATAAGTTATCGGTCGCAATGTTGTTCCTATAAAACCTTGAAATATACGTGCAGTATGAGTGTCATACGAAAGGGCAAGGGCACAGTTGGCATTTGAACTGTTTCATACTTCTATTTATTGATCGATAAATGAGTTATCGGTCGCAATGTTGTTCCTATAAAACCTTGAAATATACGTGCTGTATGAGTGTCATATGAAAGAGCAAGGGCACAGTTGGCATTTGAACTGTTTAATATTTCTATTCATTGATCGATAAATAAGTTATCGGTCGCAATGTTGTTCCTATAAAACCTTGAAATATACGTGCAGTATGAGTGTCATACGAAAGGGCAAGGGCACAGTTTACATTTGAACTGTTTCATACTTCTATTTATTGATCGATAAATGAGTTATCGGTCGCAATGTTGTTCCTATAAAACCTTGTAATATACGTGCAATATGACTGTCATACGAAAGAGCAAGGGCACAGTTGGCATTTGAACTGTTTAATATTTCTATTCATTGATCGATAAATAAGTTATCGGTCGCAATGTTGTTCCTATAAAACCTTGAAATATACGTGCAGTATGAGTGTCATACGAAAGGGCAAGGGCACAGTTGGCATTTGAACTGTTTAATATTTCTATTCATTGATCGATAAATAAGTTATCGGTCGCAATGTTGTTAATATAAAACCTTGAAATATACGTGCAATATGACTGTCATACGAAAAGGCAAGGGTACAGTTGGCATTTGAACTGCTCCATATTTCTATTTATTGATCGATAAATGAGTTATAGGTCGCAATGTTGTTAATATAAAACCTTGAAATATACGTGCAATATGACTGTCATACGAAAAGGCAAGGGTACAGTTGGCATTTGAACTGCTCCATATTTCTATTTATTGATCGATAAATGAGTTATCGGTCGCAATGTTGTTCCTATAAAACCTTGAAATATACGTGCAATATGACTGTCATACGAAAGAGCAAGGGCACAGTTGGAATTTGAACTGTTTAATATTTCTATTCATTGATCGATAAATAAGTTATCGGTCGCAATGTTGTTTTTATAAAACCTTGAAATATACGTGCAGTATGAGTGTCATACGAAAGGGCAAGGGCACAGTTGGCATTTGAACTATTCCATATTTCTTTTTATTGATCAAAAAATGTGTTATCGGTAAAAATGTTGTTCCTATAAAACCTTGAAATATACGTCCAATATGACTGTCATACGAAAGGGCAAGGGCACAGTTGGCATTTGAACTGTTTCATACTTCCATTTATTGATCGATAAATGAGTTGTCGGTCGCAATGTTGTTCCTATAAAACCTTGAAATATACTTGCAGTATGAGTGTCATACGAAAGGGCAAGGGCACAGTTGGCATTTGAACTGCTCCATATTTCTATTTATTGATCGATAAATGAGTTATCGGTCGCAATGTTGTTCCTATAAAACCTTGAAATATACGTGCAATATGACTGTCATACGAAAGAGCAAGGGCACAGTTGGCATTTGAACTGTTTAATATTTCTATTCATTGATCGATAAATAAGTTATCGGTCGCAATGTTGTTCCTATAAAACCTTGAAATATACGTGCAGTATGAGTGTCATACGAAAGGGCAAGGGCACAGTTGGCATTTGAACTGTTTAATATTTCTATTCATTGATCGATAAATAAGTTATCGGTCGCAATGTTGTTCCTATAAAACCTTGAAATATACGTGCAGTATGAGTGTCATACGAAAGGGCAAGGGCACAGTTGGCATTTGAACTGTTTCATACTTCTATTTATTGATCGATAAATGAGTTATCGGTCGCAATGTTGTTCCTATAAAACCTTGAAATATACGTGCTGTATGAGTGTCATATGAAAGAGCAAGGGCACAGTTGGCATTTGAACTGTTTAATATTTCTATTCATTGATCGATAAATAAGTTATCGGTCGCAATGTTGTTCCTATAAAACCTTGAAATATACGTGCAGTATGAGTGTCATACGAAAGGGCAAGGGCACAGTTGGCATTTGAACTGTTTCATACTTCCATTTATTGATCGATAAATGAGTTGTCGGTCGCAATGTTGTTCCTATAAAACCTTGAAATATACTTGCAGTATGAGTGTCATACGAAAGGGCAAGGGCACAGTTGGCATTTGAACTGCTCCATATTTCTATTTATTGATCGATAAATGAGTTATCGGTCGCAATGTTGTTCCTATAAAACCTTGAAATATACGTGCAATATGACTGTCATACGAAAGAGCAAGGGCACAGTTGGCATTTGAACTATTCCATATTTCTTTTTATTGATCAAAAAATGTGTTATCGGTAAAAATGTTGTTCCTATAAAACCTTGAAATATACGTCCAATATGACTGTCATACGAAAGGGCAAGGGCACAGTTGGCATTTGAACTGTTTCATACTTCCATTTATTGATCGATAAATGAGTTGTCGGTCGCAATGTTGTTCCTATAAAACCTTGAAATATACTTGCAGTATGAGTGTCATACGAAAGGGCAAGGGCACAGTTGGCATTTGAACTGCTCCATATTTCTATTTATTGATCGATAAATGAGTTATCGGTCGCAATGTTGTTCCTATAAAACCTTGAAATATACGTGCAATATGACTGTCATACGAAAGAGCAAGGGCACAGTTGGCATTTGAACTGTTTAATATTTCTATTCATTGATCGATAAATAAGTTATCGGTCGCAATGTTGTTCCTACAAAACCTTGAAATATACGTGCAGTATGAGTGTCATACAAAAGAGCAAGGGCACAGTTGGCATTTGAACTGTTTAATATTTCTATTCATTGATCGATAAATAAGTTATCGGTCGCAATGTTGTTCCTATAAAACCTTGAAATATACGTGCAGTATGAGTGTCATACGAAAGGGCAAGGGCACAGTTGGCATTTGAACTGTCTCATACTTCTATTTATTGATCGATAAATGAGTTATCGGTCGCAATGTTGTTCCTATAAAACCTTGAAATATACGTGCAGTATGAGTGTCATACGAAAGGGCAAGGGCACAGTTGGCATTTGAACTGTTTAATATTTCTATTCATTGATCGATAAATAAGTTATCGGTCGCAATGTTGTTCCTATAAAACCTTGAAATATACGTGCAGTATGAGTGTCATACGAAAGGGCAAGGGCACAGTTGGCATTTGAACTGTTTAATATTTCTATTCATTGATTGATAAATGAGTTATCGGTAAAAATGTTGTTCCTATAAAACCTTGAAATATACGTGCAGTATGAGTGTCATATGAAAGAGCAAGGGCACAGTTGGCATTTGAACTGTTTAATATTTCTATTCATTGATCGATAAATAAGTTATCGGTCGCAATGTTGTTCCTATAAAACCTTGAAATATACGTGCAGTATAAGTGTCATACGAAAGGGCAAGGGCACAGTTGGCATTTGAACTGTTTCATACTTCTATTTATTGATCGATAAATGAGTTATCGGTCGCAATGTTGTTCCTATAAAACCTTGTAATATACGTGCAATATGACTGTCATACGAAAGAGCAAGGGCACAGTTGGCATTTGAACTGTTTAATATTTCTATTCATTGATCGATAAATAAGTTATCGGTCGCAATGTTGTTCCTATAAAACCTTGAAATATACGTGCAGTATGAGTGTCATACGAAAGGGCAAGGGCACAGTTGGCATTTGAACTGTTTAATATTTCTATTCATTGATTGATAAATAAGTTATCGGTCGCAATGTTGTTCCTATAAAACCTTGTAATATACGTGCAATATGACTGTCATACGAAAGAGCAAGGGCACAGTTGGCATTTGAACTGTTTAATATTTCTATTCATTGATTGATAAATAAGTTATCGGTCGCAATGTTGTTCCTATAAAACCTTGAAATATACGTGCAGTATGAGTGTCATACGAAAGGGCAAGGGCACAGTTGGCATTTGAACTGTTTCATACTTCTATTTATTGATCGATAAATGAGTTATCGGTGGCAATGTTGTTCCTATAAAACCTTGAAATATACTTGCAATATGAATGTCATACGAACGAGTAAGGGCACAGTTGCCATTTGAACTGTTTCATACTTCTATTTATTGATCGATAAATGAGTTATCGGTCGGTAATGTTGTTCCTATAAAACCCTGAAATATACGTGCAATATAACTGTCATACGAAAAGGCAAGGGCACAGTTGGCATTTGAACTGTTCCATATTTCTTTTTATTGATCAAAAAATGTGTTATCGGTAAAAATGTTGTTCCTATAAAACCTTGAAATATACGTCCAATATGACTGTCATACGAAAGGGCAAGGGCACAGTTGGCATTTGAACTGTTTAATATTTCTATTCATTGATCGATAAATAAGTTATCGGTCGCAATGTTGTTCCTATAAAACCTTGAAATATACGTGCAATATGACTGTCATACGAAAGAGCAAGGGCACAGTTGGCATTTGAACTGTTTAATATTTCTATTCATTGATCGATAAATAAGTTATCGGTCGCAATGTTGTTCCTATAAAACCTTGAAATATACGTGCAGTATGAGTGTCATACGAAAGGGCAAGGGCACAGTTGGCATTTGAACTGTTCCATATTTCTTTTTATTGATCAAAAAATGTGTTATCGGTAAAAATGTTGTTCCTATAAAACCTTGAAATATACGTCCAATATGACTGTCATACGAAAGGGCAAGGGAACAGTTGCCATTTGAACTGTTTCATACTTCCATTTATTGATCGATAAATGAGTTGTCGGTCGCAATGTTGTTCCTATAAAACCAATGTTGTTCCTATAAAATCATGAAATATACGTGCAATATTACTGTCTTACTAAAGAGCAAGGGCACAGTTTTATTTGAACTGTTCCATATTTCTATTTATTGATCGATAAATGAGTTATCGGTCGCAATGTTGTTCCTATAAAAACTTGAAATATACTTGCAATATGAATGTCATACGAACGAGTAAGGGCACAGTTGCCATTTGAACTGTTTCATACTTCTATTTATTGATCGATAAATGAGTTATCGGTCGGTAATGTTGTTCCTATAAAACATGGAAAAATACGTGCAATATAACTGTCATACGAAAAGGCAAGGGTACAGTTGGCATTTGAACTGTTCCACATTTCTATTTATTGATCGATAAATGAGTTATAGGTCGCAGTGTTGTTAATATAAAACCTTGAAATATACGTGGAATATGACTGTCATACGAAAAGGCAAGAGTACAGTTGGCATTTGAACTGCTCCATATTTCTATTTACTGATCGATAAATGAGTTATCGGTCGCAATGTTGTTCCTATAAAACCTTGAAATATACGTGCAATATGACTGTCATACGAAAGAGCAAGGGCACAGTTGGCATTTGAACTGTTTAATATTTCTATTCATTGATCGATAAATAAGTTATCGGTCGCAATGTTGTTCCTATAAAACCTTGAAATATACGTGCAGTATGAGTGTCATACGAAAGGGCAAGGGCACAGTTGGCATTTGAACTGTTCCATATTTCTTTTTATTGATCAAAAAATGTGTTATCGGTAAAAATGTTGTTCCTATAAAACCTTGAAATATACGTCCAATATGACTGTCATACGAAAGCGCAAGGGCACAGTTGGCATTTGAACTGTTTCATACTTTCCACATATTTAAAAGAGTGTTTACAAAGATTCATCTTAAATTTAAACTTATGCTAACAGTAGTATAAAACATTACGACTAAGGTTTTTCGGGAGGGGAGAGGAGGGTTGGAAACTAGGAGAAGGTTATTGCTTGAAATGATCTGTTACTGCCGTTTTGAAGCATCCATATGACTTAATGCATTTTATTGAGATAGGTAGAGAATTCCACACTCTCACAGCACTAACAAAGCATAATCTAGAGGCCACCATTGTGTTATACGCAGGCATTATGAAGTTGTGAGTTCGCGAGGATTGAACAAATTTAAGTTTTTCATAGAGATATGCAGGTCTTTGTCATTTTATTATTTTATATAAAAATAGAACATTTCGGACATTTAGGTAGGTTTCTATGCCAAACCCAAGTATGTTTTTTGCGTATGGCGAAATGTGGTCAAACTTTCTTTTGCAATATACGAATCTTGCTATATTGATCGATAAATGAGTTATCGGTCAAAATGTTGTTACTAGAAAACCTTGAAATATACGTGCAATATGAATGTAATACGAAAAGGCAAGTTGGCAGTTGAACTGCTCCATATGTCTATTTATTGATCGATAAATGAGTTATCGGTCGCAATGTTGTTCCTATAAAACCTTGAAATATGCGTGCAATGTGACTGTCATACGAACGAGTAAGGGCACAGTTGGCATTTGAACTGTTTCATACTTCTATTTATTGAGCGATAAATGTGTTATCATTCAAAATGTTGTTAATAAAAAACCTTGAAATATATGTGCAATATGAGTGTCCGACGAAAGGGCAAGGGCACAGTTGGCATTTGAACTGTTTCATACTTCTATTTATTGATCGATAAATGAGTTATCGGTCGCAATGTTGTTCCTATAAAACCTTGTAATATACGTGCAATATGACTGTCATACGAAAGAGCAAGGGCACAGTTGGCATTTGAACTGTTTCATACTTCTATTTATTGATCGATAAATGAGTTATCGGTCGCAATGTTGTTCCTATAAAACCTTGTAATATACGTGCAATATGACTGTCATACGAAAGAGCAAGGGCACAGTTGGCATTTGAACTGTTCAATATTTCTATTTATTGATCGATAAATGAGTTATCGGTCGCAATGTTGTTCCTATAAAACCTTGAAATAGACGTGCAATATTACTTTCTTACTAAAGAGCAAGAGCACAGTTGGCAGTTGAACTGTTCCACATTTCTATTTATTGATCGATAAATGAGTTATCATTCAAAATGTTGTTAATAAAAAACCTTGAAATATATGTGCAATATGAGTGTCCGACGAAAGGGCAAGGGCACAGTTGGCATTTGAACTGTTCCATATTTCTTTTTATTGATCAAAAAATGTGTTATCGGTAAAAATGTTGTTCCTATAAAACCTTGAAATATACGTCCAATATGACTGTCATACGAAAGGGCAAGGGCACAGTTGGCATTTGAACTGTTTCATACTTCCATTTATTGATCGATAAATGAGTTGTCGGTCGCAATGTTGTTCCTATAAAACCAATGTTGTTCCTATAAAATCATGAAATATACGTGCAATATTACTGTCTTACTAAAGAGCAAGGGCACAGTTTTATTTGAACTGTTCCATATTTCTATTTATTGATCGATAAATGAGTTATCGGTCGCAATGTTGTTCCTATAAAACCTTGAAATATACTTGCAATATGAATGTCATACGAACGAGTAAGGGCACAGTTGCCATTTGAACTGTTTCATACTTCTATTTATTGATCGATAAATGAGTTATCGGTGGCAATGTTGTTCCTATAAAACCTTGAAATATACTTGCAGTATGAGTGTCATAAGAAAGGGCAAGGGCACAGTTGGCATTTGAACTGTTTCATACTTCCATTTATTGATCGATAAATGAGTTGTCGGTCGCAATGTTGTTCCTATAAAACCAATGTTGTTCCTATAAAATCATGAAATATACGTGCAATATTACTGTCTTACTAAAGAGCAAGGGCACAGTTTTATTTGAACTGTTCCATATTTCTATTTATTGATCGATAAATGAGTTATCGGTCGCAATGTTGTTCCTATAAAACCTTGAAATATACTTGCAATATGAATGTCATACGAACGAGTAAGGGCACAGTTGCCATTTGAACTGTTTCATACTTCTATTTATTGATCGATAAATGAGTTATCGGTCGGTAATGTTGTTCCTATAAAACCCTGAAATATACGTGCAATATAACTGTCATACGAAAAGGCAAGGGCACAGTTGGCATTTGAACTGTTCCATATTTCTTTTTATTGATCAAAAAATGTGTTATCGGTAAAAATGTTGTTCCTATAAAACCTTGAAATATACTTGCAATATGAATGTCATACGAACGAGTAAGGGCACAGTTGCCATTTGAACTGTTTCATACTTCTATTTATTGATCGATAAATGAGTTATCGGTCGGTAATGTTGTTCCTATAAAACCCTGAAATATACGTGCAATATAACTGTCATACGAAAAGGCAAGGGCACAGTTGGCATTTGAACTGTTCCATATTTCTTTTTATTGATCGATAAATGAGTTATCGGTCGCAATGTTGTTCCTATAAAACCTTGAAATATACTTGCAATATGAATGTCATACGAACGAGTAAGGGCACAGTTGCCATTTGAACTGTTTCATACTTCTATTTATTGATCGATAAATGAGTTATCGGTCGGTAATGTTGTTCCTATAAAACCCTGAAATATACGTGCAATATAACTGTCATACGAAAAGGCAAGGGCACAGTTGGCATTTGAACTGCTTAATATTTCTATTCATTGATCGATAAATAAGTTATCGGTCGCAATGTTGTTCCTATAAAACCTTGAAATATACGTGCAATATGACTGTCATACGAAAGAGCAAGGGCACAGTTGGCATTTGAACTGTTTAATATTTCTATTCATTGATCGATAAATAAGTTATCGGTCGCGATGTTGTTCCTATAAAACCTTGAAATATACGTGCAGTATGAGTGTCATACGAAAGGGCAAGGGCACAGTTGGCATTTGAACTGTTCCATATTTCTTTTTATTGATCAAAAAATGTGTTATCGGTAAAAATGTTGTTCCTATAAAACCTTGAAATATACGTCCAATATGACTGTCATACGAAAGGGCAAGGGCACAGTTGGCATTTGAACTGTTTCATACTTCCATTTATTGATCGATAAATGAGTTGTCGGTCGCAATGTTGTTCCTATAAAACCAATGTTGTTCCTATAAAATCATGAAATATACGTGCAATATTACTGTCTTACTAAAGAGCAAGAGCACAGTTTTATTTGAACTGTTCCATATTTCTATTTATTGATCGATAAATGAGTTATCGGTCGCAATGTTGTTCCTATAAAAACTTGAAATATACTTGCAATATGAATGTCATACGAACGAGTAAGGGCACAGTTGCCATTTGAACTGTTTCATACTTCTATTTATTGATCGATAAATGAGTTATCGGTCGGTAATGTTGTTCCTATAAAACCTTGCAATATACGTGCAATATGACTGTCATACGAAAGAGCAAGGGCACAGGTGGCATTTGAACTGTTCAATATTTCTATTTATTGATCGATAAATGAGTTATCGGTCGCAATGTTGTTCCTATAAAACCTTGAAATAGACGTGCAATATGAGTGTCATACGAAAGGGCAAGGGCACAGTTGGCATTTGAACTGTTCCATATTTCTCTTTATTGATCAAAAAATGTGTTATCGGTCAAAATGTTGTTCCTATAAAACATTGAAATATACATGCAATATGACTGTCATACGAAAGAGCAAGGGCATAGTTGGCATTTGAACTGTTTCATATTTCTATTTATTGATCGATAAATGAGTTATCGGTCGCAATGTTGTTCCTATAAAACGTTGAGATATACGTGCAATATTACTGTGTTACTAAAGAGCAAGGGCACAGTTGGCATTTGAACTGTTCCATATTTCTGTTTATTGATCAAAAAATGTGTTATCGGTAAAAATGTTGTTCCTATAAAACCTTGAAATATACGTCCAATATGACTGTCATACGAAAGGGCAAGGGCACAGTTGGCATTTGAACTGTTTCATACTTCCATTTAATTTGAAATTTCTACATAATTTGAAATTTATTTATATTAAAGTGTGGTAAGACTTAGAGTCTTTTCTTTGCACATATTTAAAAGAGTGTTTACAAAGATTCATCTTAAATTTAAACTTATGCTAACAGTAGTATAAAACATTACGACTAAGGTTTTTCGGGAGGGGAGAGGAGGGTTGGAAACTAGGAGAAGGTTATTGCTTGAAATGATCTGTTACTGCCGTTTTGGAGCATCCATATGACTTAATGCATTTTATTGAGATAGGTAGAGAATTCCACACTCTCACAGCACTAACAAAGCATAATCTAGAGGCCACCATTGTGTTATACGCAGGCATTATGAAGTTGTGAGTTCGCGAGGATTGAACAAATTTAAGTTTTTCATAGAGATATGCAGGTCTTTGGCATTTTATTATTTTATATAAAAATAAAACATTTCGGACATTTAGGTAGGTTTCTATGCCAAACCCAAGTATGTTTTTTGCGTATGGCGAAATGTGGTCAAACTTTCTTTTGCAATATACGAATCTTGCTATATTGATCGATAAATGAGTTATCGGTCGCAATGTTGTTCCTATAAAACCTTGAAATATACGTGCAATGTGACTGTCATACGAACGAGTAAGGGCACAGTTGGCATTTTAACTGTTTCATACTTCTATTTATTGAGCGATAAATGAGTTATCATTCAAAATGTTGTTAATAAAAAACCTTGAAATATATGTGCAATATGAGTGTCCGACGAAAGGGCAAGGGCACAGTTGGCATTTGAACTGTTTCATACTTCTATTTATTGATCGATAAATGAGTTATCGGTCGCAATGTTGTTCCTATAAAACCTTGTAATATACGTGCAATATGACTGTCATACGAAAGAGCAAGGGCACAGTTGGCATTTGAACTGTTCAATATTTCTATTTATTGATCGATAAATGAGTTATCGGTCGCAATGTTGTTCCTATAAAACCTTGAAATAGACGTGCAATATGAGTGTCATACGAAAGGGCAAGGGCACAGTTGGCATTTGAACTGTTCCATATTTCTCTTTATTGATCAAAAAATGTGTTATCGGTCGCAATGTTGTTCCTATAAAACCTTGAAATATACGTGCAATATGACTGTCATACGAAAGAGCAAGGGCACAGTTGGCATTTGAACTGTTCCATATTTCTATTAAATGATCGATAAATGAGTTATCGGTCGCAATGTTGTTGCTTTAAAACCTTGAAATAGACGTGCAATATGACTGTCATACGAAAAGGCATGGGTACAGTTGGCATTTGAACTGCTCCATATTTCTATTTATTGATCGATAAATGAGTTATCGGTCGCAATGTTGTTCCTATAAAACGTTGAGATATACGTGCAATATTACTTTCTTACTAAAGAGCAAGAGCACAGTTGGCAGTTGAACTGTTCCACATTTATATTTATTGATCGATAAATGAGTTATCATTCAAAATGTTGTTAATAAAAAACCTTGAAATATATGTGCAATATGAGTGTCCGACGAAAGGGCAAGGGCACAGTTGGCATTTGAACTGTTTCATACTTCTATTTATTGATCGATAAATGAGTTATCGGTCGCAATGTTGTTCCTATAAAACCTTGTAATATACGTGCAATATGACTGTCATACGAAAGAGCAAGGGCACAGTTGGCATTTGAACTGTTCAATATTTCTATTTATTGATCGATAAATGAGTTATCGGTCGCAATGTTGTTCCTATAAAACCTTGAAATAGACGTGCAATATGACTGTCATACGAAAAGGCAAGGGTACAGTTGGCATTTGAACTGCTCCATATTTCTATTTATTGATCGATAAATGAGTTATCGGTCGCAATGTTGTTCCTATAAAACGTTGAGATATACGTGCAATATTACTTTCTTACTAAAGAGCAAGAGCACAGTTGGCAGTTGAACTGTTCCACATTTCTATTTATTGATCGATAAATGAGTTATCATTCAAAATGTTGTTAATAAAAAACCTTGAAATATATGTGCAATATGAGTGTCCGCCGAAAGGGCAAGGGCACAGTTGGCATTTGAACTGTTTCATACTTCTATTTATTGATCGATAAATGAGTTATCGGTCGCAATGTTGTTCCTATAAAACCTTGTAATATACGTGCAATATGACTGTCATACGAAAGAGCAAGGGCACAGTTGGCATTTGAACTGTTTAATATTTCTATTTATTGATCGATAAATGAGTTATCGGTTGCAATGTTGTTCCTATAAAACCTTGAAATAGACGTGCAATATGAGTGTCATACGAAAGGGCAAGGGCACAGTTGGCATTTGAACTGTTCCATATTTCTCTTTATTGATCAAAAAATATGTTATCGGTCGCAATGTTGTTCCTATAAAACCTTGAAATATACGTGCAGTATGGGTGTCATACGAAAGGGCAAGGGCACAGTTGGCATTTGAACTGTTCCATATTTCTCTTTATTGATCAAAAAATGTGTTATCTGTCAAAATGTTGTTACTAGAAAACCTTGAAATATACGTGCAATATGAGTGTCACACGAAAAGGCAAGTTGGCAGTTGAACTGCGTCATATTTCTATTTATTGATCGATAAATGAGTTATCGGTCGCAATGTTGTTCCTATAAAACCTTGTAATATACGTGCAATATGACTGTCATACGAAAGGGCAAGGGCACAGTTGGCATTTGAACTGTTCCATATTTCTCTTTATTGATCAAAAAATGTGTTATCGGTCGCAATGTTGTTCCTATAAAACCTTGAAATATACGTGCAATATGACTGTCATACGAAAGAGCAAGGGCACAGTTGGCATTTGAACTGTTCCATATTTCTCTTTATTGATCAAAAAATGTGTTATCGGTCGCAATGTTGTTGCTATAAAACCTTGAAATATACGTGCAGTATGAGCGCCATACGAAAGGGCAAGGGTACAGTGGGGCATTTGAACTGCTCCATATTTCTATTTATTGATCGATAAATGAGTTGTCGGTCGCAATGTTGTTCCTATAAAACCTTGAAATATACCTGCAATATTACTGTCTTACTAAAGAGCAAGGGCACAGTTGGCATTTGAACTGTTCCATATTTCTATTTCTTGATCGATAAATGAGTTATCATTCAAAATGTTGTTAATATAAAACCTTGAAATATATGTGCAATATGAGTGTCCTACGAAAGGGCAATGGTACAGTGGGGCATTTGAACTGCTCCATATTTCTATTTATTGATCGATAAATGAGTTGTCGGTCGCAATGTTGTTCCTATAAAACCTTGAAATATACGTGCAATATTACTGTCTTACTTAAGAGCAAGGGCACAGTTGGCATTTGAACTGTTTCATACTTCTATTTATTGATCGATAAATGAGTTATCGGTCGCAATGTTGATGCTATAAAATCTTGAAATATACGTGCAATATTACTAAAGAGCAAGGGTACAGTTTTATTTGAACTGTTCCATATTTCTATTTATTGATCGATAAATGAGTTATCGGTCGCAATGTTGTTCCTATAAAACCTTGAAATATACGTGCAATATAACTGTCATACGAAAAGGCAAGGGTACAGTTGGCATTTGAACTGCTCCATATTTCTATTTATTGATCGATAAATGAGTTATCGGTCGCAATGTTGTTCCTATAAAACCTTGAAATATACGTGCAATATGACTGTCATACGAAAAGGCAAGGGTACAGTTGGCATTTGAACTGCTCCATATTTCTATTTATTGATCGATAAATGAGTTATCGGTCGCAATGTTGTTCCTATAAAACCTTGAAATATACGTGCAATATGACTGTCATACGAAAGAGCAAGGGCACAGTTGGCATTTGAATTGTTTAATATTTCTATTCATTGATCGATAAATAAGTTATCGGTCGCAATGTTGTTCCTATAAAACCTTGAAATAGACGTGCAATATGAGTGTCATACGAAAGGGCAGGGGCACAGTTGGCATTTGAACTGTTCAATATTTCTCTTTATTGATCAAAAAATGTGTTATCGGTCGCAATGTTGTTCCTATAAAACTTGAAATATACGTGCAGTATGGGTGTCATACGAAAGGGCAAGGGCACAGTTGGAATTTGAACTGTTCCATATTTCTCTTTATTGATCAAAAAATGTGTTATCTGTCAAAACGTTGTTACTAGAAAACCTTGAAATATACGTGCAATATGAGTGTCATACGAAAAGGCAAGTTGGCAGTTGAACTGCGTCATATTTCTATTTATTGATCGATAAATGAGTTATCGGTCGCAATGTTGTTCCTATAAAACCTTGAAATATACGTGCAATATGACTGTCATACGAGAAGGCAAGGGCACAGTTGGCATTTGAACTGTTCCACATTTCTATTTATTGATCGATAAATGAGTTATAGGTCGCAGTGTTGTTAATATAAAACCTTGAAATATACGTGCAATATGACTGTCATACGAAAAGGCAAGGGTACAGTTGGCATTTGAACTGCTCCATATTTCTATTTATTGATCGATAAATGAGTTATCGGTCGCAATGTTGTTCCTATAAAACCTTGAAATATACGTGCAATATGACTGTCATACGAAAGAGCAAGGGCACAGTTGGCATTTGAACTGTTTAATATTTCTATTCATTGATCGATAAATAAGTTATCGGTCGCAATGTTGTTCCTATAAAACCTTGAAATATACGTGCAGTATGAGTGTCATACGAAAGGGCAAGGGCACAGTTGGCATTTGAACTGCTCCATATTTCTATTTATTGATCGATAAATGAGTTATCGGTCGCAATGTTGTTCCTATAAAACCTTGAAATATACGTGCAATATGACTGTCATACGAAAGAGCAAGGGCACAGTTGGCATTTGAACTGTTTAATATTTCTATTCATTGATCGATAAATAAGTTATCGGTCGCAATGTTGTTCCTATAAAACCTTGAAATATACGTGCAGTATGAGTGTCATACGAAAGGGCAAGGGCACAGTTGGCATTTGAACTGTTCCATATTTCTTTTTATTGATCAAAAAATGTGTTATCGGTAAAAATGTTGTTCCTATAAAACCTTGAAATATACGTCCAATATGACTGTCATACGAAAGGGCAAGGGCACAGTTGGCATTTGAACTGTTTCATACTTCCATTTAATTTGAAATTTCAACATAATTTGAAATTTATTTATATTAAAGTGCGGTAAGACTTAGAGTCTTTTCTTTGCACATATTTAAAAGAGTGTTTACAAAGATTCATCTTAAATTTAAACTTATGCTAACAGTAGTATAAAACATTACGACTAAGGTTTTTCGGGAGGGGAGAGGAGGGTTGGAAACTAGGAGAAGGTTATTGCTTGAAATGATCTGTTACTGCCGTTTTGAAGCATCCATATGACTTAATGCATTTTATTGAGATAGGTAGAGAATTCCACACTCTCACAGCACTAGCAAAGAATAATCTAGAGGCCACCATTGTGTTATACGCAGGCATTATGAAGTTGTGAGTTCGCGAGGATTGAACAAATTTAAGTTTTTCATAGAGATATGCAGGTCTTTGGCATTTTATTATTTTATATAAAAATAGAACATTTCGGACATTTAGGTAGGTTTCTATGCCAAACCCAAGTATGTTTTTTGCGTATGGCGAAATGTGGTCAAACTTTCTTTTGCAATATACGAATCTTGCTATATTGATCGATAAATGAGTTATCGGTAAAAATGTTGTTACTAGAAAACCTTGAAATATACGTGCAATGTGACTGTCATACGAACGAGTAAGGGCACAGTTGGCATTTGAACTGTTTCATACTTCTATTTATTGAGCGATAAATGAGTTATCATTCAAAATGTTGTTAATAAAAAACCTTGAAATATATGTGTAATATGAGTGTCCGACGAAAGGGCAAGGGCACAGTTGGCATTTGAACTGTTCCATATTTCTCTTTATTGATCAAAAAATGAGTTATCGGTCGCAATGTTGTTCCTATAAAACCTTGTAATATACGTGCAATATGACTGTCATACGAAAGAGCAAGGGCACAGTTGGCATTTGAACTGTTCAATATTTCTATTTATTGATCGATAAATGAGTTATCGGTCGCAATGTTGTTCCTATAAAACCTTGAAATAGACGTGCAATATGACTGTCATACGAAAAGGCAAGGGTACAGTTGGCATTTGAACTGCTCCGTATTTCTATTTATTGATCGATAAATGAGTTATCGGTCGCAATGTTGTTCCTATAAAATCATGAAATATACGTGCAATATTACTGTCTTACTAAAGAGCAAGGGCACAGTTTTATTTGAACTGTTCCATATTTCTATTTATTGATCGATAAATGAGTTATCGGTCGCAATGTTGTTCCTATAAAACCTTGAAATATACTTGCAATATGAATGTCATACGAACGAGTAAGGGCACAATTGCCATTTGAACTGTTTCATACTTCTATTTATTGATCGATAAATGAGTTATCGGCCGGTAATGTTGTTCCTATAAAACCTTGAAATATACGTGCAATATAACTGTCATACGAAAAGGCAAGGGTACAGTTGGCATTTGAACTGCTCCATATTTCTATTTATTGATCGCCAAATGAGTTATCGGTCGCAATGTTGTTCCTATAAAACCTTGAAATATACGTCCAATATGACTGTCATACGAAAGAGCAAGGGCACAGTTGGCATTTGAATTGTTTAATATTTCTATTCATTGATCGATAAATAAGTTATCGGTCGCAATGTTGTTCCTATAAAACCTTGAAATATACGTGCAGTATGAGTGTCATACGAAAGGGCAAGGGCACAGTTGGCATTTGAACTGTTACATATTTCTTTTTATTGATCAAAAAATGTGTTATCGGTCAAAATGTTGTTCCTATAAAACCTTGAAATATACGTCCAATATGACTGTCATACGAAAGGGCAAGGGCACAGTTGGCATTTGAACTGTTTCATACTTCCATTTATTGATCGATGAATGAGTTATCGGTCAAAATGTTGTTACTAGAAAAAATTGAAATATACGTGCTATATGAATGTAATACGAAAAGGCAAGTTGGCAGTTGAACTGCTCCATATTTCTATTTATTGATCGATAAATGAGTTATCGGTCGCAATGTTGTTCCTATAAAACCTTGAAATATACGTGCAATGTGACTGTCATACGAACGAGTAAGGGCACAGTTGGCATTTGAACTGTTCCATATTTCTCTTTATTGATCAAAAAATGTGTTATCGGTCGCAATGTTGTTCCTATAAAACTTGAAATATACGTGCAGTATGACAGTCATACGAAAGGGCAAGGGCACAGTTGGCATTTGAACTGTTCCATATTTCTCTTTATTGATCAAAAAATGTGTTATCGGTCGCAATGTTGTTCCTATAAAACTTGAAATATACGTGCAGTATGGGTGTCATACGAAAGGGCAAGGGCACAGTTGGCATTTGAACTGTTCCATATTTCTCTTTATTGATCAAAAAATGTGTTATCGGTCGCAATGTTGTTCCTATAAAACCTTGAAATATACGTGCAATGTGACTGTCATACGAACGAGTAAGGGCACAGTTGGCATTTGAACTGTTCCATATTTCTCTTTATTGATCAAAAAATGTGTTATCGGTCGCAATGTTGTTCCTATAAAACTTGAAATATACGTGCAGTATGACAGTCATACGAAAGGGCAAGGGCACAGTTGGCATTTGAACTGTTCCATATTTCTCTTTATTGATCAAAAAATGTGTTATCGGTCGCAATGTTGTTCCTATAAAACCTTGAAATATACGTGCAATGTGACTGTCATACGAACGAGTAAGGGCACAGTTGGCATTTGAACTGTTCCATATTTCTATTTATTGATCGATAAATGAGTTATCGGTCGCAATGTTGTTCCTATAAAACCTTGAAATATACGTGCAATATGACAGTCATACGAAAGGGCAAGGGCACAGTTGGCATTTGAACTGTTCCATATTTCTCTTTATTGATCAAAAAATGTGTTATCGGTCGCAATGTTGTTCCTATAAAACTTGAAATATACGTGCAGTATGGGTGTCATACGAAAGGGCAAGGGCACAGTTGGCATTTGAACTGTTCCATATTTCTCTTTATTGATCAAAAAATGTGTTATCTGTCAAACCGTTGTTACTAGAAAACCTTGAAATATACGTGCAATATGAGTGTCATACGAAAAGGCAAGTTGGCAGTTGAACTGCGTCATATTTCTATTTATTGATCGATAAATGAGTTATCGGTCGCAATGTTGTTCCTATAAAACCTTGAAATATACGTGCAATATGACTGTCATACGAGAAGGCAAGGGCACAGTTGGCCTTTGAACTGCTCCATATTTCTATTTATTGATCGATAAATGAGTTATCGGTCGCAATGTTGTTCCTATAAAACCTTGAAATATACGTGCAATATGACTGTCATACGAACGAGTAAGGGCATAGTTAGCATTTGAGCTGTTTCATACTTCTATTTATTGAGCGATAAATGAGTTATCGGTCGCAATGTTGTTCCTATAAGGTCTTGAAATATACGTGCAATATAACTGTCATACGAAAGAGCAAGGGCACAGTTGGCATTTGAACTGTTCCATATTTCTCTTTATTGATCAAAAAATGTGTTATCGGTCAAAATGTTGTTACTAGAAAACCTTGAAATATACGTGCAATATAAGTGTCATACGAAAAGGCAAGTTGGCAGTTGAACTGCGTCATATTTCTATTTATTGATCGATAAATAAGTTATCGGTCGCAATGTTGTTCCTATAAAACCTTGAAATATACGTGCAATATGACAGTCATACGAAAGGGCAAGGGCACAGTTGGCATTTGAACTGTTCCATATTTCTCTTTATTGATCAAAAAATGTGTTATCGGTCGCAATGTTGTTCCTATAAAACCTTGAAATATACGTGCAATATGACAGTCATACGAAAGGGCAAGGGCACAGTTGGCATTTGAACTGTTCCATATTTCTCTTTATTGATCGATAAATAAGTTATCGGTCGCAATGTTGTTCCTATAAAACCTTGAAATATACGTGCAGTATGAGTGTCATACGAAAGGGCAAGGGCACAGTTGGCATTTGAACTGCTCCATATTTCTATTTATTGATCGATAAATGAGTTATCGGTCGCAATGTTGTTCCTATAAAACCTTGAAATATACGTGCAATATGACTGTCATACGAAAGAGCAAGGGCACAGTTGGCATTTGAACTGTTTAATATTTCTATTCATTGATCGATAAATAAGTTATCGGTCGCAATGTTGTTCCTATAAAACCTTGAAATATACGTGCAGTATGAGTGTCATACGAAAGGGCAAGGGCACAGTTGGCATTTGAACTGCTCCATATTTCTATTTATTGATCGATAAATGAGTTATCGGTCGCAATGTTGTTCCTATAAAACCTTGAAATATACGTGCAATATGACTGTCATACGAAAGAGCAAGGGCACAGTTGGCATTTGAACTGTTTAATATTTCTATTCATTGATCGATAAATAAGTTATCGGTCGCAATGTTGTTCCTATAAAACCTTGAAATATACGTGCAGTATGAGTGTCATACGAAAGGGCAAGGGCACAGTTGGCATTTGAACTGTTCCATATTTCTTTTTATTGATCAAAAAATGTGTTATCGGTAAAAATGTTGTTCCTATAAAACCTTGAAATATACGTCCAATATGACTGTCATACGAAAGGGCAAGGGCACAGTTGGCATTTGAACTGTTTCATACTTCCATTTAATTTGAAATTTCAACATAATTTGAAATTTATTTATATTAAAGTGCGGTAAGACTTAGAGTCTTTTCTTTGCACATATTTAAAAGAGTGTTTACAAAGATTCATCTTAAATTTAAACTTATGCTAACAGTAGTATAAAACATTACGACTAAGGTTTTTCGGGAGGGGAGAGGAGGGTTGGAAACTAGGAGAAGGTTATTGCTTGAAATGATCTGTTACTGCCGTTTTGAAGCATCCATATGACTTAATGCATTTTATTGAGATAGGTAGAGAATTCCACACTCTCACAGCACTAGCAAAGAATAATCTAGAGGCCACCATTGTGTTATACGCAGGCATTATGAAGTTGTGAGTTCGCGAGGATTGAACAAATTTAAGTTTTTCATAGAGATATGCAGGTCTTTGGCATTTTATTATTTTATATAAAAATAGAACATTTCGGACATTTAGGTAGGTTTCTATGCCAAACCCAAGTATGTTTTTTGCGTATGGCGAAATGTGGTCAAACTTTCTTTTGCAATATACGAATCTTGCTATATTGATCGATAAATGAGTTATCGGTAAAAATGTTGTTACTAGAAAACCTTGAAATATACGTGCAATGTGACTGTCATACGAACGAGTAAGGGCACAGTTGGCATTTGAACTGTTTCATACTTCTATTTATTGAGCGATAAATGAGTTATCATTCAAAATGTTGTTAATAAAAAACCTTGAAATATATGTGTAATATGAGTGTCCGACGAAAGGGCAAGGGCACAGTTGGCATTTGAACTGTTCCATATTTCTCTTTATTGATCAAAAAATGAGTTATCGGTCGCAATGTTGTTCCTATAAAACCTTGTAATATACGTGCAATATGACTGTCATACGAAAGAGCAAGGGCACAGTTGGCATTTGAACTGTTCAATATTTCTATTTATTGATCGATAAATGAGTTATCGGTCGCAATGTTGTTCCTATAAAACCTTGAAATAGACGTGCAATATGACTGTCATACGAAAAGGCAAGGGTACAGTTGGCATTTGAACTGCTCCGTATTTCTATTTATTGATCGATAAATGAGTTATCGGTCGCAATGTTGTTCCTATAAAATCATGAAATATACGTGCAATATTACTGTCTTACTAAAGAGCAAGGGCACAGTTTTATTTGAACTGTTCCATATTTCTATTTATTGATCGATAAATGAGTTATCGGTCGCAATGTTGTTCCTATAAAACCTTGAAATATACTTGCAATATGAATGTCATACGAACGAGTAAGGGCACAATTGCCATTTGAACTGTTTCATACTTCTATTTATTGATCGATAAATGAGTTATCGGCCGGTAATGTTGTTCCTATAAAACCTTGAAATATACGTGCAATATAACTGTCATACGAAAAGGCAAGGGTACAGTTGGCATTTGAACTGCTCCATATTTCTATTTATTGATCGCCAAATGAGTTATCGGTCGCAATGTTGTTCCTATAAAACCTTGAAATATACGTCCAATATGACTGTCATACGAAAGAGCAAGGGCACAGTTGGCATTTGAATTGTTTAATATTTCTATTCATTGATCGATAAATAAGTTATCGGTCGCAATGTTGTTCCTATAAAACCTTGAAATATACGTGCAGTATGAGTGTCATACGAAAGGGCAAGGGCACAGTTGGCATTTGAACTGTTACATATTTCTTTTTATTGATCAAAAAATGTGTTATCGGTCAAAATGTTGTTCCTATAAAACCTTGAAATATACGTCCAATATGACTGTCATACGAAAGGGCAAGGGCACAGTTGGCATTTGAACTGTTTCATACTTCCATTTATTGATCGATGAATGAGTTATCGGTCAAAATGTTGTTACTAGAAAAAATTGAAATATACGTGCTATATGAATGTAATACGAAAAGGCAAGTTGGCAGTTGAACTGCTCCATATTTCTATTTATTGATCGATAAATGAGTTATCGGTCGCAATGTTGTTCCTATAAAACCTTGAAATATACGTGCAATGTGACTGTCATACGAACGAGTAAGGGCACAGTTGGCATTTGAACTGTTCCATATTTCTCTTTATTGATCAAAAAATGTGTTATCGGTCGCAATGTTGTTCCTATAAAACTTGAAATATACGTGCAGTATGACAGTCATACGAAAGGGCAAGGGCACAGTTGGCATTTGAACTGTTCCATATTTCTCTTTATTGATCAAAAAATGTGTTATCGGTCGCAATGTTGTTCCTATAAAACTTGAAATATACGTGCAGTATGGGTGTCATACGAAAGGGCAAGGGCACAGTTGGCATTTGAACTGTTCCATATTTCTCTTTATTGATCAAAAAATGTGTTATCGGTCGCAATGTTGTTCCTATAAAACCTTGAAATATACGTGCAATGTGACTGTCATACGAACGAGTAAGGGCACAGTTGGCATTTGAACTGTTCCATATTTCTCTTTATTGATCAAAAAATGTGTTATCGGTCGCAATGTTGTTCCTATAAAACTTGAAATATACGTGCAGTATGACAGTCATACGAAAGGGCAAGGGCACAGTTGGCATTTGAACTGTTCCATATTTCTCTTTATTGATCAAAAAATGTGTTATCGGTCGCAATGTTGTTCCTATAAAACCTTGAAATATACGTGCAATGTGACTGTCATACGAACGAGTAAGGGCACAGTTGGCATTTGAACTGTTCCATATTTCTATTTATTGATCGATAAATGAGTTATCGGTCGCAATGTTGTTCCTATAAAACCTTGAAATATACGTGCAATATGACAGTCATACGAAAGGGCAAGGGCACAGTTGGCATTTGAACTGTTCCATATTTCTCTTTATTGATCAAAAAATGTGTTATCGGTCGCAATGTTGTTCCTATAAAACTTGAAATATACGTGCAGTATGGGTGTCATACGAAAGGGCAAGGGCACAGTTGGCATTTGAACTGTTCCATATTTCTCTTTATTGATCAAAAAATGTGTTATCTGTCAAAACGTTGTTACTAGAAAACCTTGAAATATACGTGCAATATGAGTGTCATACGAAAAGGCAAGTTGGCAGTTGAACTGCGTCATATTTCTATTTATTGATCGATAAATGAGTTATCGGTCGCAATGTTGTTCCTATAAAACCTTGAAATATACGTGCAATATGACTGTCATACGAGAAGGCAAGGGCACAGTTGGCCTTTGAACTGCTCCATATTTCTATTTATTGATCGATAAATGAGTTATCGGTCGCAATGTTGTTCCTATAAAACCTTGAAATATACGTGCAATATGACTGTCATACGAACGAGTAAGGGCATAGTTAGCATTTGAGCTGTTTCATACTTCTATTTATTGAGCGATAAATGAGTTATCGGTCGCAATGTTGTTCCTATAAGGTCTTGAAATATACGTGCAATATAACTGTCATACGAAAGAGCAAGGGCACAGTTGGCATTTGAACTGTTCCATATTTCTCTTTATTGATCAAAAAATGTGTTATCGGTCAAAATGTTGTTACTAGAAAACCTTGAAATATACGTGCAATATAAGTGTCATACGAAAAGGCAAGTTGGCAGTTGAACTGCGTCATATTTCTATTTATTGATCGATAAATAAGTTATCGGTCGCAATGTTGTTCCTATAAAACCTTGTAATATACGTGCAATATGACTGTCATACGAAAGAGCAAGGGCACAGTTGGCATTTGAACTGTTCAATATTTCTATTTATTGATCGATAAATGAGTTATCGGTCGCAATGTTGTTCCTATAAAACCTTGAAATAGACGTGCAATATGACTGTCATACGAAAAGGCAAGGGTACAGTTGGCATTTGAACTGCTCCGTATTTCTATTTATTGATCGATAAATGAGTTATCGGTCGCAATGTTGTTCCTATAAAATCATGAAATATACGTGCAATATTACTGTCTTACTAAAGAGCAAGGGCACAGTTTTATTTGAACTGTTCCATATTTCTATTTATTGATCGATAAATGAGTTATCGGTCGCAATGTTGTTCCTATAAAACCTTGAAATATACTTGCAATATGAATGTCATACGAACGAGTAAGGGCACAATTGCCATTTGAACTGTTTCATACTTCTATTTATTGATCGATAAATGAGTTATCGGCCGGTAATGTTGTTCCTATAAAACCTTGAAATATACGTGCAATATAACTGTCATACGAAAAGGCAAGGGTACAGTTGGCATTTGAACTGCTCCATATTTCTATTTATTGATCGCCAAATGAGTTATCGGTCGCAATGTTGTTCCTATAAAACCTTGAAATATACGTCCAATATGACTGTCATACGAAAGAGCAAGGGCACAGTTGGCATTTGAATTGTTTAATATTTCTATTCATTGATCGATAAATAAGTTATCGGTCGCAATGTTGTTCCTATAAAACCTTGAAATATACGTGCAGTATGAGTGTCATACGAAAGGGCAAGGGCACAGTTGGCATTTGAACTGTTACATATTTCTTTTTATTGATCAAAAAATGTGTTATCGGTCAAAATGTTGTTCCTATAAAACCTTGAAATATACGTCCAATATGACTGTCATACGAAAGGGCAAGGGCACAGTTGGCATTTGAACTGTTTCATACTTCCATTTATTGATCGATGAATGAGTTATCGGTCAAAATGTTGTTACTAGAAAAAATTGAAATATACGTGCTATATGAATGTAATACGAAAAGGCAAGTTGGCAGTTGAACTGCTCCATATTTCTATTTATTGATCGATAAATGAGTTATCGGTCGCAATGTTGTTCCTATAAAACCTTGAAATATACGTGCAATGTGACTGTCATACGAACGAGTAAGGGCACAGTTGGCATTTGAACTGTTCCATATTTCTCTTTATTGATCAAAAAATGTGTTATCGGTCGCAATGTTGTTCCTATAAAACTTGAAATATACGTGCAGTATGACAGTCATACGAAAGGGCAAGGGCACAGTTGGCATTTGAACTGTTCCATATTTCTCTTTATTGATCAAAAAATGTGTTATCGGTCGCAATGTTGTTCCTATAAAACTTGAAATATACGTGCAGTATGGGTGTCATACGAAAGGGCAAGGGCACAGTTGGCATTTGAACTGTTCCATATTTCTCTTTATTGATCAAAAAATGTGTTATCGGTCGCAATGTTGTTCCTATAAAACCTTGAAATATACGTGCAATGTGACTGTCATACGAACGAGTAAGGGCACAGTTGGCATTTGAACTGTTCCATATTTCTCTTTATTGATCAAAAAATGTGTTATCGGTCGCAATGTTGTTCCTATAAAACTTGAAATATACGTGCAGTATGACAGTCATACGAAAGGGCAAGGGCACAGTTGGCATTTGAACTGTTCCATATTTCTCTTTATTGATCAAAAAATGTGTTATCGGTCGCAATGTTGTTCCTATAAAACCTTGAAATATACGTGCAATGTGACTGTCATACGAACGAGTAAGGGCACAGTTGGCATTTGAACTGTTCCATATTTCTATTTATTGATCGATAAATGAGTTATCGGTCGCAATGTTGTTCCTATAAAACCTTGAAATATACGTGCAATATGACAGTCATACGAAAGGGCAAGGGCACAGTTGGCATTTGAACTGTTCCATATTTCTCTTTATTGATCAAAAAATGTGTTATCGGTCGCAATGTTGTTCCTATAAAACTTGAAATATACGTGCAGTATGGGTGTCATACGAAAGGGCAAGGGCACAGTTGGCATTTGAACTGTTCCATATTTCTCTTTATTGATCAAAAAATGTGTTATCTGTCAAAACGTTGTTACTAGAAAACCTTGAAATATACGTGCAATATGAGTGTCATACGAAAAGGCAAGTTGGCAGTTGAACTGCGTCATATTTCTATTTATTGATCGATAAATGAGTTATCGGTCGCAATGTTGTTCCTATAAAACCTTGAAATATACGTGCAATATGACTGTCATACGAGAAGGCAAGGGCACAGTTGGCCTTTGAACTGCTCCATATTTCTATTTATTGATCGATAAATGAGTTATCGGTCGCAATGTTGTTCCTATAAAACCTTGAAATATACGTGCAATATGACTGTCATACGAACGAGTAAGGGCATAGTTAGCATTTGAGCTGTTTCATACTTCTATTTATTGAGCGATAAATGAGTTATCGGTCGCAATGTTGTTCCTATAAGGTCTTGAAATATACGTGCAATATAACTGTCATACGAAAGAGCAAGGGCACAGTTGGCATTTGAACTGTTCCATATTTCTCTTTATTGATCAAAAAATGTGTTATCGGTCAAAATGTTGTTACTAGAAAACCTTGAAATATACGTGCAATATAAGTGTCATACGAAAAGGCAAGTTGGCAGTTGAACTGCGTCATATTTCTATTTATTGATCGATAAATAAGTTATCGGTCGCAATGTTGTTCCTATAAAACCTTGAAATATACGTGCAATATGACAGTCATACGAAAGGGCAAGGGCACAGTTGGCATTTGAACTGTTCCATATTTCTCTTTATTGATCAAAAAATGTGTTATCGGTCGCAATGTTGTTCCTATAAAACCTTGAAATATACGTGCAATATGACAGTCATACGAAAGGGCAAGGGCACAGTTGGCATTTGAACTGTTCCATATTTCTCTTTATTGATCAAAAAATGTGTTATCGGTCAAAATGTTGTTACTAGAAAACCTTGAAATATACGTGCAATATAAGTGTCATACGAAAAGGCAAGTTGGCAGTTGAACTGCGTCATATTTCTATTTATTGATCGATAAATAAGTTATCGGTCGCAATGTTGTTCCTATAAAACCTTGAAATATACGTGCAATATGACAGTCATACGAAAGGGCAAGGGCACAGTTGGCATTTGAACTGTTCCATATTTCTCTTTATTGATCAAAAAATGTGTTATCGGTCGCAATGTTGTTCCTATAAAACCTTGAAATATACGTGCAATATGACCGTCATACGAAAGAGCTAGGGTGCAGTTGGCATTTGAACTGCTCCATATTTCTATTTAGTGATCGATAAATTAGTTATCGGTCGCAATGTTGTTGCTTTAAAACTTTTTAACTGTCATACGAAAGGGCAAGGGCACAGTTGGCATTTGAACTGCTGCATATTTATATTTATTGATCGATAAATGAGTTATCGGTCGCAATGTTGTTCCTATAAAACCTTGAAATATACGTGCAATATGACTGACATACGAAAAGGCAAGGGTACAGTTGGCATTTGAACTGCTCCATATTTCTATTTATTGATCGATTAATGAGTTATCGGTCGCAATGTTGTTCCTATAAAACCTTGAAATATATGTGCAATATGGGTGTCCGACGAAAGGGCAAGGGCACAGTTGGCATTTGAACTGTTTCATACTTCTATTTATTGATCGATAAATGAGTTATCGGTCGCAATGTTGTTCCTATAAAACCTTGAAATATACGTGCAATATGACTGTCATACGAAAAGGAAAGGGTACAGTTGGCATTTGAACTGCTCCATATTTCTATTTATTGATCGATAAATGAGTTATCGGTCGCAATGTTGTTCCTATAAAACCTTGAAGTGTACGTGCAATATGACTGTCATACTAAAGAGCAAGGGCACAGTTGGCATTTGAACTGTTCCATATTTCTGTTCATTGATCGATAAATGAGTTATCGGTCGCAATGTTGTTCCTATAAAACCTTGAAATATACTTGCAATATGAATGTCATACGAAAAGGCAAGGGTACAGTTGGCATTTGAACTGCTCCATATTTCTATTTATTGATCGATAAATGAGTTATCGGTCGCAATGTTGTTCCTATAAAACGTTGAGATATACGTGCAATATTACTGTCTTACTAAAGAGCAAGGGCACAGTTGGCAGTTGAACTGTTCCACATTTCTATTTATTGATCCATAAATGAGTTATCATTCAAAATGTTGTTAATAAAAAACCTTGAAATATATGTGCAATATGAGTGTCCGACGAAAGGGCAAGGGCTCAGTTGGCATTTGAACTGTTTCATACTTCTATTTATTGATCGATAAATGAGTTATCGGTAGCAATGTTGTTCCTATAAAACCTTGAAATATACGTGCAATATGACTGTCATACGAATAGGCAAGGGTACAGTTGGCATTTGAACTGCTCCTTATTTCTATTTATTGATCGATAAATGAGTTATCGGTCGCAATGTTGTTCCTATAAAACCTTGAAGTGTACGTGCAATATGACTGTCATACGAAAGAGCAAGGGCACAGTTGGCATTTGAACTGTTCCATATTTCTCTTTATTGATCAAAAAATGTGTTATCTGTCAAAACGTTGTTACTAGAAAACCTTGAAATATACGTGCAATATGAGTGTCATACGAAAAGGCAAGTTGGCAGTTGAACTGCGTCATATTTCTATTTATTGATCGATAAATGAGTTATCGGTCGCAATGTTGTTCCTATAAAACCTTGAAATATACGTGCAATATGACTGTCATACGAGAAGGCAAGGGCACAGTTGGCCTTTGAACTGCTCCATATTTCTATTTATTGATCGATAAATGAGTTATCGGTCGCAATGTTGTTCCTATAAAACCTTGAAATATACGTGCAATATGACTGTCATACGAACGAGTAAGGTCATAGTTAGCATTTGAGCTGTTTCATACTTCTATTTATTGAGCGATAAATGAGTTATCGGTCGCAATGTTGTTCCTATAAGGTCTTGAAATATACGTGCAATATAACTGTCATACGAAAGAGCAAGGGCACAGTTGGCATTTGAACTGTTCCATATTTCTCTTTATTGATCAAAAAATGTGTTATCGGTCGCAATGTTGTTCCTATAAAACCTTGAAATATACGTGCAGTATGAGTGCCATACGAAAGGGCAAGGGCACAGTTGGCATTTGAACTGTTCCATATTTCTCTTTATTGATCAAAAAATGTGTTATCGGTCAAAATGTTGTTACTAGAAAACCTTGAAATATACGTGCAATATAAGTGTCATACGAAAAGACAAGTTGGCAGTTGAACTGCGTCATATTTCTATTTATTGATCGATAAATAAGTTATCGGTCGCAATGTTGTTCCTATAAAACCTTGAAATATACGTGCAATATGACCGTCATACGAAAGAGCTAGGGTGCAGTTGGCATTTGAACTGCTCCATATTTCTATTTAGTGATCGATAAATGAGTTATCGGTCGCAATGTTGTTGCTTTAAAACTTTTTAACTGTCATACGAAAGGGCAAGGGCACAGTTGGCATTTGAACTGCTGCATATTTATATTTATTGATCGATAAATGAGTTATCGGTCGCAATGTTGTTCCTATAAAACCTTGAAATATACGTGCAATATGACTGACATACGAAAAGGCAAGGGTACAGTTGGCATTTGAACTGCTCCATATTTCTATTTATTGATCGATAAATGAGTTATCGGTCGCAATGTTGTTCCTATAAAACCTTGAAATATACGTGCAATATGACTGTCATACGAAAGAGCAAGGGCACAGTTGGCATTTGAACTGTTTCATACTTCTATTTATTGATCGATAAATGAGGTATCATTCAAAATGTGGTTAATAAAAAACCTTGAAATATATGTGCAATATGGGTGTCCGACGAAAGGGCAAGGGCACAGTTGGCATTTGAACTGTTTCATACTTCTATTTATTGATCGATAAATGAGTTATCGGTCGCAATGTTGTTCCTATAAAAACTTGAAATATACTTGCAATATGAATGTCATACGAACGAGTAAGGGCACAGTTGGCATTTGAACTGTTTCATACTTCTATTTATTGATCGATAAATGAGTTATCGGTCGCAATGTTGTTCCTATAAAACCTTGAAATATACGTGCAATATGACTGTCATACGAAAAGGCAAGGGTACAGTTGGCATATGAACTGCTCCATATTTCTATTTATTGATCGATAAATGAGTTATCGGTCGCAATGTTGTTCCTATAAAACCTTGAAGTGTACGTGCAATATGACTGTCATACGAAAGAGCAAGGGCACAGTTGGCATTTGAACTGTTCCATATTTCTATTCATTGATCGATAAATGAGTTATCGGTCGCAATGTTGTTCCTATAAAACCTTGAAATATACGTGCAATATGACTGTCATACGAAAAGGCAAGGGTACAGTTGGCATTTGAACTGCTCCATATTTCTATTTATTGATCGATAAATGAGTTATCGTTTGCAATGTTGTTCCTATAAAACGTTGAGATATACGTGCAATATTACTGTCTTACTAAAGAGCAAGGGCACAGTTGGCAGTTGAACTGTTCCACATTTCTAATTATTGATCCATAAATGAGTTATCATTCAAAATGTTGTTAATAAAAAACCTTGAAATATATGTGCAATATGAGTGTCCGACGAAAGGGCAAGGGCACAGTTAGCATTTGAACTGTTTCATACTTCTATTTATTGATCGATAAATGAGTTATCGGTCGCAATGTTGTTCCTACACGGAGAGAAATATCAGCAAGAATATTTTAAAAATTAATGAAAAACTATGAAATTTTATAGAAATATTCGAAAAAGTATTAAATTATAATAAACATTACTGTAAAATACTAAAAAGGTTTGAACGTTTATTAAAAATTGAAGAATAGAATAGGAAATTCTATAGTCTTTAATTTTTAATACACCGAAATATTAAAATGTGATATATTCTTATACTTTTTCTTCAGCAACTACTAAGTTTTACTAATTTTTGTTCACTTTTAAAAAAATTCTTCTTTAAAACTTAAAATAATTTGCATACCAATCATTCAATAAATCATTATTTTAGTTTTTAAGAAGAATAAACGAAAAATCATTATGACCATAGTAATATTTGCTATGTGTGTTAGAAGGTATGAAGAATGGTCATTAAATTTTAGATAGCTTATACTAATAATCAGATGCGTCGACCAAAAATTATAATAATTTCTTTAAATTTTAGATACGTACTTTATGTTGTGTCTTTCAAATTCCAATTTCTACTATGTCGTTCTTGAAAAAATATAAAATGAAATAACAAAAATTGTTAAATTTTGGAGTTGGACCAACTTTAAAGTGCTGCGTAGTAAAAATTAAAGAAATTTTTCTCAGCGTGTATAAAACATTGAAATATACGTGCAATATTACTGTCTTACTAAAGAGCAAGGGCACAGTTGGCATTTGTTCCATACTTCTATTTATTGATCGATAAATGAGTTATCATTCAAAATGTTGTTAATAAAAAACCTTGAAATATATGTGCAATATGGGTGTCCGACGAAAGGGCAAGGGCACAGTTGGCATTTGAACTGTTTCATACTTCTATTTATTGATCGATAAATGAGTTATCGGTCGCAATGTTGTTCCTATAAAACCTTGAAATATACGTGCAATATGACTGTCATACGAAAAGGCAAGGGTACAGTTGGCATTTGAACTGCTCCATATTTATATTTATTGATCGATAAATGAGTTATCGGTCGCAATGTTGTTCCTATAAAACCTTGAAGTGTACGTGCAATATGACTGTCATACGAAAGAGCAAGGGCACAGTTGGCATTTGAACTGTTCCATATTTCTATTCATTGATCGATAAATGAGTTATCGGTCGCAATGTTGTTCCTATAAAACCTTGAAATATACTTGCAATATGAATGTCATACGAAAAGGCAAGGGTACAGTTGGCATTTGAACTGCTCCATATTTCTATTTATTGATCGATAAATGAGTTATAGGTCGCCATGTTGTTCCTATAAAACGTTGAGATATACGTGCAATATTACTGTCTTACTAAAGAGCAAGGGCACAGTTGGCAGTTGAACTGTTCCACATTTCTATTTATTGATCCATAAATGAGTTATCATTCAAAATGTTGTTAATAAAAAACCTTGAAATATATGTGCAATATGAGTGTCCGACGAAAGGGCAAGGGCACAGTTGGCATTTGAACTGTTTCACACTTCTATTTATTGATCGATAAATGAGTTATCGGTCGCAATGTTGTTCCTATAAAACCTTGAAATATACGTGCAATATTACTGTCTTACTAAAGCGCAAGGGCACAGTTGGCATTTGTTCCATATTTCTATTTATTGATCGATAAATGAGTTATCGGTCGCAATGTTGTTCCTATAAAACCTTGAAATATACTTGCAATATGAATGTCATACGAACGAGTAAGGGCACAGTTGGCATTTGAACTGTTTCATACTTCTATTTATTGATCGATAAATGAGTTATCGGTCGCAATGTTGTTCCTATAAAACCTTGAAATATACGTGCAATATGACTGTCATACGAAAAGGCAAGGGTACAGTTGGCATTTGAACTGCTCCATATTTCTATTTATTGATCGATAAATGAGTTATCGGTCGCAATGTTGTTCCTATAAAACGTTGAGATATACGTGCAATATTACTGACTTACTAAAGAGCAAGGGCACAGTTGGCAGTTGAACTGTTCCACATTTCTATTTATTGATCCATAAATGAGTTATCATTCAAAATGTTGTTAATAAAAAACCTTGAAATATATGTGCAATATGAGTGTCCGACGAAAGGGCAAGGGCACAGTTGGCATTTGAACTGTTTCATACTTCTATTTATTGATCGATAAATGAGTTATCGGCGCAATGTTGTTCCTATAAAACCTTGAAAAATACGTGCAATATTACTGTCTTACTAAAGAGCAAGGGCACCGTTGCCATTTGTTCCATATTTCTATTTATTGATCGATAAATGAGTTATCGGTCGCAATGTTGTTCCTATAAAACCTTGAAATATACTTGCAATATGAATGTCATACGAACGAGTAAGGGCACAGTTGGCATTTGAACTGTTTCATACTTCTATTTATTGATCGATAAATGAGTTATCGGTCGCAATGTTGTTCCTATAAAACCTTGAAATATACGTGCAATATGACTGTCATACGAAAAGGCAAGGGTACAGTTGGCATTTGAACTGCTCCATATTTCTATTTATTGATCGATAAATGAGTTATCGGTCGCAATGTTGTTCCTATAAAACCTTGAAGTGTACGTGCAATATGACTGTCATACGAAAGAGCAAGGGCACAGTTGGCATTTGAACTGCTCCATATTTCTATTTATTGATCGATAAATGAGTTATCGGTCGCAATGTTGTTGCTTTAAAACCTTGAAATATACGTGCAATATAACTGTCATACGAAAGGGCAAGGGCACCGTTGGCATTTGAACTGTTGCATATTTCTATTTATTGATCGATAAATGAGTTATCGGTCGCAATGTTGTTCCTATAAAACCTTGAAATATACGTGCAATATGACTGTCATACGAAAAGGCAAGGGTACAGTTGGCATTTGAACTGCTCCATATTTCTATTTATTGATCGATAAATGAGTTATCGGTCGCAATGTTGTTCCTATAAAACCTTGCAATATACGTGCAATATGAGTGTCATACGAAAGGGCAAGGATACAGTTGGCATTTGAACTGCTCCATATTTCTATTTATTGATCGATAAATGAGTTATCGGTCGCAATGTTGTTCCTATAAAACGTTGAGATATACGTGCAATATTACTGTCTTACTAAAGAGCAAGGGCACAGTTGGCAGTTGAACTGTTCCACATTTCTATTTATTGATCGATAAATGAGTTATCATTCAAAATGTTGTTAATAAAAAACCTTGAAATATATGTGCAATATGAGTGTCCGACGAAAGGGCAAGGGCACAGTTGGCATTTGAACTGTTTCATACTTCTATTTATTGATCGATAAATGAGTTATCGGTCGCAATGTTGTTCCTATAAAACCTTGAAATATACGTGCAATATTACTGTCTTACTAAAGAGCAAGGGCACAGTTGGCAGTTGAACTGTTCCACATTTATATTTATTGATCGATAAATGAGTTATCATTCAAAATGTTGTTAATAAAAAACCTTGAAATATATGTGCAATATGAGTGTCCGACGAAAGGGCAAGGGCACAGTTGGCATTTGAACTGTTCCATATTTCTAGTTATTGATCGATAAATGAGTTATCGGTCGCAATGTTGTTCCTATAAAACCTTGAAATATACGTGCAGTATGAGTGTCATACAAAAGAGCAAGGGCACAGTTGGCATTTGAACTGTTTCATACTTCTATTTATTGAGCGATAAATGAGTTATCGGTCGCAATGTTGTTCCTATAAAACCTTGAAATATACGTGCAATATTACTGTCTTACTAAAGAGCAAGGGCACAGTTGGCATTTGAACTGTTCCATATTTCTATTTATTGATCGATAAATGAGTTATCGGTCGCAATGTTGTTCCTATAAAACCTTGCAATATACGTGCAATATGAGTGTCATACGAAAGGGCAAGGATACAGTTGGCATTTGAACTGCTCCATATTTCTATTTATTGATCGATAAATGAGTTATCGGTCGCAATGTTGTTCCTATAAAACCTTGAAATATACGTGCAATATTACTGTCTTACTAAAGAGCAAGGGCACAGTTGGCATTTGAACTGCTCCATATTTCTATTTATTGATCGATAAATGAGTTATCGGTCGCAATGTTGTTCCTATAAAACGTTGAGATATACGTGCAATATTACTGTCTTACTAAAGAGCAAGGGCACAGTTGGCAGTTGAACTGTTCCACATTTCTATTTATTGATCGATAAATGAGTTATCATTCAAAATGTTGTTAATAAAAAACCTTGAAATATATGTGCAATATGAGTGTCCGACGAAAGGGCAAGGGCACAGTTGGCATTTGAACTGTTCCATATTTCTAGTTATTGATCGATAAATGAGTTATCGGTCGCAATGTTGTTCCTATAAAACCTTGAAATATACGTGCAGTATGAGTGTCATACAAAAGAGCAAGGGCACAGTTGGCATTTGAACTGTTCCACATTTCTATTTATTGATCGATAAATGAGTTATCATTCAAAATGTTGTTAATAAAAACCCTTGAAATATATGTGCAATATGAGTGTCCGACGAAAGGGCAAGGGCACAGTTGGCATTTGAACTGTTCCATATTTCTAGTTATTGATCGATAAATGAGTTATCGGTCGCAATGTTGTTCCTATAAAACCTTGAAATATATGTGCAATATGAGTGTCATACAAAAGAGCAAGGGCACAGTTGGCATTTGAACTGTTCCACATTTCTATTTATTGATCGATAAATGAGTTATCATTCAAAATGTTGTTAATAAAAACCCTTGAAATATATGTGCAATATGAGTGTCCGACGAAAGGGCAAGGGCACAGTTGGCATTTGAACTGTTCCATATTTCTAGTTATTGATCGATAAATGAGTTATCGGTCGCAATGTTGTTCCTATAAAACCTTGAAATATACGTGCAGTATGAGTGTCATACAAAAGAGCAAGGGCACAGTTGGCATTTGAACTGTTCCACATTTCTATTTATTGATCGATAAATGAGTTATCATTCAAAATGTTGTTAATAAAAAACCTTGAAATATATGTGCAATATGAGTGTCCGACGAAAGGGCAAGGGCACAGTTGGCATTTGAACTGTTCCATATTTCTAGTTATTGATCGATAAATGAGTTATCGGTCGCAATGTTGTTCCTATAAAACCTTGAAATATACGTTCAGTATGAGTGTCATACGAAAGGGCAAGGGCACAGTTGGCATTTGAACTGTTCCATATTTCTCTTTATTGATCAAAAAATGTGTTATCGGTCAAAATGTTGTTCCTATAAAACCTTGAAATATACGTGCAATATGACTGTCATACGAAAGAGCAACGGCATAGTTGGCATTTGAACTGTTTCATACTTCTATTTATTGAGCGATAAATGAGTTATCAGTCGCAATGTTGTTCTTATAAAACCTTGAAATATACGTGCAGTATAAGTGTCATACGAAAGAGCAAGGGCACAGTTGGCATTTGAACTGTTTCATACTTCTATTTATTGAGCGATAAATGAGTTATCGGTCGCAATGTTGTTCCTATAAAACCTTGAAATATACGTGCAATATGACTGTCATACGAAAGAGCTAGGGTACAGTTGGCATTTGAACTGCTCCATATTTCTATTTATTGATCGATAAATGAGTTATCGGTCGCAATGTTGTTCCTATAAAACCTTGAAATATACGTGCAGTATGAGTGCCATACGAAAGGGCAAGGGCACAGTTGGCATTTGAACTGTGCCATATTTCTCTTTATTGATCAAAAAATGTGTTATCGGTCAAAATGTTGTTACTAGAAAACCTTGAAATATACGTGCAATATAAGTGTCATACGAAAAGGCAAGTTGGCAGTTGAACTGCGTCATATTTCTAGTTATTGATCGATAAATAAGTTATCGGTCGCAATGTTGTTCCTATAAAACCTTGAAATATACGTGCAATATGACTGTCATACGAAAGAGCTAGGGTACAGTTGGCATTTGAACTGCTCCATATTTCTATTTATTGATCGATAAATGAGTTATCGGTCGCAATGTTGTTCCTATAAAACCTTGAAATATGCGTGCAATATGACTGTCATACGAAAGAGCAAGAGCATAGTTGGCATTTGAACTGTTTCATATTTCTATTTATTGATCGATAAATGAGTTATCGGTCGCAACGTTGTTCCTATAAAACCGTGAAATATACGTGCAATATGAGTGTCATACGAAAGGGCAAGGGCACAGTTGGCATTTGAACTGTTCCATATTTCTCTTTATTGATCAAAAAATGTGTTATCGGTCAAAATGTTGTTCCTATAAAACCTTGAAATATACGTGCAATATGACTGTCATACGAAAGGGTAAGGGCACATTTGGCATTTGAACTGCTCCGTATTTCTATTTATTGATCGATAAATGAGTTATCGGTCGCAATGTTGTTCCTATAAAACCTTGAAATATACGTGCAGTATGAGTGTCATACGAAAGGGCAAGGGCACAGTTGGCATTTGAACTTTTCCATATTTCTCTTTATTGATCAAAAAATGTGTTATCGGTCAAAATTGTTGTTTCTATAAAACCTTGAAATATACGTGCAATATGACTGTCATACGAAAGGGCAAGGGCACAGTTGGCATTTGATCTGCTCCATATTTCTATTTATTGATCGATAAATGAGTTACCGGTCGCAATGTTGTTACTAGAAAACCTTGAAATATACGTGCAATATGAGTGTCATACGATAAGGCAAGTTGGCAGTTGAACTGCTCCATATTTCTATTTATTGATTGATAAATGAGTTATCGGTCGCAATGTTGTTCCTATAAAACCTTGAAATATACGTGCAATATGACTGTCATACGAAAAGGCAAGTTGGCAGTTGAACTGTTCCATATTTCTATTTATTGATCGATAAATGAGTTATCGGTCGCAATGTTGTTCCTATAAAACCTTGCAATATACGTGCAATATGACTGTCATACGAAAGAGCAAGGGCACAGGTGGCATTTGAACTGTTCAATATTTCTATTTATTGATCGATAAATGAGTTATCGGTCGCAATGTTGTTCCTATAAAACCTTGAAATAGACGTGCAATATGAGTGTCATACGAAAGGGCAACGGCACAGTTGGCATTTGAACTGTTCCATATTTCTCTTTATTGATCAAAAAATGTGTTATCGGTCAAAATGTTGTTCCTATAAAACATTGAAATATACATGCAATATGACTGACATACGAAAAGGCAAGGGTACAGTTGGCATTTGAACTGCTCCATATTTCTATTTATTGATCGATAAATGAGTTATCCGGTCGCAATGTTGTTCCTATAAAACGTTGAGATATACGTGCAATATTACTGTGTTACTAAAGAGCAAGGGCACAGTTGGCAGTTGAACTGTTCCACATTTTTAATTATTGATTGATAAATGAGTTATAATTCAAAATGTTGTTAATAAAAAACCTTGAAATATATGTGCAATATGAGTGTCCGACGAAAGGGCAAGGATACAGTAGGCACTTGAACTGTTCCTTGTTTCCATTTATTGATCGATAAATGAGTTATCGGTCGCAATGTTGTTCCTATAAAACCTTGAAATAGACGTGCAATATGAGTGTCATACGAAAGGGCAACGGCACAGTTGGCATTTGAACTGTTCCATATTTCTCTTTATTGATCAAAAAATGTGTTATCGGTCAAAATGTTGTTCCTATAAAACCTTGAAATATACGTGCAATATGACTGACATACGAAAAGGCAAGGGTACAGTTGGCATTTGAACTGCTCCATATTTCTATTTATTGATCGATAAATGAGTTATCCGGTCGCAATGTTGTTCCTATAAAACGTTGAGATATACGTGCAATATTACTGTGTTACTAAAGAGCAAGGGCACAGTTGGCAGTTGAACTGTTCCACATTTTTAATTATTGATTGATAAATGAGTTATAATTCAAAATGTTGTTAATAAAAAACCTTGAAATATATGTGCAATATGAGTGTCCGACGAAAGGGCAAGGATACAGTAGGCACTTGAACTGTTCCTTGTTTCCATTTATTGATCGATAAATGAGTTATCGGTCGCAATGTTTTTCATATAAAACTTTGAAATATACGTGCAATATGACTGTCATACGAAAAGGCAAGAGTACAGTTGGCATTTGAACTGCTCCATATTTCTATTTAGCGATCGATAAATGAGTTATCGGTCGCAATGTTGTTCCTATAAAACCTTGAAATATACGTGCAATATGACTGTCATACGAAAAGGCAAGGGTACAGTTGGCATTTGAACTGCTCCATATTTCTATTTATTGATCGATAAATGAGTTATCGGTCGAAAAGTTGTTCCTATAAAACCGTGAAATATACGTGCAATATGAGTGTCCTACGAATGGGCAAGGATACAGTAGGCACTTGAACTGTTCCTTGTTTCCATTTATTGATCGATAAATGAGTTATCGGTCGCAATGTTTTTCATATAAAACTTTGAAATATACGTGCAATGTGACTGTCATACGAAAAGGCAAGAGTACAGTTGGCATTTGAACTGCTCCATATTTCTATTTAGCGATCGATAAATGAGTTATCGGTCGCAATGTTGTTCCTATAAAACCTTGAAATATACGTGCAATATGAGTGTCCGACGAAAGGGCAAGGGCACAGTTGGCATTTGAACTGTTCCATATTTCTAGTTATTGATCGATAAATGAGTTATCGGTCGCAATGTTGTTCCTATAAAACCTTGAAATATACGTGCAGTATGAGTGTCATACAAAAGAGCAAGGGCACAGTTGGCATTTGAACTGTTCCACATTTCTATTTATTGATCGATAAATGAGTTATCATTCAAAATGTTGTTAATAAAAAACCTTGAAATATATGTGCAATATGAGTGTCCGACGAAAGGGCAAGGGCACAGCTGGCATTTGAACTGTTCCATATTTCTAGTTATTGATCGATAAATGAGTTATCGGTCGCAATGTTGTTCCTATAAAACCTTGAAATATACGTTCAGTATGAGTGTCATACGAAAGGGCAAGGGCACAGTTGGCATTTGAACTGTTCCATATTTCTCTTTATTGATCAAAAAATGTGTTATCGGTCAAAATGTTGTTCCTATAAAACCTTGAAATATACGTGCAATATGACTGTCATACGAAAGAGCAACGGCATAGTTGGCATTTGAACTGTTTCATACTTCTATTTATTGAGCGATAAATGAGTTATCAGTCGCAATGTTGTTCCTATAAAACCTTGAAATATACGTGCAGTATAAGTGTCATACGAAAGAGCAAGGGCACAGTTGGCATTTGAACTGTTTCATACTTCTATTTATTGAGCGATAAATGAGTTATCGGTCGCAATGTTGTTCCTATAAAACTTTGAAATATACGTGCAGTATGAGTGCCATACGAAAGGGCAAGGGCACAGTTGGCATTTGAACTGTGCCATATTTCTCTTTATTGATCAAAAAATGTGTTATCGGTCAAAATGTTGTTACTAGAAAACCTTGAAATATACGTGCAATATAAGTGTCATACGAAAAGGCAAGTTGGCAGTTGAACTGCGTCATATTTCTAGTTATTGATCGATAAATAAGTTATCGGTCGCAATGTTGTTCCTATAAAACCTTGAAATATACGTGCAATATGACCGTCATACGAAAGAGCTAGGGTACAGTTGGCATTTGAACTGCTCCATATTTCTATTTATTGATCGATAGATGAGTTATCGGTCGCAATGTTGTTCCTATAAAACCTTGAAATATGCGTGCAATATGACTGTCATACGAAAGGGTAAGGGCACATTTGGCATTTGAACTGCTCCGTATTTCTATTTATTGATCGATAAATGAGTTATCGGTCGCAATGTTGTTCCTATAAAACCTTGAAATATACGTGCAGTATGAGTGTCATACGAAAGGGCAAGGGCACAGTTGGCATTTGAACTGTTCCATATTTCTCTTTATTAATCAAAAAATGTGTTATCGGTCAAAATGTTGTTCCTATAAAACCTTGAAATATACGTGCAATATGACTGTCATACGAAAGGGCAAGGGCACAGTTGGCATTTGATCTGCTCCATATTTCTATTTATTGATCGATAAATGAGTTATCGGTCGCAATGTTGTTACTAGAAAACCTTGAAATATACGTGCAATATGAGTGTCATACGATAAGGCAAGTTGGCAGTTGAACTGCTCCATATTTCTATTTATTGATCGATAAATGAGTTATCGGTCGAAATGTTGTTCCTATAAAACCTTGCAATATACGTGCAATATGACTGTCATACGAAAAGGCAAGGGTACAGTTGGCATTTGATCTGCTCCATATTTCTATTTATTGATCGATAAATGAGTTATCGGTCGCAATGTTGTTCCTATAAAACCTTGAAATAGACGTGCAATATGAGTGTCATACGAAAGGGCAAGGGCACAGTTGGCATTTGAACTGTTCCATATTTCTCTTTATTGATCAAAAAATGTGTTATCGGTCAAAATGTTGTTCCTATAAAACATTGAAATATACATGCAATATGACTGTCATACGAAAGAGCAAGGGCATAGTTGGCATTTGAACTGTTTCATATTTCTATTTATTGATCGATAAATGAGTTATCGGTCGCAATGTTGTTCCTATAAAACGTTGAGATATACGTGCAATATTACTGTGTTACTAAAGAGCAAGGGCACAGTTGGCATTTGAACTGTTCCATATTTCTGTTTATTGATCAAAAAATGTGTTATCGGTCAAAATGTTGTTCCTATAAAACCTTGAAATATACGTGCAATATGACTGTCATACGAAAAGGCAAGGGTACAGTTGGCATTTGAACTGCTCCATATTTCTATTTATTGATCGATAAATGAGTTATCGGTCGAAAAGTTGTTCCTATAAAACCGTGAAATATACGTGCAATATGAGTGTCCTACGAATGGGCAAGGATACAGTAGGCACTTGAACTGTTCCTTGTTTCCATTTATTGATCGATAAATGAGTTATCGGTCGCAATGTTTTTCATATAAAACTTTGAAATATACGTGCAATATGACTGTCATACGAAAAGGCAAGAGTACAGTTGGCATTTGAACTGCTCCATATTTCTATTTAGCCATCGATAAATGAGTTATCGGTCGCAATGTTGTTCCTATAAAACCTTGAAATATACGTGCAATATGACTGTCATACGAAAAGGCAAGGGTACAGTTGGCATTTGAACTGCTCCATATTTCTATTTATTGATCGATAAATGAGTTATCGGTCGCAATGTTTTTCATATAAAACTTTGAAATATACGTGCAATATGACTGTCATACGAAAAGGCAAGGGTACAGTTGGCATTTGAACTGCTCCATATTTCTATTTAGCCATCGATAAATGAGTTATCGGTCGAAATGTTGTTCCTATAAAACCTTGCAATATACGTGCAATATGACTGTCATACGAAAGAGCAAGGGCACAGGTGGCATTTGAACTGTTCAATATTTCTATTTATTGATCGATAAATGAGTTATCGGTCGCAATGTTGTTCCTATAAAACCTTGAAATAGACGTGCAATATGAGTGTCATACGAAAGGGCAAGGGCACAGTTGGCATTTGAACTGTTCCATATTTCTCTTTATTGATCAAAAAATGTGTTATCGGTCAAAATGTTGTTCCTATAAAACATTGAAATATACATGCAATATGACTGTCATACGAAAGAGCAAGGGCATAGTTGGCATTTGAACTGTTTCATATTTCTATTTATTGATCGATAAATGAGTTATCGGTCGCAATGTTGTTCCTATAAAACGTTGAGATATACGTGCAATATTACTGTGTTACTAAAGAGCAAGGGCACAGTTGGCATTTGAACTGTTCCATATTTCTCTTTATTGATCAAAAAATGTGTTATCGGTCAAAATGTTGTTCCTATAAAACCTTGAAATATACGTGCAATATGACTGACATACGAAAAGGCAAGGGTACAGTTGGCATTTGAACTGCTCCATATTTCTATTTATTGATCGATAAATGAGTTATCCGGTCGCAATGTTGTTCCTATAAAACGTTGAGATATACGTGCAATATTACTGTGTTACTAAAGAGCAAGGGCACAGTTGGCAGTTGAACTGTTCCACATTTCTAATTATTGATCGATAAATGAGTTATAATTCAAAATGTTGTTAATAAAAAACCTTGAAATATATGTGCAATATGAGTGTCCGACGAAAGGGCAAGGATACAGTAGGCACTTGAACTGTTCCTTGTTTCCATTTATTGATCGATAAATGAGTTATCGGTCGCAATGTTTTTCATATAAAACTTTGAAATATACGTGCAATATGACTGTCATACGAAAAGGCAAGAGTACAGTTGGCATTTGAACTGCTCCATATTTCTATTTAGCGATCGATAAATGAGTTATCGGTCGCAATGTTGTTCCTATAAAACCTTGAAATATACGTGCAATATGACTGTCATACGAAAAGGCAAGGGTACAGTTGGCATTTGAACTGCTCCATATTTCTATTTATTGATCGATAAATGAGTTATCGGTCGAAAAGTTGTTCCTATAAAACCGTGAAATATACGTGCAATATGAGTGTCCTACGAATGGGCAAGGATACAGTAGGCACTTGAACTGTTGCTTGTTTCCATTTATTGATCGATAAATGAGTTATCGGTCGCAATGTTTTTCATATAAAACTTTGAAATATACGTTCAGTATGAGTGTCATACGAAAGGGCAAGGGCACAGCTGGCATTTGAACTGTTCCATATTTCTAGTTATTGATCGATAAATGAGTTATCGGTCGCAATGTTGTTCCTATAAAACCTTGAAATATACGTTCAGTATGAGTGTCATACGAAAGGGCAAGGGCACAGTTGGCATTTGAACTGTTCCATATTTCTCTTTATTGATCAAAAAATGTGTTCTCGGTCAAAATGTTGTTCCTATAAAACCTTGAAATATACGTGCAATATGACTGTCATACGAAAGAGCAACGGCATAGTTGGCATTTGAACTGTTTCATACTTCTATTTATTGAGCGATAAATGAGTTATCAGTCGCAATGTTGTTCCTATAAAACCTTGAAATATACGTGCAGTATAAGTGTCATACGAAAGAGCAAGGGCACAGTTGGCATTTGAACTGTTTCATACTTCTATTTATTGAGCGATAAATGAGTTATCGGTCGCAATGTTTTTCCTATAAAACCTTGAAATATACGTGCAGTATAAGTGTCATACGAAAGAGCAAGGGCACAGTTGGCATTTGAACTGTTTCATACTTCTATTTATTGAGCGATAAATGAGTTATCGGTCGCAATGTTTTTCCTATAAAACCTTGAAATATACGTGCAGTATAAGTGTCATACGAAAGAGCAAGGGCACAGTTGGCATTTGAACTGTTTCATACTTCTATTTATTGAGCGATAAATGAGTTATCGGTCGCAATGTTGTTCCTATAAAACTTTGAAATATACGTGCAGTATGAGTGCCATACGAAAGGGCAAGGGCACAGTTGGCATTTGAACTGTGCCATATTTCTCTTTATTGATCAAAAAATGTGTTATCGGTCAAAATGTTGTTACTAGAAAACCTTGAAATATACGTGCAATATAAGTGTCATACGAAAAGGCAAGTTGGCAGTTGAACTGCGTCATATTTCTAGTTATTGATCGATAAATAAGTTATCGGTCGCAATGTTGTTCCTATAAAACCTTGAAATATACGTGCAATATGACCGTCATACGAAAGAGCTAGGGTACAGTTGGCATTTGAACTGCTCCATATTTCTATTTATTGATCGATAAATGAGTTATCGGTCGCAATGTTGTTCCTATAAAACCTTGAAATATGCGTGCAATATGACTGTCATACGAAAGAGCAAGAGCATAGTTGGCATTTGAACTGTTTCATATTTCTATTTATTGATCGATAAATGAGTTATCGGTCGCAATGTTGTTCCTATAAAACCTTGAAATATACGTGCAATATGACTGTCATACGAAAAGGCAAGGGTACAGTTGGCATTTGAACTGCTCCATATTTCTATTTATTGATCGATAAATGAGTTATCGGTCGAAAAGTTGTTCCTATAAAACCGTGAAATATACGTGCAATATGAGTGTCCTACGAATGGGCAAGGATACAGTAGGCACTTGAACTGTTGCTTGTTTCCATTTATTGATCGATAAATGAGTTATCGGTCGCAATGTTTTTCATATAAAACTTTGAAATATACGTTCAGTATGAGTGTCATACGAAAGGGCAAGGGCACAGCTGGCATTTGAACTGTTCCATATTTCTAGTTATTGATCGATAAATGAGTTATCGGTCGCAATGTTGTTCCTATAAAACCTTGAAATATACGTTCAGTATGAGTGTCATACGAAAGGGCAAGGGCACAGTTGGCATTTGAACTGTTCCATATTTCTCTTTATTGATCAAAAAATGTGTTCTCGGTCAAAATGTTGTTCCTATAAAACCTTGAAATATACGTGCAATATGACTGTCATACGAAAGAGCAACGGCATAGTTGGCATTTGAACTGTTTCATACTTCTATTTATTGAGCGATAAATGAGTTATCAGTCGCAATGTTGTTCCTATAAAACCTTGAAATATACGTGCAGTATAAGTGTCATACGAAAGAGCAAGGGCACAGTTGGCATTTGAACTGTTTCATACTTCTATTTATTGAGCGATAAATGAGTTATCGGTCGCAATGTTGTTCCTATAAAACTTTGAAATATACGTGCAGTATGAGTGCCATACGAAAGGGCAAGGGCACAGTTGGCATTTGAACTGTGCCATATTTCTCTTTATTGATCAAAAAATGTGTTATCGGTCAAAATGTTGTTACTAGAAAACCTTGAAATATACGTGCAATATAAGTGTCATACGAAAAGGCAAGTTGGCAGTTGAACTGCGTCATATTTCTAGTTATTGATCGATAAATAAGTTATCGGTCGCAATGTTGTTCCTATAAAACCTTGAAATATACGTGCAATATGACCGTCATACGAAAGAGCTAGGGTACAGTTGGCATTTGAACTGCTCCATATTTCTATTTATTGATCGATAAATGAGTTATCGGTCGCAATGTTGTTCCTATAAAACCTTGAAATATGCGTGCAATATGACTGTCATACGAAAGAGCAAGAGCATAGTTGGCATTTGAACTGTTTCATATTTCTATTTATTGATCGATAAATGAGTTATCGGTCGCAACGTTGTTCCTATAAAACCTTGAAATATACGTGCAATATGACTGTCATACGAAAGGGTAAGGGCACATTTGGCATTTGAACTGCTCCGTATTTCTATTTATTGATCGATAAATGAGTTATCGGTCGCAATGTTGTTCCTATAAAACCTTGAAATATACGTGCAGTATGAGTGTCATACGAAAGGGCAAGGGCACAGTTGGCATTTGAACTGTTCCATATTTCTCTTTATTAATCAAAAAATGTGTTATCGGTCAAAATGTTGTTCCTATAAAACCTTGAAATATACGTGCAATATGACTGTCATACGAAAGGGCAAGGGCACAGTTGGCATTTGATCTGCTCCATATTTCTATTTATTGATCGATAAATGAGTTATCGGTCGCAATGTTGTTACTAGAAAACCTTGAAATATACGTGCAATATGAGTGTCATACGATAAGGCAAGTTGGCAGTTGAACTGCTCCATATTTCTATTTATTGATCGATAAATGAGTTATCGGTCGCAATGTTGTTCCTATAAAACCTTGCAATATACGTGCAATATGACTGTCATACGAAAGAGCAAGGGCACAGGTGGCATTTGAACTGTTCAATATTTCTATTTATTGATCGATAAATGAGTTATCGGTCGCAATGTTGTTCCTATAAAACCTTGAAATAGACGTGCAATATGAGTGTCATACGAAAGGGCAAGGGCACAGTTGGCATTTGAACTGTTCCATATTTCTCTTTATTGATCAAAAAATGTGTTATCGGTCAAAATGTTGTTCCTATAAAACATTGAAATATACATGCAATATGACTGTCATACGAAAGAGCAAGGGCATAGTTGGCATTTGAACTGTTTCATATTTCTATTTATTGATCGATAAATGAGTTATCGGTCGCAATGTTGTTCCTATAAAACGTTGAGATATACGTGCAATATTACTGTGTTACTAAAGAGCAAGGGCACAGTTGGCATTTGAACTGTTCCATATTTCTGTTTATTGATCAAAAAATGTGTTATCGGTCAAAATGTTGTTCCTATAAAACCTTGAAATATACGTGCAATATGACTGACATACGAAAAGGCAAGGGTACAGTTGGCATTTGAACTGCTCCATATTTCTATTTATTGATCGATAAATGAGTTATCGGTCGCAATGTTGTTCCTATAAAACGTTGAGATATACGTGCAATATTACTGTGTTACTAAAGAGCAAGGGCACAGTTGGCAGTTGAACTGTTCCACATTTCTAATTATTGATCGATAAATGAGTTATAATTCAAAATGTTGTTAATAAAAAACCTTGAAATATATGTGCAATATGAGTGTCCGACGAAAGGGCAAGGATACAGTAGGCACTTGAACTGTTCCTTGTTTCCATTTATTGATCGATAAATGAGTTATCGGTCGCAATGTTTTTCATATAAAACTTTGAAATATACGTGCAATATGACTGTCATACGAAAAGGCAAGAGTACAGTTGGCATTTGAACTGCTCCATATTTCTATTTAGCCATCGATAAATGAGTTATCGGTCGCAATGTTGTTCCTATAAAACCTTGAAATATACGTGCAATATGACTGTCATACGAAAAGGCAAGGGTACAGTTGGCATTTGAACTGCTCCATATTTCTATTTATTGATCGATAAATGAGTTATCGGTCGAAAAGTTGTTCCTATAAAACCGTGAAATATACGTGCAATATGAGTGTCCTACGAATGGGCAAAGATACAGTAGGCACTTGAACTGTTCCTTGTTTCCATTTATTGATCGATAAATGAGTTATCGGTCGCAATGTTTTTCCTATAAAACCTTGAAATATACGTGCAATATGACTGTCATACGAAAAGGCAAGGGTACAGTTGGCATTTGAACTGTACCATATTTCTATTTATTGATCGATAAATGAGTTATCGGTGGCAATGCTGTTCCTATAAAACCTTGAAATATACGTGCAATATGAATGTCATACGAACGAGTAAGGGCACAGTTGGCATTTGAACTGTTCCATATTTCTATTTAGTGGTCGATAAATGAGTTATCGGTCGCAATGTTGTTCCTATAAACCCTTGAAATATACGTGCAATATCAGTGTCATACGAAAAGGCAAGTTGGCAGTTGAACTGCTCCATATTTCTATTTATTGATCGATAAATGAGTAATCGGTAGCAATGTTGTTCCTATAAAACTTTGAAATATACGTGCAATATGACTGTCATACGAAAAGGCAAGCATACAGTTGGCATTTGAACTGCTCCATATTTCTATTTATTGATCGATAAATGAGTTATCGGTCGCAATGTTGTTCCTATAAAACCTTGAAATATACGTGCAATATGACTGTCATACGAAAAGGCAAGGGTACAGTTGGCATTTGAACTGCTCCATATTTCTATTTATTGATCGATAAATGAGTTATCGGTCGCAATGTTGTTCCTATAAAACTTTGAAATATACGTGCAATATGACTGTCATACGAAAAGGCAAGGGTACAGTTGGCATTTGAACTGTACCATATTTCTATTTATTGATCGATAAATGAGTTATCGGTGGCAATGCTGTTCCTATAAAACCTTGAAATATACGTGCAATATGAATGTCATACGAACGAGTAAGGGCACAGTTGGCATTTGAACTGCTCCATATTTCTATTTATTGATCGATAAATGAGTTATCGGTCAAAATGTTGTTCCTATAACACCTTGAAATATACGTGCAATAAGACTGTCATACGAAAGGGCAACGGCACAGTTGGCAGTTGAACTGCTCCATATTTCTATTTATTGATCGATAAATGAGTTATCGGTCGCAATGTTGTTCCTATAAAACTTTGAAATATACGTGCAATATGACTGTCATACGAAAAGGCAAGGGTACAGTTGGCATTTGAACTGTACCATATTTCTATTTATTGATCGATAAATGAGTTATCGGTCGCAATGTTGTTCCTATAAAACCTTGAAATATACGTGCAATATGACTGTCATACGAAAAGGCAAGCATACAGTTGGCATTTGAACTGCTCCATATTTCTATTTATTGATCGATAAATGAGTTATCGGTCGCAATGTCGTTCCTATAAAACCTTGAAATATACGTGCAATATGACTGTCATACGAAAGGGCAAGGATACAGTAGGCACTTGAACTGTTCCTTGTTTCCATTTATTGATCGATAAATGAGTTATCGGTCGCAATGTTGTTCCTATAAAACCTTGAAATATACGTGCAATATGACTGTCATACGAAAAGGCAAGAGTACAGTTTTCATTTGAACTGCTCCATATTTCTATTTAGTGATCGATAAATGGGTTATCGGTCGCAATGTTGTTCCTATAAAACCTTGAAATATACGTGCAATATGACTGTCATACGAAAAGGCAAGGGTACAGTTGGCATTTGAACTGCTCCATATTTCTATTTATTGATCGATAAATGAGTTATCGGTCGAAAAGTTGTTCCTATAAAACCGTGAAATATACGTGCAATATGACTGTCATACGAAAAGGCAAGGGTACAGTTGGCATTTGAACTGTTTCATACTTCCATTTATTGATCGATAAATGAGTTATCAGTCAAAATGTTGTTCCTATATAACCGTGAAATATACGTGCAATATGACTGTCATACGAAAAGGCAAGGGTACAGTTGGCATTTGAACTGTTTCATACTTCCATTTATTGATCGATAAATGAGTTATCAGTCAAAATGTTGTTACTAGAAAACCTTGAAATATACGTGCAACGAGACTGTCATACGAAAAGGCAAGGGTACAGTTGGCATTTGAACTGTTCCATATTTCTATTTAGTGGTCGATAAATGAGTTATCGGTCGCAATGTTGTTCCTATAAACCCTTGAAATATACGTGCAATATCAGTGTCATACGAAAAGGCAAGTTGGCAGTTGAACTGCTCCATATTTCTATTTATTGATCGATAAATGAGTTATCGGTAGCAATGTTGTTCCTATAAAACTTTGAAATATACGTGCAATATGACTGTCATACGAAAAGGCAAGCATACAGTTGGCATTTGAACTGCTCCATATTTCTATTTATTGATCGATAAATGAGTTATCGGTCGAAAAGTTGCTCCTATAAAACCTTGAAATATACGTGCAATATGACTGTCATACGAAAAGGCAAGGGTACAGTTGGCATTTGAACTGTTTCATACTTCCATTTATTGATCGATAAATGAGTTATCGGTCAAAATGTTGTTCCTATAAAACCTTGAAATATACGTGCAATATGACTGTCATACGAACGAGTAAGGGCACAGTTGGCATTTGAACTGTTTCATACATCCATTTATTGATCGATAAATGAGTTATCGGTCAAAATGTTGTTCCTATAAAACCTTGAAATATACGTGCAATATGACTGTCATACGAACGAGTAAGGGCACAGTTGGCATTTGAACTGTTTCATACATCCATTTATTGATCGATAAATGAGTTATCGGTCAAAATGTTGTTCCTATAACACCTTGAAATATACGTGCAATAAGACTGTCATACGAAAGGGCAACGGCACAGTTGGCAGTTGAACTGCTCCATATTTCTATTTATTGATCGATAAATGAGTTATCGGTCGCAATGTTGTTCCTATAAAACTTTGAAATATACGTGCAATATGACTGTCATACGAAAAGGCAAGGGTACAGTTGGCATTTGAACTGTACCATATTTCTATTTATTGATCGATAAATGAGTTATCGGTGGCAATGCTGTTCCTATAAAACCTTGAAATATACGTGCAATATGACTGTCATACGAACGAGTAAGGGCACAGTTGGCATTTGAACTGTTTCATACTTCTATTTATTGAGCGATAAATGAGTTATCGGTCGCAATGTTGTTCCTATAAAACCTTGAAATATACGTGCAATATGACTGTCATACGAACGAGTAAGGGCACAGTTGGCATTTGAACTGTTTCATACTTCTATTTATTGAGCGAAAAATGAGTTATCGGTCGCAATGTTGTTCCTATAAAACCTTGAAATATACGTGCAATATGACTGTCATACGAACGAGTAAGAGCACAGTTGGCATTTGAAATGTTTCATACATCCATTTATTGATCGATAAATGAGTTATCGGTCAAAATGTTGTTACTAGAAAACCTTGAAATATACGTGCAGTATGAGTGTCATACGAAAGGGCAAGGGCACAGTTGGCATTTGAACCGTTCAATATTTCTCTTTATTGATCAAAAAGTGTGTTATCGGTCAAAATGTTGTTACTATAAAACCCTGAAATATACGTGCAATAAGACTGTCTTACGAAAGAGTAAGGGCACAGTTGGCATTTGAACTGTATCATACTTCTATTTATTGATCAAAAAATGTGTTATCGGTCAAAATGTTGTTCCTATAAAATCCTGAAATATACGTGCAATATGAGTGTCCTACGAAAGGGCAACGGCACAGTTGGCATTTGAACTGTTTCATACTTCCATTTATTGATCGATAAATGAGTTATCGGTCAAAATGTTGTTACTAGAAAACCTTGAATTATACGTGCAATATGACTGTCATACGAAAAGGCAAGGGTACAGTTGGCATTTGAACTGCTCCATATTTCTATTTATTGATCGATAAATGAGTTATCGGTCGCAATGTTGTTCCTATAAAACCTTGAAGTGTACGTGCAATAAGACTGTCATACGAAAGGCCAACGGCACAGTTGGCAGTTGAACTGCTCCATATTTCTATTTATTGATCGATAAATGAGTTATCGGTCGCAATGTTGTTCCTATAAAACTTTGAAATATACGTGTAATATGACTGTCATACGAAAAGGCAAGGGTACAGTTGGCATTTGAACTGTACCATATTTCTATTTATTGATCGATAAATGAGTTATCGGTGGCAATGCTGTTCCTATAAAACCTTGAAATATACGTGCAATATGACTGTCATACGAACGAGTAAGGGCACAGTTGGCATTTGAACTGTTTCATACTTCTATTTATTGAGCGATAAATGAGTTATCGGTCGCAATGTTGTTCCTATAAAACCTTGAAATATACGTGCAATATGACTGTCATACGAACGAGTAAGGGCACAGTTGGCATTTGAACTGTTTCATACTTCTATTTATTGAGCGAAAAATGAGTTATCGGTCGCAATGTTGTTCCTATAAAACCTTGAAATATACGTGCAATATGACTGTCATACGAACGAGTAAGGGCACAGTTGGCATTTGAAATGTTTCATACATCCATTTATTGATCGATAAATGAGTTATCGGTCAAAATGTTGTTACTAGAAAACCTTGAAATATACGTGCAGTATGAGTGTCATACGAAAGGGCAAGGGCACAGTTGGCATTTGAACCGTTCAATATTTCTCTTTATTGATCAAAAAGTGTGTTATCGGTCAAAATGTTGTTCCTATAAAACCCTGAAATATACGTGCAATATGACTGTCCTACGAAAGGGCAAAGGCACAGTTGGCATTTGACCTGTTTCATACTTCCATTTACTGATCGATAAATGAGTTATCGTTCAAAATATTGTTCCTATAAAACCTTGAAATATACCTGCAATAAGACTGTCATACGAAAGGGCAAGGGCACAGTTGGCATTTGAACTGTTCAATTGTTCTCTTTATTGATCAAAAAGTGTGTTATCGGTCAAAATGTTGTTCCTATAAAATCCTGAAATATACGTGCAATATGAGTGTCATACGAAAGGGCAAGGGCACAGTTGGCATTTGAACCGTTCAATATTTCTCTTTATTGATCAAAAAGTGTGTTATCTGTCAAAATGTTGTTCCTATAAAACCCTGAAATATACGTGCAATAAGTCTGTCTTACGAAATAGTAAGGGCACAGTTGGCATTTGAACTGTATCATACTTCTATTTATTGATCAAAAAATGTGTTATCGGTCAAAATGTTGTTCCTATAAAATCCTGAAATATACGTGCAATATGAGTGTCCTACGAAAGGGCAACGGCACAGTTGGCATTTGAACTGTTTCATACTTCCATTTATTGATCGATAAATGAGTTATCGGTCAAAATGTTGTTACTAGAAAACCTTGAAATATACGTGCAATATGACTGTCATACGAAAAGGCAAGGGTACAGTTGGCATTTGAACTGTTCCATATTTCTATTTACTGATCGATAAATGAGTTATCGGTCGCAATGTTGTTCCTATAAACCGTTGAAATATACGTGCAATATGACTGTCCTACGAAAGGGCAAAGGCACAGTTGGCATTTGACCTGTTTCATACTTCCATTTACTGATCGATAAATGAGTTATCGTTCAAAATATTGTTCCTATAAAACCTTGAAATATACGTGCAATATGACTGTCATACGAAAGGGCAACGGTACAGTTGGCATTTGAACTGTTTCATACTTCCATTTATTGATCGATAAATGAGTTATCGGTCAAGATGTTGTTACTAGAAAACCTTGAAATATACGTGCAATGTGACTGTCATACGAAAGGGCAACGGTACAGTTGGCATTTGAACTGCTTCATACTTCCATTTATTGATCGATAAATGAGTTATCGGTCAAGATGTTGTTACTATAAAACCTTGAAATATACGTGCAATATGACTGTCATACGAAAGGGCAAGCGCACCGTTGGCATTTGACCTGTTTCATACTTCCATTTACTGATCGATAAATGAGTTATCGGTTAAAATGTTGTTACTAGAAAACCTTGAAATATACGTGCAATGTGACTGTCCTACGAAAGGGCAACGGCACAGTTGGCATTTGAACTGTTTCATACTTCCATTTATTGATCGATAAATGAGTTATCGGTCAAAATGTTGTTACTAGAAAACCTTGAATTATACGTGCAATATGACTGTCATACGAAAAGGCAAGGGTACAGTTGGCATTTGAACTGCTCCATATTTCTATTTATTGATCGATAAATGAGTTATCGGTCGCAATGTTGTTCCTATAAAACCTTGAAGTGTACGTGCAATAAGACTGTCATACGAAAGGCCAACGGCACAGTTGGCAGTTGAACTGCTCCATATTTCTATTTATTGATCGATAAATGAGTTATCGGTCGCAATGTTGTTCCTATAAAACTTTGAAATATACGTGTAATATGACTGTCATACGAAAAGGCAAGGGTACAGTTGGCATTTGAACTGTACCATATTTCTATTTATTGATCGATAAATGAGTTATCGGTGGCAATGCTGTTCCTATAAAACCTTGAAATATACGTGCAATATGACTGTCATACGAACGAGTAAGGGCACAGTTGGCATTTGAACTGTTTCATACTTCTATTTATTGAGCGATAAATGAGTTATCGGTCGCAATGTTGTTCCTATAAAACCTTGAAATATACGTGCAATATGACTGTCATACGAACGAGTAAGGGCACAGTTGGCATTTGAACTGTTTCATACTTCTATTTATTGAGCGAAAAATGAGTTATCGGTCGCAATGTTGTTCCTATAAAACCTTGAAATATACGTGCAATATGACTGTCATACGAACGAGTAAGGGCACAGTTGGCATTTGAAATGTTTCATACATCCATTTATTGATCGATAAATGAGTTATCGGTCAAAATGTTGTTACTAGAAAACCTTGAAATATACGTGCAGTATGAGTGTCATACGAAAGGGCAAGGGCACAGTTGGCATTTGAACCGTTCAATATTTCTCTTTATTGATCAAAAAGTGTGTTATCGGTCAAAATGTTGTTCCTATAAAACCCTGAAATATACGTGCAATATGACTGTCCTACGAAAGGGCAAAGGCACAGTTGGCATTTGACCTGTTTCATACTTCCATTTACTGATCGATAAATGAGTTATCGTTCAAAATATTGTTCCTATAAAACCTTGAAATATACCTGCAATAAGACTGTCATACGAAAGGGCAAGGGCACAGTTGGCATTTGAACTGTTCAATTGTTCTCTTTATTGATCAAAAAGTGTGTTATCGGTCAAAATGTTGTTCCTATAAAATCCTGAAATATACGTGCAATATGAGTGTCATACGAAAGGGCAAGGGCACAGTTGGCATTTGAACCGTTCAATATTTCTCTTTATTGATCAAAAAGTGTGTTATCTGTCAAAATGTTGTTCCTATAAAACCCTGAAATATACGTGCAATAAGTCTGTCTTACGAAATAGTAAGGGCACAGTTGGCATTTGAACTGTATCATACTTCTATTTATTGATCAAAAAATGTGTTATCGGTCAAAATGTTGTTCCTATAAAATCCTGAAATATACGTGCAATATGAGTGTCCTACGAAAGGGCAACGGCACAGTTGGCATTTGAACTGTTTCATACTTCCATTTATTGATCGATAAATGAGTTATCGGTCAAAATGTTGTTACTAGAAAACCTTGAAATATACGTGCAATATGACTGTCATACGAAAAGGCAAGGGTACAGTTGGCATTTGAACTGTTCCATATTTCTATTTACTGATCGATAAATGAGTTATCGGTCGCAATGTTGTTCCTATAAACCGTTGAAATATACGTGCAATATGACTGTCCTACGAAAGGGCAAAGGCACAGTTGGCATTTGACCTGTTTCATACTTCCATTTACTGATCGATAAATGAGTTATCGTTCAAAATATTGTTCCTATAAAACCTTGAAATATACGTGCAATATGACTGTCATACGAAAGGGCAACGGTACAGTTGGCATTTGAACTGTTTCATACTTCCATTTATTGATCGATAAATGAGTTATCGGTCAAGATGTTGTTACTAGAAAACCTTGAAATATACGTGCAATGTGACTGTCATACGAAAGGGCAACGGTACAGTTGGCATTTGAACTGCTTCATACTTCCATTTATTGATCGATAAATGAGTTATCGGTCAAGATGTTGTTACTATAAAACCTTGAAATATACGTGCAATATGACTGTCATACGAAAGGGCAAGCGCACCGTTGGCATTTGACCTGTTTCATACTTCCATTTACTGATCGATAAATGAGTTATCGGTTAAAATGTTGTTACTAGAAAACCTTGAAATATACGTGCAATGTGACTGTCATACGAAAGGGCAACGGTACAGTTGGCATTTGAACTGCTTCATACTTCCATTTATTGATCGATAAATGAGTTATCGGTCAAGATGTTGTTACTATAAAACCTTGAAATATACGTGCAATATGACTGTCATACGAAAGGGCAAGCGCACCGTTGGCATTTGAACTGTTCAATTGTTCTCTTTATTGATCAAAAAGTGTGTTATCGGTCAAAATGTTAGTCCTATAAAACCCTGAAATATACGTGCAATATGACTGTCATACGAAAGGGCAACGGCACAGTTGGCATTTGACCTGTTTCATACTTCCATTTACTGATCGATAAATGAGTTATCGGTTAAAATGTTGTTACTAGAAAACCTTGAAATATACGTGCAATGTGACTGTCATACGAAAGGGCAACGGTACAGTTGGCATTTGAACTGCTTCATACTTCCATTTATTGATCGATAAATGAGTTATCGGTCAAGATGTTGTTACTATAAAACCTTGAAATATACGTGCAATATGACTGTCATACGAAAGGGCAAGCGCACCGTTGGCATTTGACCTGTTTCATACTTCCATTTACTGATAGATAAATGAGTTATCGGTTAAAATGTTGTTACTAGAAAACCTTGAAATATACGTGCAATGTGACTGTCATACGAAAAGGCAAGGGTACAGTTGGCATTTGAACTGTTCCATATTTCTATTTATTGATCGATAAATGAGTTATCGGTCGCAACGTTGTTCCTATAAACCCTTGAAATATACGTGCAATATGACTGTCATACGAAAGGGCAAGGGCACAGTTGGCATTTGACCTGTTTCATACTTCCATTTACTGATCAATCAATGAGTTATCGTTCAAAATGTTGTTCCTATAAAACCTTCAAATATACGTGCAATATGAGTGTCCTACGAATGGGCAAGGATACAGTAGGCACTTGAACTGTTCCTTGTTTCCATTTATTGATCGATAAATGAGTTATCGGTCGCAATGTTTTTCCTATAAAACTTTGAAATATACGTGCAATATGACTGTCATACGAAAAGGCAAGAGTACAGTTGGCATTTGAACTGCTCCATATTTCTATTTAGTGATCGATAAATGAGTTATCGGTCGCAATGTTGTTCCTATAAAACCTTGAAATATACGTGCAATATGACTGTCATACGAAAAGGCAAGGGTACAGTTGGCATTTGAACTGCTCCATATTTCTATTTATTGATCGATAAATGAGTTATCGGTCGAAAAGTTGTTCCTATAAAACCGTGAAATATACGTGCAATATGACTGTCATACGAAAAGGCAAGGGTACAGTTGGCATTTGAACTGTTTCATACTTCCATTTATTGATCGATAAATGAGTTATCGGTCAAAATGTTGTTACTAGAAAACCTTGAAATATACGTGCAACGAGACTGTCATACGAAAAGGCAAGGGTACAGTTGGCATTTGAACTGTTCCATATTTCTATTTAGTGGTCGATAAATGAGTTATCGGTCGCAATGTTGTTCCTATAAACCCTTGAAATATACGTGCAATATCAGTGTCATACGAAAAGGCAAGTTGGCAGTTGAACTGCTCCATATTTCTATTTATTGATCGATAAATGAGTTATCGGTAGCAATGTTGTTCCTATAAAACTTTGAAATATACGTGCAATATGACTGTCATACGAAAAGGCAAGCATACAGTTGGCATTTGAACTGCTCCATATTTCTATTTATTGATCGATAAATGAGTTATCGGTAGAAAAGTTGCTCCTATAAAACCTTGAAATATACGTGCAATATGACTGTCATACGAAAAGGCAAGGGTACAGTTGGCATTTGAACTGCTCCATATTTCTATTTAGTGGTCGATAAATGAGTTATCGGTCGCAATGTTGTTCCTATAAACCCTTGAAATATACGTGCAATATCAGTGTCATACGAAAAGGCAAGGGTACAGTTGGCATTTGAACTGTTTCATACTTCCATTTATTGATCGATAAATGAGTTATCGGTCAAAATGTTGTTACTATAAAACCTTGAAATATACGTGCAATATGACTGTCATACGAACGAGTAAGGGCACAGTTGGCATTTGAACTGTTTCATACATCCATTTATTGATCGGTAAATGAGTTATCGGTCAAAATGTTGTTCCTATAACACCTTGAAATATACGTGCAATAAGACTGTCATACGAAAGGGAAAGGGCACAGTTGGCATTTGAACTGTTCAATTGTTCTCTTTATTGATCAAAAAGTGTGTTATCGGTCAAAATGTTAGTCCTATAAAACCCTGAAATATACGTGCAATATGACTGTCATACGAAAGGGCAACGGCACAGTTGGCATTTGAACTGTTTCATACTTCCATTTATTGATCGATAAATGAGTTATCGGTCAAGATGTTGTTACTATAAAACCTTGAAATATACGTGCAATATGACTGTCATACGAAAGGGCAAGCGCACCGTTGGCATTTGACCTGTTTCATACTTCCATTTACTGATCGATAAATGAGTTATCGGTTAAAATGTTGTTACTAGAAAACCTTGAAATATACGTGCAATGTGACTGTCATACGAAAGGGCAACGGTACAGTTGGCATTTGAACTGCTTCATACTTCCATTTATTGATCGATAAATGAGTTATCGGTCAAAATGTTGTTCCTATAACACCTTGAAATATACGTGCAATACGACTGTCATACGAAAGGGCAAGGGCACCGTTGGCATTTGACCTGTTTCATACTTCCATTTACTGATCGATAAATGAGTTATCGGTCAAAATGTTGTTACTAGAAAACCTTGAAATATACGTGCAATGTGACTGTCATACGAAAAGGCAAGGGTACAGTTGGCATTTGAACTGTTCCATATTTCTATTTATTGATAGATAAATGAGTTATCGGTCGCAACGTTGTTCCTATAAACCCTTGAAATATACGTGCAATATGACTGTCATACGAAAGGGCAAGGGCACAGTTGGCATTTGACCTGTTTCATACTTCCATTTACTGATCGATCAATGAGTTATCGTTCAAAATGTTGTTCCTATAAAACCTTGAAATATACGTGCAATATGAGTGTCCTACGAATGGGCAAGGATACAGTAGGCACTTGAACTGTTCCTTGTTTCCATTTATTGATCGATAAATGAGTTATCGGTCGCAATGTTTTTCCTATAAAACTTTGAAATATACGTGCAATATGACTGTCATACGAAAAGGCAAGAGTACAGTTGGCATTTGAACTGCTCCATATTTCTATTTAGTGATCGATAAATGAGTTATCGGTCGCAATGTTGTTCCTATAAAACCTTGAAATATACGTGCAATATGACTGTCATACGAAAAGGCAAGGGTACAGTTGGCATTTGAACTGCTCCATATTTCTATTTATTGATCGATAAATGAGTTATCGGTCAAGATGTTGTTACTATAAAACCTTGAAATATACGTGCAATATGACTGTCATACGAAAGGGCAAGCGCACCGTTGGCATTTGAACTGCTCCATATTTCTATTTAGTGGTCGATAAATGAGTTATCGGTCGCAATGTTGTTCCTATAAACCCTTGAAATATACGTGCAATATCAGTGTCATACGAAAAGGCAAGTTGGCAGTTGAACTGCTCCATATTTCTATTTATTGATCGATAAATGAGTTATCGGTAGCAATGTTGTTCCTATAAAACTTTGAAATATACGTGCAATATGACTGTCATACGAAAAGGCAAGCATACAGTTGGCATTTGAACTGCTCCATATTTCTATTTATTGATCGATAAATGAGTTATCGGTAGAAAAGTTGCTCCTATAAAACCTTGAAATATACGTGCAATATGACTGTCATACGAAAAGGCAAGGGTACAGTTGGCATTTGAACTGTTTCATACTTCCATTTATTGATCGATAAATGAGTTATCGGTCAAAATGTTGTTACTATAAAACATAAAAAATATACGTGCAATATGACTGTCATACGAACGAGTAAGGGCACAGTTGGCATTTGAACTGTTCAATTGTTCTCTTTATTGATCAAAAAGTGTGTTATCGGTCAAAATGTTAGTCCTATAAAACCCTGAAATATACGTGCAATATGACTGTCATACGAAAGGGCAACGGCACAGTTGGCATTTGACCTGTTTCATACTTCCATTTACTGATCGATAAATGAGTTATCGGTTAAAATGTTGTTACTAGAAAACCTTGAAATATACGTGCAATGTGACTGTCATACGAAAGGGCAACGGTACAGTTGGCATTTGAACTGCTTCATACTTCCATTTATTGATCGATAAATGAGTTATCGGTCAAGATGTTGTTACTATAAAACCTTGAAATATACGTGCAATATGACTGTCATACGAAAGGGCAAGCGCACCGTTGGCATTTGACCTGCTTCATACTTCCATTTATTGATCGATAAATGAGTTATCGGTCAAGATGTTGTTACTATAAAACCTTGAAATATACGTGCAATATGACTGTCATACGAAAGGGCAAGCGCACCGTTGGCATTTGAACTGTTCAATTGTTCTCTTTATTGATCAAAAAGTGTGTTATCGGTCAAAATGTTAGTCCTATAAAACCCTGAAATATACGTGCAATATGACTGTCATACGAAAGGGCAACGGCACAGTTGGCATTTGACCTGTTTCATACTTCCATTTACTGATCGATAAATGAGTTATCGGTTAAAATGTTGTTACTAGAAAACCTTGAAATATACGTGCAATGTGACTGTCATACGAAAGGGCAACGGTACAGTTGGCATTTGAACTGCTTCATACTTCCATTTATTGATCGATAAATGAGTTATCGGTAAAGATGTTGTTACTATAAAACCTTGAAATATACGTGCAATATGACTGTCATACGAAAGGGCAAGCGGACCGTTGGCATTTGACCTGTTTCATACTTCCATTTACTGATAGATAAATGAGTTATCGGTTAAAATGTTGTTACTAGAAAACCTTGAAATATACGTGCAATGTGACTGTCATACGAAAAGGCAAGGGTACAGTTGGCATTTGAACTGTTCCATATTTCTATTTATTGATCGATAAATGAGTTATCGGTCGCAACGTTGTTCCTATAAACCCTTGAAATATACGTGCAATATGACTGTCATACGAAAGGGCAAGGGCACAGTTGGCATTTGACCTGTTTCATACTTCCATTTACTGATCAATCAATGAGTTATCGTTCAAAATGTTGTTCCTATAAAACCTTCAAATATACGTGCAATATGAGTGTCCTACGAATGGGCAAGGATACAGTAGGCACTTGAACTGTTCCTTGTTTCCATTTATTGATCGATAAATGAGTTATCGGTCGCAATGTTTTTCCTATAAAACTTTGAAATATACGTGCAATATGACTGTCATACGAAAAGGCAAGAGTACAGTTGGCATTTGAACTGCTCCATATTTCTATTTAGTGATCGATAAATGAGTTATCGGTCGCAATGTTGTTCCTATAAAACCTTGAAATATACGTGCAATATGACTATCATACGAAAAGGCAAGGGTACAGTTGGCATTTGAACTGCTCCATATTTCTATTTATTGATCGATAAATGAGTTATCGGTCGAAAAGTTGTTCCTATAAAACCGTGAAATATACGTGCAATATCAGTGTCATACGAAAAGGCAAGAGTACAGTTGGCATTTGAACTGCTCCATATTTCTATTTAGTGATCGATAAATGAGTTATCGGTCGCAATGTTGTTCCTATAAAACTTTGAAATATACGTGCAATATGACTGTCATACGAAAAGGCAAGCATACAGTTGGCATTTGAACTGCTCCATATTTCTATTTATTGATCGATAAATGAGTTATCGGTAGAAAAGTTGCTCCTATAAAACCTTGAAATATACGTGCAATATGACTGTCATACGAAAAGGCAAGGGTACAGTTGGCATTTGAACTGTTTCATACTTCCATTTATTGATCGATAAATGAGTTATCGGTCAAAATGTTGTTCCTATAAAACCTTCAAATATACGTGCAATATGAGTGTCCTACGAATGGGCAAGGATACAGTAGGCACTTGAACTGTTCCTTGTTTCCATTTATTGATCGATAAATGAGTTATCGGTCGAAAAGTTGTTCCTATAAAACCGTGAAATATACGTGCAATATCAGTGTCATACGAAAAGGCAAGAGTACAGTTGGCATTTGAACTGCTCCATATTTCTATTTAGTGATCGATAAATGAGTTATCGGTCGCAATGTTGTTCCTATAAAACTTTGAAATATACGTGCAATATGACTGTCATACGAAAAGGCAAGCATACAGTTGGCATTTGAACTGCTCCATATTTCTATTTATTGATCGATAAATGAGTTATCGGTAGAAAAGTTGCTCCTATAAAACCTTGAAATATACGTGCAATATGACTGTCATACGAAAAGGCAAGCATACAGTTGGCATTTGAACTGCTCCATATTTCTATTTATTGATCGATAAATGAGTTATCGGTAGAAAAGTTGCTCCTATAAAACCTTGAAATATACGTGCAATATGACTGTCATACGAAAAGGCAAGGGTACAGTTGGCATTTGAACTGTTTCATACTTCCATTTATTGATCGATAAATGAGTTATCGGTCAAAATGTTGTTACTATAAAACCTTGAAATATACGTGCAATATGACTGTCATACGAACGAGTAAGGGCACAGTTGGCATTTGAACTGTTTCATACATCCATTTATTGATCGATCAATGAGTTATCGGTCAAAATGTTGTTCCTATAACACCTTGAAATATACGTGCAATGTGACTGTCATACGAAAGGGCAACGGTACAGTTGGCATTTGAACTGCTTCATACTTCCATTTATTGATCGATAAATGAGTTATCGGTAAAGATGTTGTTACTATAAAACCTTGAAATATACGTGCAATATGACTGTCATACGAAAGGGCAAGCGGACCGTTGGCATTTGACCTGTTTCATACTTCCATTTACTGATAGATAAATGAGTTATCGGTTAAAATGTTGTTACTAGAAAACCTTGAAATATACGTGCAATGTGACTGTCATACGAAAAGGCAAGGGTACAGTTGGCATTTGAACTGTTCCATATTTCTATTTATTGATCGATAAATGAGTTATCGGTCGCAACGTTGTTCCTATAAACCCTTGAAATATACGTGCAATATGACTGTCATACGAAAGGGCAAGGGCACAGTTGGCATTTGACCTGTTTCATACTTCCATTTACTGATCAATCAATGAGTTATCGTTCAAAATGTTGTTCCTATAAAACCTTCAAATATACGTGCAATATGAGTGTCCTACGAATGGGCAAGGATACAGTAGGCACTTGAACTGTTCCTTGTTTCCATTTATTGATCGATAAATGAGTTATCGGTCGCAATGTTTTTCCTATAAAACTTTGAAATATACGTGCAATATGACTGTCATACGAAAAGGCAAGAGTACAGTTGGCATTTGAACTGCTCCATATTTCTATTTAGTGATCGATAAATGAGTTATCGGTCGCAATGTTGTTCCTATAAAACCTTGAAATATACGTGCAACGAGACTGTCATACGAAAAGGCAAGGGTACAGTTGGCATTTGAACTGTTCCATATTTCTATTTAGTGGTCGATAAATGAGTTATCGGTCGCAATGTTGTTCCTATAAACCCTTGAAATATACGTGCAATATCAGTGTCATACGAAAAGGCAAGTTGGCAGTTGAACTGCTCCATATTTCTATTTATTGATCGATAAATGAGTTATCGGTAGCAATGTTGTTCCTATAAAACTTTGAAATATACGTGCAATATGACTGTCATACGAAAAGGCAAGCATACAGTTGGCATTTGAACTGCTCCATATTTCTATTTATTGATCGATAAATGAGTTATCGGTAGAAAAGTTGCTCCTATAAAACCTTGAAATATACGTGCAATATGACTGTCATACGAAAAGGCAAGGGTACAGTTGGCATTTGAACTGTTTCATACTTCCATTTATTGATCGATAAATGAGTTATCGGTCAAAATGTTGTTACTATAAAACCTTGAAATATACGTGCAATATGACTGTCATACGAACGAGTAAGGGCACAGTTGGCATTTGAACTGTTTCATACATCCATTTATTGATCGATCAATGAGTTATCGGTCAAAATGTTGTTCCTATAACACCTTGAAATATACGTGCAATAAGACTGTCATACGAAAGGGCAACGGCACAGTTGGCAGTTGAACTGCTCCATATTTCTATTTAGTGGTCGATAAATGAGTTATCGGTCGCAATGTTGTTCCTATAAACCCTTGAAATATACGTGCAATATCAGTGTCATACGAAAAGGCAAGGGTACAGTTGGCATTTGAACTGTTTCATACTTCCATTTATTGATCGATAAATGAGTTATCGGTCAAAATGTTGTTACTATAAAACCTTGAAATATACGTGCAATATGACTGTCATACGAACGAGTAAGGGCACAGTTGGCATTTGAACTGTTTCATACATCCATTTATTGATCGGTAAATGAGTTATCGGTCAAAATGTTGTTCCTATAACACCTTGAAATATACGTGCAATAAGACTGTCATACGAAAGGGAAAGGGCACAGTTGGCATTTGAACTGTTCAATTGTTCTCTTTATTGATCAAAAAGTGTGTTATCGGTCAAAATGTTAGTCCTATAAAACCCTGAAATATACGTGCAATATGACTGTCATACGAAAGGGCAACGGCACAGTTGGCATTTGAACTGTTTCATACTTCCATTTATTGATCGATAAATGAGTTATCGGTCAAGATGTTGTTACTATAAAACCTTGAAATATACGTGCAATATGACTGTCATACGAAAGGGCAAGCGCACCGTTGGCATTTGACCTGTTTCATACTTCCATTTACTGATCGATAAATGAGTTATCGGTTAAAATGTTGTTACTAGAAAACCTTGAAATATACGTGCAATGTGACTGTCATACGAAAGGGCAACGGTACAGTTGGCATTTGAACTGCTTCATACTTCCATTTATTGATCGATAAATGAGTTATCGGTCAAAATGTTGTTCCTATAACACCTTGAAATATACGTGCAATACGACTGTCATACGAAAGGGCAAGGGCACCGTTGGCATTTGACCTGTTTCATACTTCCATTTACTGATCGATAAATGAGTTATCGGTCAAAATGTTGTTACTAGAAAACCTTGAAATATACGTGCAATGTGACTGTCATACGAAAAGGCAAGGGTACAGTTGGCATTTGAACTGTTCCATATTTCTATTTATTGATCGATAAATGAGTTATCGGTCGCAACGTTGTTCCTATAAACCCTTGAAATATACGTGCAATATGACTGTCATACGAAAGGGCAAGGGCACAGTTGGCATTTGACCTGTTTCATACTTCCATTTACTGATCGATCAATGAGTTATCGTTCAAAATGTTGTTCCTATAAAACCTTGAAATATACGTGCAATATGAGTGTCCTACGAATGGGCAAGGATACAGTAGGCACTTGAACTGTTCCTTGTTTCCATTTATTGATCGATAAATGAGTTATCGGTCGCAATGTTGTTCCTATAAAACTTTGAAATATACGTGCAATATGACTGTCATACGAAAAGGCAAGAGTACAGTTGGCATTTGAACTGCTCCATATTTCTATTTAGTGATCGATAAATGAGTTATCGGTCGCAATGTTGTTCCTATAAAACCTTGAAATATACGTGCAATATGACTGTCATACGAAAAGGCAAGGGTACAGTTGGCATTTGAACTGCTCCATATTTCTATTTATTGATCGATAAATGAGTTATCGGTCGAAAAGTTGTTCCTATAAAACCGTGAAATATACGTGCAATATGACTGTCATACGAAAAGGCAAGGGTACAGTTTTCATTTGAACTGTTTCATACTTCCATTTATTGATCGATAAATGAGTTATCGATCAAAATGTTGTTACTAGAAAACCTTGAAATATACGTGCAACGAGACTGTCATACGAAAAGGCAAGGGTACAGTTGGCATTTGAACTGTTCCATATTTCTATTTAGTGGTCGATAAATGAGTTATCGGTCGCAATGTTGTTCCTATAAACCCTTGAAATATACGTGCAATATCAGTGTCATACGAAAAGGCAAGTTGGCAGTTGAACTGCTCCATATTTCTATTTATTGATCGATAAATGAGTTATCGGTAGCAATGTTGTTCCTATAAAACTTTGAAATATACGTGCAATATGACTGTCATACGAAAAGGCAAGCATACAGTTGGCATTTGAACTGCTCCATATTTCTATTTATTGATCGATAAATGAGTTATCGGTAGAAAAGTTGCTCCTATAAAACCTTGAAATATACGTGCAATATGACTGTCATACGAAAAGGCAAGGGTACAGTTGGCATTTGAACTGTTTCATACTTCCATTTATTGATCGATAAATGAGTTATCGGTCAAAATGTTGTTACTATAAAACCTTAAAATATACGTGCAATATGACTGTCATACGAACGAGTAAGGGCACAGTTGGCATTTGAACTGTTTCATACATCCATTTATTGATCGATCAATGAGTTATCGGTTGAAATGTTGTTCCTATAACACCTTGAAATATACGTGCAATAAGACTGTCATACGAAAGGGCAACGGCACAGTTGGCAGTTGAACTGCTCCATATTTCTATTTAGTGGTCGATAAATGAGTTATCGGTCGCAATGTTGTTCCTATAAACCCTTGAAATATACGTGCAATATCAGTGTCATACGAAAAGGCAAGGGTACAGTTGGCATTTGAACTGTTTCATACTTCCATTTATTGATCGATAAATGAGTTATCGGTCAAAATGTTGTTACTATAAAACCTTGAAATATACGTGCAATATGACTGTCATACGAACGAGTAAGGGCACAGTTGGCATTTGAACTGTTTCATACATCCATTTATTGATCGATAAATGAGTTATCGGTCAAAATGTTGTTCCTATAACACCTTGAAATATACGTGCAATAAGACTGTCATACGAAAGGGCAAGGGCACAGTTGGCATTTGAACTGTTCAATTGTTCTCTTTATTGATCAAAAAGTGTGTTATCGGTCAAAATGTTAGTCCTATAAAACCCTGAAATATACGTGCAATATGACTGTCATACGAAAGGGCAACGGTACAGTTGGCATTTGAACTGCTTCATACTTCCATTTATTGATCGATAAATGAGTTATCGGTCAAAATGTTGTTCCTATAACACCTTGAAATATACGTGCAATACGACTGTCATACGAAAGGGCAAGGGCACCGTTGGCATTTGACCTGTTTCATACTTCCATTTACTGATCGATAAATGAGTTATCGGTCAAAATGTTGTTACTAGAAAACCTTGAAATATACGTGCAATGTGACTGTCATACGAAAAGGCAAGGGTACAGTTGGCATTTGAACTGTTCCATATTTCTATTTATTTATCGATAAATGAGTTATCGGTCGCAACGTTGTTCCTATAAACCCTTGAAATATACGTGCAATATGACTGTCATACGAAAGGGCAAGGGCACAGTTGGCATTTGACCTGTTTCATACTTCCATTTACTGATCGATAAATGAGTTATCGGTTAAAATGTTGTTACTAGAAAACCTTGAAATATACGTGCAATGTGACTGTCATACGAAAGGGCAACGGTACAGTTGGCATTTGAACTGCTTCATACTTCCATTTATTGATCGATAAATGAGTTATCGGTCAAAATGTTGTTCCTATAACACCTTGAAATATACTGCAATACGACTGTCATACGAAAGGGCAAGGGCACCGTTGGCATTTGACCTGTTTCATACTTCCATTTACTGATCGATAAATGAGTTATCGGTCAAAATGTTGTTACTAGAAAACCTTGAAATATACGTGCAATGTGACTGTCATACGAAAAGGCAAGGGTACAGTTGGCATTTGAACTGTTCCATATTTCTATTTATTGATCGATAAATGAGTTATCGGTCGCAACGTTGTTCCTATAAACCCTTGAAATATACGTGCAATATGACTGTCATACGAAAGGGCAAGGGCACAGTTGGCATTTGACCTGTTTCATACTTCCATTTACTGATCGATCAATGAGTTATCGTTCAAAATGTTGTTCCTATAAAACCTTGAAATATACGTGCAATATGAGTGTCCTACGAATGGGCAAGGATACAGTAGGCACTTGAACTGTTCCTTGTTTCCATTTATTGATCGATAAATGAGTTATCGGTCGCAATGTTTTTCCTATAAAACTTTGAAATATACGTGCAATATGACTGTCATACGAAAAGGCAAGAGTACAGTTGGCATTTAAACTGCTCCATATTTCTATTTAGTGATCGATAAATGAGTTATCGGTCGCAATGTTGTTCCTATAAAACCTTGAAATATACGTGCAATATGACTGTCATACGAAAAGGCAAGGGTACAGTTGGCATTTGAACTGCTCCATATTTCTATTTATTGATCGATAAATGAGTTATCGGTCGAAAAGTTGTTCCTATAAAACCGTGAAATATACGTGCAATATGACTGTCATACGAAAAGGCAAGGGTACAGTTGGCATTTGAACTGTTTCATACTTCCATTTATTGATCGATAAATGAGTTATCGATCAAAATGTTGTTACTAGAAAACCTTGAAATATACGTGCAACGAGACTGTCATACGAAAAGGCAAGGGTACAGTTGGCATTTGAACTGTTCCATATTTCTATTTAGTGGTCGATAAATGAGTTATCGGTCGCAATGTTGTTCCTATAAACCCTTGAAATATACGTGCAATATCAGTGTCATACGAAAAGGCAAGTTGGCAGTTGAACTGCTCCATATTTCTATTTATTGATCGATAAATGAGTTATCGGTAGCAATGTTGTTCCTATAAAACTTTGAAATATACGTGCAATATGACTGTCATACGAAAAGGCAAGCATACAGTTGGCATTTGATCTGCTCCATATTTCTATTTATTGATCGATAAATGAGTTATCGGTAGAAAAGTTGCTCCTATAAAACCTTGAAATATACGTGCAATATGACTGTCATACGAAAAGGCAAGGGTACAGTTGGCATTTGAACTGTTTCATACTTCCATTTATTGATCGATAAATGAGTTATCGGTCAAAATGTTGTTACTATAAAACCTTAAAATATACGTGCAATATGACTGTCATACGAACGAGTAAGGGCACAGTTGGCATTTGAACTGTTTCATACATCCATTTATTGATCGATCAATGAGTTATCGGTTAAAATGTTGTTCCTATAACACCTTGAAATATACGTGCAATAAGACTGTCATACGAAAGGGCAACGGCACAGTTGGCAGTTGAACTGCTCCATATTTCTATTTAGTGGTCGATAAATGAGTTATCGGTCGCAATGTTGTTCCTATAAACCCTTGAAATATACGTGCAATATCAGTGTCATACGAAAAGGCAAGGGTACAGTTGGCATTTGAACTGTTTCATACTTCCATTTATTGATCGATAAATGAGTTATCGGTCAAAATGTTGTTACTATAAAACCTTGAAATATACGTGCAATATGACTGTCATACGAACGAGTAAGGGCACAGTTGGCATTTGAACTGTTTCATACATCCATTTATTGATCGATAAATGAGTTATCGGTCAAAATGTTGTTCCTATAACACCTTGAAATATACGTGCAATAAGACTGTCATACGAAAGGGCAAGGGCACAGTTGGCATTTGAACTGTTCAATTGTTCTCTTTATTGATCAAAAAGTGTGTTATCGGTCAAAATGTTAGTCCTATAAAACCCTGAAATATACGTGCAATATGACTGTCATACGAAAGGGCAACGGCACAGTTGGCATTTGAACTGTTTCATACTTCCATTTATTGATCGATAAATGAGTTATCGGTCAAGATGTTGTTACTATAAAACCTTGAAATATACGTGCAATATGACTGTCATACGAAAGGGCAAGCGCACCGTTGGCATTTGACCTGTTTCATACTTCCATTTACTGATCGATAAATGAGTTATCGGTTAAAATGTTGTTACTAGAAAACCTTGAAATATACGTGCAATGTGACTGTCATACGAAAGGGCAACGGTACAGTTGGCATTTGAACTGCTTCATACTTCCATTTATTGATCGATAAATGAGTTATCGGTCAAAATGTTGTTCCTATAACACCTTGAAATATACGTGCAATACGACTGTCATACGAAAGGGCAAGGGCACCGTTGGCATTTGACCTGTTTCATACTTCCATTTACTGATCGATAAATGAGTTATCGGTCAAAATGTTGTTACTAGAAAACCTTGAAATATACGTGCAATGTGACTGTCATACGAAAAGGCAAGGGTACAGTTGGCATTTGAACTGTTCCATATTTCTATTTATTGATCGATAAATGAGTTATCGGTCGCAACGTTGTTCCTATAAACCCTTGAAATATACGTGCAATATGACTGTCATACGAAAGGGCAAGGGCACAGTTGGCATTTGACCTGTTTCATACTTCCATTTACTGATCGATCAATGAGTTATCGTTCAAAATGTTGTTCCTATAAAACCTTGAAATATACGTGCAATATGAGTGTCCTACGAATGGGCAAGGATACAGTAGGCACTTGAACTGTTCCTTGTTTCCATTTATTGATCGATAAATGAGTTATCGGTCGCAATGTTTTTCCTATAAAACTTTGAAATATACGTGCAATATGACTGTCATACGAAAAGGCAAGAGTACAGTTGGCATTTGAACTGCTCCATATTTCTATTTAGTGATCGATAAATGAGTTATCGGTCGCAATGTTGTTCCTATAAAACCTTGAAATATACGTGCAATATGACTGTCATACGAAAAGGCAAGGGTACAGTTGGCATTTGAACTGTTTCATACTTCCATTTATTGATCGATAAATGAGTTATCGGTCAAAATGTTGTTACTATAAAACCTTAAAATATACGTGCAATATGACTGTCATACGAACGAGTAAGGGCACAGTTGGCATTTGAACTGTTTCATACATCCATTTATTGATCGATCAATGAGTTATCGGTTAAAATGTTGTTCCTATAACACCTTGAAATATACGTGCAATAAGACTGTCATACGAAAGGGCAAGGGCACAGTTGGCATTTGACCTGTTTCATACTTCCATTTACTGATCGATCAATGAGTTATCGTTCAAAATGTTGTTCCTATAAAACCTTGAAATATACGTGCAATATGAGTGTCCTACGAATGGGCAAGGATACAGTAGGCACTTGAACTGTTCCTTGTTTCCATTTATTGATCGATAAATGAGTTATCGGTCGCAATGTTTTTCCTATAAAACTTTGAAATATACGTGCAATATGACTGTCATACGAAAAGGCAAGAGTACAGTTGGCATTTGAACTGCTCCATATTTCTATTTAGTGATCGATAAATGAGTTATCGGTCGCAATGTTGTTCCTATAAAACCTTGAAATATACGTGCAATATGACTGTCATACGAAAAGGCAAGGGTACAGTTGGCATTTGAACTGTTTCATACTTCCATTTATTGATCGATAAATGAGTTATCGGTCAAAATGTTGTTCCTATAACACCTTGAAATATACGTGCAATAAGACTGTCATACGAAAGGGCAAGGGCACAGTTGGCATTTGAACTGTTCAATTGTTCTCTTTATTGATCAAAAAGTGTGTTATCGGTCAAAATGTTAGTCCTATAAAACCCTGAAATATACGTGCAATATGACTGTCATACGAAAGGGCAACGGCACAGTTGGCATTTGAACTGTTTCATACTTCCATTTATTGATCGATAAATGAGTTATCGGTCAAGATGTTGTTACTATAAAACCTTGAAATATACGTGCAATATGACTGTCATACGAAAGGGCAAGCGCACCGTTGGCATTTGACCTGTTTCATACTTCCATTTACTGATCGATAAATGAGTTATCGGTTAAAATGTTGTTACTAGAAAACCTTGAAATATACGTGCAATGTGACTGTCATACGAAAGGGCAACGGTACAGTTGGCATTTGAACTGCTTCATACTTCCATTTATTGATCGATAAATGAGTTATCGGTCAAAATGTTGTTCCTATAACACCTTGAAATATACGTGCAATACGACTGTCATACGAAAGGGCAAGGGCACCGTTGGCATTTGACCTGTTTCATACTTCCATTTACTGATCGATAAATGAGTTATCGGTCAAAATGTTGTTACTACAAAACCTTGAAATATACGTGCAATGTGACTGTCATACGAAAAGGCAAGGCTACAGTTGGCATTTGAACTGTTCCATATTTCTATTTATTGATCGATAAATGAGTTATCGGTCGCAACGTTGTTCCTATAAACCCTTGAAATATACGTGCAATATGACTGTCATACGAAAGGGCAAGGGCACAGTTGGCATTTGACCTGTTTCATACTTCCATTTACTGATCGATCAATGAGTTATCGTTCAAAATGTTGTTCCTATGAAACCTTGAAATATACGTGCAATATGAGTGTCCTACGAATGGGCAAGGATACAGTAGGCACTTGAACTGTTCCTTGTTTCCATTTATTGATCGATAAATGAGTTATCGGTCGCAATGTTTTTCCTATAAAACTTTGAAATATACGTGCAATATGACTGTCATACGAAAAGGCAAGAGTACAGTTGGCATTTGAACTGCTCCATATTTCTATTTAGTGATCGATAAATGAGTTATCGGTCGCAATGTTGTTCCTATAAAACCTTGAAATATACGTGCAATATGACTGTCATACGAAAAGGCAAGGGTACAGTTGGCATTTGAACTGCTCCATATTTCTATTTATTGATCGATAAATGAGTTACCGGTCGAAAAGTTGTTCCTATAAAACCGTGAAATATACGTGCAATATGACTGTCATACGAAAAGGCAAGGGTACAGTTGGCATTTGAACTGTTTCATACTTCCATTTATTGATCGATAAATGAGTTATCGGTCAAAATGTTGTTACTAGAAAACCTTGAAATATACGTGCAACGAGACTGTCATACGAAAAGGCAAGGGTACAGTTGGCATTTGAACTGTTCCATATTTCTATTTAGTGGTCGATAAATGAGTTATCGGTCGCAATGTTGTTCCTATATACCCTTGAAATATACGTGCAATATCAGTGTCATACGAAAAGGCAAGTTGGCAGTTGAACTGCTCCATATTTCTATTTATTGATCGATAAATGAGTTATCGGTAGCAATGTTGTTCCTATAAAACTTTGAAATATACGTGCAATATGACTGTCATACGAAAAGGCAAGCATACAGTTGGCATTTGAACTGCTCCATATTTCTATTTATTGATCGATAAATGAGTTATCGGTAGAAAAGTTGCTCCTATAAAACCTTGAAATATGCGTGCAATATGACTGTCATACGAAAAGGCAAGGGTACAGTTGGCATTTGAACTGTTTCATACTTCCATTTATTGATCGATAAATGAGTTATCGGTCAAAATGTTGTTACTATAAAACCTTGAAATATACGTGCAATATGTCTGTCATACGAACGAGTAAGGGCACAGTTGGCATTTGAACTGTTTCATACATCCATTTATTGATCGATCAATGAGTTATCGGTCAAAATGTTGTTCCTATAACACCTTGAAATATACGTGCAATAAGACTGTCATACGAAAGGGCAAGGGCACAGTTGGCAGTTGAACTGCTCCATATTTCTATTTAGTGGTCGATAAATGAGTTACCGGTCGCAATGTTGTTCCTATAAACCCTTGAAATATACGTGCAATATCAGTGTCATACGAAAAGGCAAGGGTACAGTTGGCATTTGAACTGTTTCATACTTCCATTTATTGATCGATAAATGAGTTATCGGTCTAAATGTTGTTACTATAAAACCTTGAAATATACGTGCAATATGACTGTCATACGAACGAGTAAGGGCACAGTTGGCATTTGAACTGTTTCATACATCCATTTATTGATCGATAAATGAGTTATCGGTCAAAATGTTGTTCCTATAACACCTTGAAATATACGTGCAATAAGACTGTCATACGAAAGGGCAACGGCACAGTTGGCAGTTGAACTGCTCCATATTTCTATTTATTGATCGATAAATGAGTTATCGGTAGCAATGTTGTTCCTATAAAACTTTGAAATATACGTGCAATATGACTGTCATACGAAAAGGCAAGCATACAGTTGGCATTTGAACTGCTCCATATTTCTATTTATTGATCGATAAATGAGTTATCGGTAGAAAAGTTGTTCCTATAAAACCTTGAAATATACGTGCAATATGACTGTCATACGAAAAGGCAAGGGTACAGTTGGCATTTGAACTGTTTCATACTTCCATTTATTGATCGATAAATGAGTTATCGGTCAAAATGTTGTTACTATAAAACCTTGAAATATACGTGCAATATGACTGTCATACGAACGAGTAAGGGCACAGTTGGCATTTGAACTGTTTCATACATCTATTTATTGATCGATAAATGAGTTATCGGTCAAAATGTTGTTCCTATAACACCTTGAAATATACGTGCAATAAGACTGTCATACGAAAGGGCAACGGCACAGTTGGCAGTTGAACTGCTCCATATTTCTATTTATTGATCGATAAATGAGTTATCGGTCGCAATGTTGTTCCTATAAAACTTTGAAATATACGTGCAATATGACTGTCATACGAACGAGTAAGGGCACAGTTGGCATTTGAACTGTTTCATACTTCTATTTATTGAGCGATAAATGAGTTAATTGTTCCTATAAAACCTTGAAATATACGTGCAATATGACTGTCATACGAAAAGGCAAGGGCACAGTTGGCATTTGAACTGTTTCATACATCCATTTATTGATCGATAAATGCGTTATCGGTCAAAATGTTGTTCCTATAACACCTTGAAATATACGTGCAATAAGACTGTCATACGAAAGGGCAAGGGCACAGTTGGCATTTGAACTGTTCAATTGTTCTCTTTATTGATCAAAAAGTGTTTTATCGGTCAAAATGTTAGTCCTATAAAACCCTGAAATATACGTGCAATATGACTGTCATACGAAAGGGCAACGGCACAGTTGGCATTTGAACTGTTTCATACTTCCATTTATTGATCGATAAATGAGTTATCGGTCAAGATGTTGTTACTATAAAACCTTGAAATATACGTGCAATATGATTGTCATACGAAAGGGCAAGCGCACCGTTGGCATTTGACCTGTTTCATATTTCCATTTACTGATCGATAAATGAGTTATCGGTTAAAATGTTGTTACTAGAAAACCTTGAAATATACGTGCAATGTGACTGTCATACGAAAGGGCAACGGTACAGTTGGCATTTGAACTGCTTCATACTTCCATTTATTGATCGATAAATGAGTTATCGGTCAAAATGTTGTTCCTATAACACCTTGAAATATACGTGCAATACGACTGTCATACGAAAGGGCAAGGGCACCGTTGGCCTGTTTCATACTTCCATTTACTGATCGATAAATGAGTTATCGGTCAAAATGTTGTTACTAGAAAACCTTGAAATATACGTGCAATGTGACTGTCATACGAAAGGGCAACGGTACAGTTGGCATTTGAACTGCTTCATACTTCCATTTATTGATCGATAAATGAGTTATCGGTCAAAATGTTGTTCCTATAACACCTTGAAATATACGTGCAATATGACTGTCATACGAAAGGGCAAGGGCACAGTTGGCATTTGACCTGTTTCATACTTCCATTTACTGATCGATCAATGAGTTATCGTTCAAAATGTTGTTCCTATAAAACCTTGAAATATACGTGCAATATGAGTGTCCTACGAATGGGCAAGGATACAGTAGGCACTTGAACTGTTCCTTGTTTCCATTTATTGATCGATAAATGAGTTATCGGTCGCAATGTTTTTCCTATAAAACTTTGAAATATACGTGCAATATGACTGTCATACGAAAAGGCAAGAGTACAGTTGGCATTTGAACTGCTCCATATTTCTATTTAGTGATCGATAAATGAGTTATCGGTCGCAATGTTGTTCCTATAAAACCTTGAAATATACGTGCAATATGACTGTCATACGAAAAGGCAAGAGCACAGTTGGCATTTGAACTGTTTCATACCTCTATTTATTGAGCGATAAATGAGTTATCGGTCGCAATGTTGCTAATATAAAACCTTGAAATATACGTGCAATATGACTGTCATACGAACGAGTAAGGGTACAGTTGGCATTTGAAATGTTTCATACATCCATTTATTGATCGATAAATGAGTTATCGGTCAAAATGTTGTTACTAGAAAACCTTGAAATATACGTGCAACGAGACTGTCATACGAAAAGGCAAGGGTACAGTTGGCATTTGAACTGTTCCATATTTCTATTTAGTGGTCGATAAATGAGTTATCGGTCGCAATGTTGTTCCTATATACCCTTGAAATATACGTGCAATATCAGTGTCATACGAAAAGGCAAGTTGGCAGTTGAACTGCTCCATATTTCTATTTATTGATCGATAAATGAGTTATCGGTAGCAATGTTGTTCCTATAAAACTTTGAAATATACGTGCAATATGACTGTCATACGAAAAGGCAAGCATACAGTTGGCATTTGAACTGCTCCATATTTCTATTTATTGATCGATAAATGAGTTATCGGTAGAAAAGTTGCTCCTATAAAACCTTGAAATATGCGTGCAATATGACTGTCATACGAAAAGGCAAGGGTACAGTTGGCATTTGAACTGTTTCATACTTCCATTTATTGATCGATAAATGAGTTATCGGTCAAAATGTTGTTACTATAAAACCTTGAAATATACGTGCAATATGTCTGTCATACGAACGAGTAAGGGCACAGTTGGCATTTGAACTGTTTCATACATCCATTTATTGATCGATCAATGAGTTATCGGTCAAAATGTTGTTCCTATAACACCTTGAAATATACGTGCAATAAGACTGTCATACGAAAGGGCAAGGGCACAGTTGGCAGTTGAACTGCTCCATATTTCTATTTAGTGGTCGATAAATGAGTTACCGGTCGCAATGTTGTTCCTATAAACCCTTGAAATATACGTGCAATATCAGTGTCATACGAAAAGGCAAGGGTACAGTTGGCATTTGAACTGTTTCATACTTCCATTTATTGATCGATAAATGAGTTATCGGTCTAAATGTTGTTACTATAAAACCTTGAAATATACGTGCAATATGACTGTCATACGAACGAGTAAGGGCACAGTTGGCATTTGAACTGTTTCATACATCCATTTATTGATCGATAAATGAGTTATCGGTCAAAATGTTGTTCCTATAACACCTTGAAATATACGTGCAATAAGACTGTCATACGAAAGGGCAACGGCACAGTTGGCAGTTGAACTGCTCCATATTTCTATTTATTGATCGATAAATGAGTTATCGGTAGCAATGTTGTTCCTATAAAACTTTGAAATATACGTGCAATATGACTGTCATACGAAAAGGCAAGCATACAGTTGGCATTTGAACTGCTCCATATTTCTATTTATTGATCGATAAATGAGTTATCGGTAGAAAAGTTGTTCCTATAAAACCTTGAAATATACGTGCAATATGACTGTCATACGAAAAGGCAAGGGTACAGTTGGCATTTGAACTGTTTCATACTTCCATTTATTGATCGATAAATGAGTTATCGGTCAAAATGTTGTTACTATAAAACCTTGAAATATACGTGCAATATGACTGTCATACGAACGAGTAAGGGCACAGTTGGCATTTGAACTGTTTCATACATCTATTTATTGATCGATAAATGAGTTATCGGTCAAAATGTTGTTCCTATAACACCTTGAAATATACGTGCAATAAGACTGTCATACGAAAGGGCAACGGCACAGTTGGCAGTTGAACTGCTCCATATTTCTATTTATTGATCGATAAATGAGTTATCGGTCGCAATGTTGTTCCTATAAAACTTTGAAATATACGTGCAATATGACTGTCATACGAACGAGTAAGGGCACAGTTGGCATTTGAACTGTTTCATACTTCTATTTATTGAGCGATAAATGAGTTAATTGTTCCTATAAAACCTTGAAATATACGTGCAATATGACTGTCATACGAAAAGGCAAGGGCACAGTTGGCATTTGAACTGTTTCATACATCCATTTATTGATCGATAAATGCGTTATCGGTCAAAATGTTGTTCCTATAACACCTTGAAATATACGTGCAATAAGACTGTCATACGAAAGGGCAAGGGCACAGTTGGCATTTGAACTGTTCAATTGTTCTCTTTATTGATCAAAAAGTGTTTTATCGGTCAAAATGTTAGTCCTATAAAACCCTGAAATATACGTGCAATATGACTGTCATACGAAAGGGCAACGGCACAGTTGGCATTTGAAATGTTTCATACATCCATTTATTGATCGATAAATGAGTTATCGGTCAAAATGTTGTTACTAGAAAACCTTGAAATATACGTGCAGTATGAGTGTCATACGAAAGGGCAAGGGCATAGTTGGCATTTGAACTGTTCAATATTTCTCTTTATTGATCAAAAAGTGTGTTATCGGTCAAAATGTTGTTCCTATAAAACCCTGAAATATACGTGCAATAAGACTGTCTTACGAAAGAGTAAGGGCACAGTTGGCATTTGAACTGTATCATACTTCTATTTATTGATCAAAAAATGTGTTATCGGTCAAAATGTTGTTCCTATAAAATCCTGAAATATACGTGCAATATGAGTGTCCTACGAAAGGGCAACGGCACAGTTGGCATTTGAACTGTTTCATGCTTCCATTTATTGATCGATAAATGAGTTATCGGTCAAAATGTTGTTACTAGAAAACCTTGAATTATACGTGCAGTATGACTGTCATACGAAAAGGCAAGGGTACAGTTGGCATTTGAACTGTTCCATATTTCTATTTACTGATCGATAAATGAGCTATCGGTCAAAATTTTGTTCCTATAACACCTTGAAATATACGTGCAATACGACTGTCATACGAAAGGGCAACGGCAGAGTAGGCATTTGAACTGTTACATACTTCCATTTATTGATCGATAAATGAGTTATCGGTCAAAATGTTATTCCTATAACACCTTGAAATATACGTGCAATACGACTGTCCTACGAAAGGGCAAAGGCACAGTTGGCATTTGACCTGTTTCATACTTCCATTTACTGATCGATAAATGAGTTATCGTTCAAAATATTGTTCCTATAAAACTTTGAAATATACGTGCAATATGACTGTCATACGAAAGGGCAACGGCACAGTTGGCATTTGAACTGTTTCATACTTCCATTTATTGATCGATAAATGAGTTATCGGTCAAAATTTTGTTCCTATAACACCTTGAAATATACGTGCAATACGACTGTCATACGAAAGGGCAACGGCAGAGTAGGCATTTGAACTGTTGCATACTTCCATTTATTGATCGATAAATGAGTTATCGGTCAAAATGTTATTCCTATAACACCTTGAAATATACGTGCAATACGACTGTCCTACGAAAGGGCAAAGGCACAGTTGGCATTTGACCTGTTTCATACTTCCATTTACTGATCGATAAATGAGTTATCGTTCAAAATATTGTTCCTATAAAACTTTGAAATATACGTGCAATATGACTGTCATACGAAAGGGCAACGGCACAGTTGGCATTTGACCTGTTTCATACTTCCATTTACTGATCGATAAATGAGTTATCGTTCAAAATATTGTTCCTATAAAACTTTGAAATATACGTGCAATATGACTGTCATACGAAAGGGCAACGGCACAGTTGGCATTTGAACTGTTTCATACTTCCATTTATTGATCGATAAATGAGTTATCGGTCAAAATATTGTTCCTATAAAACTTTGAAATATACGTGCAATATGACTGTCATACGAAAGGGCAACGGCACAGTTGGCATTTGACCTGTTTCATACTTCCATTTACTGATCGATAAATGAGTTATCGTTCAAAATATTGTTCCTATAAAACTTTGAAATATACGTGCAATATGACTGTCATACGAAAGGGCAACGGCACAGTTGGCATTTGAACTGTTTCATACTTCCATTTATTGATCGATAAATGAGTTATCGGTCAAAATTTTGTTCCTATAACACCTTGAAATATACGTGCAATACGACTGTCATACGAAAGGGCAACGGCAGAGTAGGCATTTGAACTGTTGCATACTTCCATTTATTGATCGATAAATGAGTTATCGGTCAAAATGTTATTCCTATAACACCTTGAAATATACGTGCAATACGACTGTCCTACGAAAGGGCAAAGGCACAGTTGGCATTTGACCTGTTTCATACTTCCATTTACTGATCGATAAATGAGTTATCGTTCAAAATATTGTTCCTATAAAACTTTGAAATATACGTGCAATATGACTGTCATACGAAAGGGCAACGGCACAGTTGGCATTTGAACTGTTTCATACTTCCATTTATTGATCGATAAATGAGTTATCGGTCAAAATTTTGTTCCTATAACACCTTGAAATATACGTGCAATACGACTGTCATACGAAAGGGCAACGGCAGAGTAGGCATTTGAACTGTTGCATACTTCCATTTATTGATCGATAAATGAGTTATCGGTCAAAATGTTATTCCTATAACACCTTGAAATATACGTGCAATACGACTGTCCTACGAAAGGGCAAAGGCACAGTTGGCATTTGACCTGTTTCATACTTCCATTTACTGATCGATAAATGAGTTATCGTTCAAAATATTGTTCCTATAAAACTTTGAAATATACGTGCAATATGACTGTCATACGAAAGGGCAACGGCACAGTTGGCATTTGACCTGTTTCATACTTCCATTTACTGATCGATAAATGAGTTATCGTTCAAAATATTGTTCCTATAAAACTTTGAAATATACGTGCAATATGACTGTCATACGAAAGGGCAACGGCACAGTTGGCATTTGAACTGTTTCATACTTCCATTTATTGATCGATAAATGAGTTATCGGTCAAAATTTTGTTCCTATAACACCTTGAAATATACGTGCAATACGACTGTCATACGAAAGGGCAACGGCAGAGTAGGCATTTGAACTGTTGCATACTTCCATTTATTGATCGATAAATGAGTTATCGGTCAAAATGTTGTTCCTATAAACCGTTGAAATATACGTGCAATATGACTGTCCTACGAAAGGGCAAAGGCACAGTTGGCATTTGACCTGTTTCATACTTCCATTTACTGATCGATAAATGAGTTATCGTTCAAAATATTGTTCCTATAAAACTTTGAAATATACGTGCAATATGACTGTCATACGAAAGGGCAACGGCACAGTTGGCATTTGAACTGTTTCATACTTCCATTTATTGATCGATAAATGAGTTATCGGTCAAAATTTTGTTCCTATAACACCTTGAAATATACGTGCAATACGACTGTCATACGAAAGGGCAACGGCAGAGTAGGCATTTGAACTGTTGCATACTTCCATTTATTGATCGATAAATGAGTTATCGGTCAAAATGTTATTCCTATAACACCTTGAAATATACGTGCAATATGACTGTCATACGAAAAGGCAAGAGTACAGTTGGCATTTGAACTGCTCCATTTATCTATTTAGTGGTCGATAAATGAGTTATCGGTCGCAATGTTGTTCCTATAAAACCTTGAAATATACGTGCAATATGACTGTCATACGAAAGGGCAACGGCACAGTTGGCATTTGAACTGTTTCATACTTCCATTTATTGATCGATAAATGAGTTATCGGTCAAAATTTTGTTCCTATAACACCTTGAAATATACGTGCAATACGACTGTCATACGAAAAGGCAAGGGTACAGTTGGCATTTGAACTGCTCCATATTTCTATTTATTGATCGATAAATGAGTTATCGGTAGAAAAGTTGTTCCTATAAAACCTTGAAATATACGTGCAATATGACTGTCATACGAAAAGGCAAGGGTACAGTTGGCATTTGAACTGTTTCATACTTCCATTTATTGATCGATAAATGAGTTATCGGTCAAAATGTTGTTACTAGAATACCTTGAAATATACGTGCAATGAGACTGTCATACGAAAAGGCAAGGGTACAGTTGGCATTTGAACTGTTCCATATTTCTATTTAGTGGTCGATAAATGAGTTATCGTTCGCAATGTTGTTAATATAAACCCTTGAAATATACGTGCAATATCAGTGTCATCCGAAAAGGCAAGTTGGCAGTTGAACTGCTCCATATTTCTATTTATTGATCGATAAATGAGTTATCGGTCAAAATTTTGTTCCTATAACACCTTGAAATATACGTGCAATACGACTGTCATACGAAAGGGCAACGGCAGAGTAGGCATTTGAACTGTTGCATACTTCCATTTATTGATCGATAAATGAGTTATCGGTCAAAATGTTATTCCTATAACACCTTGAAATATACGTGCAATACGACTGTCCTACGAATGGGCAAAGGCACAGTTGGCATTTGACCTGTTTCATACTTCCATTTACTGATCGATAAATGAGTTATCGTTCAAAATATTGTTCCTATAAAACTTTGAAATATACGTGCAATATGACTGTCATACGAAAGGGCAACGGCACAGTTGGCATTTGAACTGTTTCATACTTCCATTTATTGATCGATAAATGAGTTATCGGTCAAAATTTTGTTCCTATAACACCTTGAAATATACGTGCAATACGACTGTCATACGAAAGGGCAACGGCAGAGTAGGCATTTGAACTGTTGCATACTTCCATTTATTGATCGATAAATGAGTTATCGGTCAAAATGTTATTCCTATAACACCTTGAAATATACGTGCAATACGACTGTCCTACGAAAGGGCAAAGGCACAGTTGGCATTTGACCTGTTTCATACTTCCATTTACTGATCGATAAATGAGTTATCGTTCAAAATATTGTTCCTATAAAACTTTGAAATATACGTGCAATATGACTGTCATACGAAAGGGCAACGGCACAGTTGGCATTTGACCTGTTTCATACTTCCATTTACTGATCGATAAATGAGTTATCGTTCAAAATATTGTTCCTATAAAACTTTGAAATATACGTGCAATATGACTGTCATACGAAAGGGCAACGGCACAGTTGGCATTTGAACTGTTTCATACTTCCATTTATTGATCGATAAATGAGTTATCGGTCAAAATTTTGTTCCTATAACACCTTGAAATATACGTGCAATACGACTGTCATACGAAAGGGCAACGGCAGAGTAGGCATTTGAACTGTTGCATACTTCCATTTATTGATCGATAAATGAGTTATCGGTCAAAATGTTGTTCCTATAAACCGTTGAAATATACGTGCAATATGACTGTCCTACGACAGGGCAAAGGCACAGTTGGCATTTGACCTGTTTCATACTTCCATTTACTGATCGATAAATGAGTTATCGTTCAAAATATTGTTCCTATAAAACTTTGAAATATACGTGCAATATGACTGTCATACGAAAGGGCAACGGCACAGTTGGCATTTGAACTGTTTCATACTTCCATTTATTGATCGATAAATGAGTTATCGGTCAAAATTTTGTTCCTATAACACCTTGAAATATACGTGCAATACGACTGTCATACGAAAGGGCAACGGCAGAGTAGGCATTTGAACTGTTGCATACTTCCATTTATTGATCGATAAATGAGTTATCGGTCAAAATGTTATTCCTATAACACCTTGAAATATACGTGCAATATGACTGTCATACGAAAAGGCAAGAGTACAGTTGGCATTTGAACTGCTCCATTTATCTATTTAGTGGTCGATAAATGAGTTATCGGTCGCAATGTTGTTCCTATAAAACCTTGAAATATACGTGCAATATGACTGTCATACGAAAAGGCAAGGGTACAGTTGGCATTTGAACTGCTCCATATTTCTATTTATTGATCGATAAATGAGTTATCGGTAGAAAAGTTGTTCCTATAAAACCTTGAAATATACGTGCAATATGACTGTCATACGAAAAGGCAAGGGTACAGTTGGCATTTGAACTGTTTCATACTTCCATTTATTGATCGATAAATGAGTTATCGGTCAAAATGTTGTTACTAGAATACCTTGAAATATACGTGCAATGAGACTGTCATACGAAAAGGCAAGGGTACAGTTGGCATTTGAACTGTTCCATATTTCTATTTAGTGGTCGATAAATGAGTTATCGTTCGCAATGTTGTTAATATAAACCCTTGAAATATACGTGCAATATCAGTGTCATCCGAAAAGGCAAGTTGGCAGTTGAACTGCTCCATATTTCTATTTATTGATCTATAAATGAGTTATCGGTCGCAATGTTGTTCCTATAAAACTTTGAAATATACGTGCAATATGACTGTCAGACGAAAAGGCAAGTTGGCAGTTGAACTGCTCCATATTTTTATTTATTGATCGATAAATGAGTTATCGGTCGAAAAGTTGCTCCTATAAAACCTTGAAATATACGTGCAATATGACTGTCATATGAAAAGGCAAGGGTACAGTTGGCATTTGAACTGTTTCATACTTCCATTTATTGATCGATAAATGGGTTATCGGTCAAAATGTTGTCACTAGAAAACCTTGAAATATACGTGCAATATGACTGTCATACGAACGAGTAAGGGCACAGTTGGCATTTGAACTGTTTCATACTTCTATTTATTGAGCGATAAATGAGTTATCGGTCGCAATGCTGCTCCTATAAAACCTTGAAATATACGTGCAATATGACTGTCATACGAAGAGGCAAGGGTACAGTTGGAATTTGAACTGTTCCATATTTCTTTTTATTGATCGATAAATGAGTTATCGGTCGCAATGTTGTTCCTATAAAACCTTGAAATATACGTGCAATATGACTGTCATACGAAAGGGCAAGCGCACCGTTGGCATTTGCCCTGTTTCATACTTCCATTTACTGATCGATAAATGAGTTATCGGTTAAAATGTTGTTACTAGAAAACCTTGAAATATACGTGCAATGTGACTGTCATACGAAAGGGCAGCGGTACAGTTGGCATTTGAACTGCTTCATACTTCCATTTATTGATCGATAAATGAGTTATCGGTCAAAATGTTGTTCCTATAAAACTTTGAAATATACGTGCAATACGACTGTCATACGAAACGGCAAGGGCACCGTTGGCATTTGACCTGTTTCATACTTCCATTTACTGATCGATAAATGAGTTATCGGTCCAAATGTTGTTACTAGAAAACCTTGAAATATACCTGCAATGTGACTGTCATACGAAAAGGCAAGGGTACAGTTGGCATTTAAACTGTTCCATATTTCTATTTATTGATCGATAAATGAGTTATCGGTCGCAACGTTGTTCCTATAAACCCTTGAAATATACGTGCAATATGACTGTCATACGAAAGGGCAAGGGCACAGTTGGCATTTGACCTGTTTCATACTTCCATTTACTGATCGATCAATGAGTTATCGTTCAAAATGTTGTTCCTATAAAACCTTGAAATATACGTGCAATATGAGTGTCCTACGAATGGGCAAGGATATAGTAGGCACTTGAACTGTTCCTTGTTTCCATTTATTGATCGATAAATGAGTTATCGGTCGCAATGTTTTTCCTATAAAACTTTGAAATATACGTGCAATATGACTGTCATACGAAAAGGCAAGGGTACAGTTGGCATTTGAACTGCTCCATATTTCTATTTAGTGGTCGATAAATGAGTTATCGGTCGCAATGTTGTTCCTATAAAACCTTGAAATATACGTGCAATATGACTGTCATACGAAAAGGCAAGGATACAGTTGGCATTTGAACTGTTCCATATTTCTATTTATTGATCGATAAATGAGTTATCGGTAGAAAAGTTGTTCCTATAAAACCTTGAAATATACGTGCAATATGACTGTCATACGAAAAGGCAAGGGTACAGTTGGCATTTGAACTGTTTCATACTTCCATTTATTGATCGATAAATGAGTTATCGGTCAAAATGTTGTTACTAGAATACCTTGAAATATACGTGCAATGAGACTGTCATACGAAAAGGCAAGGGTACAGTTGGCATTTGAACTGTTCCATATTTCTATTTAGTGGTCGATAAATGAGTTATCGTTCGCAATGTTGTTAATATAAACCCTTGAAATATACGTGCAATATCAGTGTCATACGAAAAGGCAAGTTGGCAGTTGAACTGCTCCATATTTCTATTTATTGATCTATAAATGAGTTATCGGTCGCAATGTTGTTCCTATAAAACTTTGAAATATACGTGCAATATGACTGTCATACGAAAAGGCAAGTTGGCAGTTGAACTGCTCCATATTTTTATTTATTGATCGATAAATGAGTTATCGGTCGAAAAGTTGCTCTTATAAAACCTTGAAATATACGTGCAATATGACTGTCATATGAAAAGGCAAGGGTACAGTTGGCATTTGAACTGTTTCATACTTCCATTTATTGATCGATAAATGGGTTATCGGTCAAAATGTTGTCACTAGAAAACCTTGAAATATACGTGCAATATGACTGTCATACGAACGAGTAAGGGCACAGTTGGCATTTGAACTGTTTCATACTTCTATTTATTGATCGATAAATGAGTTATCGGTCGCAATGTTGTTCCTATAAAACCTTGAAATATACGTGCAATATGACTGTCATACGAAAGGGCAAGCGCACCGTTGGCATTTGCCCTGTTTCATACTTCCATTTACTGATCGATAAATGAGTTATCGGTTAAAATGTTGTTACTAGAAAACCTTGAAATATACGTGCAATGTGACTGTCATACGAAAGGGCAGCGGTACAGTTGGCATTTGAACTGCCTCATACTTCCATTTATTGATCGATAAATGAGTTATCGGTCAAAATGTTGTTCCTATAACACCTTGAAACATACGTGCAATACGACTGTCATACGAAACGGCAAGGGCACCGTTGGCATTTGACCTGTTTCATACTTCCATTTACTGATCGATAAATGAGTTATCGGTCAAAATGTTGTTACTAGAAAACCTTGAAATATATGTGCAATGTGACTGTCATACGAAAAGGCAAGGGTACAGTTGGCATTTGAACTGTTCCATATTTCTATTTATTGATCGATAAATGAGTTATCGGTCGCAACGTTGTTCCTATAAACCCTTGAAATATACGTGCAATATGACTGTCATACGAAAGGGCAAGGGCACAGTTGGCATTTGACCTGTTTCATACTTCCATTTACTGATCGATCAATGAGTTATCGTTCAAAATGTTGTTCCTATAAAACCTTGAAATATACGTGCAATATGAGTGTCCTAAGAATGGGCAAGGATACAGTAGGCACTGGAACTGTTCCTTGTTTCCATTTATTGATCGATAAATGAGTTATCGGTCGCAATGTTTTTCCTATAAAACTTTGAAATATACGTGCAATATGACTGTCATACGAAAAGGCAAGGGTACAGTTGGCATTTGAACTGCTCCATATTTCTATTTAGTGGTCGATAAATGAGTTATCGGTCGCAATGTTGTTCCTATAAAACCTTGAAATATACGTGCAATATGACTGTCATACGAAAAGGCAAGGGTACAGTTGGCATTTGAACTGCTCCATATTTCTATTTATTGATCGATAAATGAGTTATCGGTCGAAAAGTTGTTCCTATAAAACCTTGAAATATACGTGCAATATGACTGTCATACGAAAAGGCAAGGGTACAGTTGGCATTTGAACTGTTTCATACTTCCATTTATTGATCGATAAATGAGTTATCGGTCAAAATGTTGTTACTAGAAAACCTTGAAATATACGTGCAACGAGACTGTCATACGAAAAGGCAAGGGTACAGTTGGCATTTGAACTGTTCCATATTTCTATTTAGTGGTCGATAAATGAGTTATCGGTCGCAATGTTGTTCCTATAAACCCTTGAAATATACGTGCAATATCAGTGTCATACGAAAAGGCAAGTTGGCATTTGAACTGTTTCATACTTCCATTTATTGATCGATAAATGAGTTATCGGTCAAAATGTTGTTCCTATAACTCCTTGAAATATACGTGCAATACGACTGTCATACGAAAAGGCAAGCGTACAGTTGGCATTTGAACTGCTCCATATTTCTATTTATTGATCGATAAATGAGTTATCGGTAGAAAAGTTGCTCCTATAAAACCTTGAAATATACTTGCAATATGACTGTCATACGAAAGGGCAAGCGCACCGTTGGAATTTGACCTGTTTAGTACTTCCATTTACTGATCGATAAATGAGTTATCGGTCAAAATGTTGTTACTAGAAAACCTTGAAATATACGTGCAATGTGACTGTCATACGAAAGGGCAACGGCACAGTTGGCATTTGAACTGTTTTATACTTCCATTTATTGATCGATAAATGAGTTATCGGTCCAAATGTTGTTCCTATGACACCTTGAAATATACGTGCAATACGACTGTCATACGAAAGGGCAAGGGCACCGTTGGCATTTGACCTGTTTCATACTTCCATTTACTGATCGATAAATGAGTTATCGGTCAAAATGTTGTTACTAGAAAACCTTGAAATATACGTGCAATATGAGTGTCCTACGAATGGGCAAGGATACAGTAGGCATTTGAACTGTTCCTTGTTTCCTTTTATTGATCGATAAATGAGTTATCGGTCGCAATGTTGTTCCTATAAAACTTTGAAATATACGTGCAATATAACTGTCATACGAAAGGGCAAGGGCACAGTTGGCATTTGACCTGTTTCATACTTCCATTTACTGATCGATAAATGAGTTATCGTTCAAAATATTGTTCCTATAAAATCCTGAAATATACGTGCAATATGAGTGTCCTACGAAAGGGCAACGGCACAGTTGGCATTTGAACTGTTTCATACTTCCATTTATTGATCGATAAATGAGTTATCGGTCAAAATGTTGTTACTAGAAAACCTTGAATTATACGTGCAATATGACTGTCATACGAAAAGGCAAGGGTACAGTTGGCATTTGAACTGTTTCATACTTCCATTTATTGATCGATAAATGAGTTATCGGTCGAAATTTTGTTCCTATAACACCTTGAAATATACGTGCAATACGACTGTCATACGAAAGGGCAACGGCAGAGTAGGCATTTGAACTGTTTCATACTTCCATTTATTGATCGATAAATGAGTTATCGGTCAAAATGTTGTTCCTATAACACCTTGAAATATACGTGCAATACGACTGTCATACGAAAGGGCAAGGGCACCGTTGGCATTTGACCTGTTTCATACTTCCATTTACTGATCGATAAATGAGTTATCGGTCAAAATGTTGTTACTAGAAAACCTTGAAATATACGTGCAATATGAGTGTCCTACGAATGGGCAAGGATACAGTAGGCATTTGAACTGTTCCATATTTCTATTTACTGATCGATAAATGAGTTATCGGTCGCAATGTTGTTCCTATAAACCGTTGAAATATACGTGCAATATGACTGTCCTACGAAAGGGCAAAGGCACAGTTGGCATTTGACCTGTTTCATACTTCCATTTACTGATCGATAAATGAGTTATCGTTCAAAATATTGTTCCTATAAAACCTTGAAATATACGTGCAATATGACTGTCATACGAAAGGGCAACGGCACAGTTGGCATTTGAACTGTTTCATACTTCCATTTATTGATCGATAAATGAGTTATCGGTCGAAATTTTGTTCCTATAACACCTTGAAATATACGTGCAATACGACTGTCATACGAAAGGGCAACGGCAGAGTAGGCATTTGAACTGTTTCATACTTCCATTTATTGATCGATAAATGAGTTATCGGTCAAAATGTTGTTCCTATAACACCTTGAAATATACGTGCAATACGACTGTCATACGAAAGGGCAAGGGCACCGTTGGCATTTGACCTGTTTCATACTTCCATTTACTGATCGATAAATGAGTTATCGGTCAAAATGTTGTTACTAGAAAACCTTGAAATATACGTGGAATATGAGTGTCCTACGAATGGGCAAGGATACAGTAGGCACTTGAATTGTTCCTTGTTTCCATTTATTGATCGATAAATGAGTTATCGGTCGCAATGTTTTTCCTATAAAACTTTGAAATATACGTGCAATATGACTGTCATACGAAAAGGCAAGAGCACAGTTGGCATTTGAACTGCTCCATTTATCTATTTAGTGGTCGATAAATGAGTTATCGGTCGCAATGTTGTTCCTATAAAACCTTGAAATATACGTGCAATATGACTGTCATACGAAAAGGCAAGGGTACAGTTGGCATTTGAACTGCTCCATATTTCTATTTATTGATCGATAAATGAGTTATCGGTAGAAAAGTTGTTCCTATAAAACCTTGAAATATACGTGCAATATGAATGTAATACGAAAAGGCAAGGGTACAGTTGGCATTTGAACTGTTTCATACTTCCATTTATTGATCGATAAATGAGTTATCGGTCAAAATGTTGTTACTAGAATACCTTGAAATATACGTGCAATGAGACTGTCATACGAAAAGGCAAGGGTACAGTTGGCATTTGAACTGTTCCATATTTCTATTTAGTGGTCGATAAATGAGTTATCGTTCGCAATGTTGTTCCTATAAACCCTTGAAATATACGTGCAATATCAGTGTCATACGAAAAGGCAAGTTGGCAGTTGAACTGCTCCATATTTCTATTTATTGATCTATAAATGAGTTATCGGTCGCAATGTTGTTCCTATAAAACTTTGAAATATACGTGCAATATGACTGTCATACGAAAAGGCAAGTTGGCAGTTGAACTGCTCCATATTTCTATTTATTGATCGATAAATGAGTTATCGGTCGAAAAGTTGCTCCTATAAAACCTTGAAATATACGTGCAATATGACTGTCATATGAAAAGGCAAGGGTACAGTTGGCATTTGAACTGTTTCATACTTCCATTTATTGATCGATAAATGGGTTATCGGTCAAAATGTTGTTACTAGAAAACCTTGAAATATACGTGCAATATGACTGTCATACGAACGAGTAAGGGCACAGTTGGCATTTGAACTGTTTCATACTTCTATTTATTGAGCGATAAATGAGTTATCGGTCGCAATGCTGCTCCTATAAAACCTTGAAATATACGTGCAATATGACTGTCATACGAAAAGGCAAGGGTACAGTTGGAATTTGAACTGTTCCATATTTCTTTTTATTGATCGATAAATGAGTTATCGGTCGCAATGTTGTTCCTATAAAACCTTGAAATATACGTGCAATATGACTGTCATACGAAAGGGCAAGCGCACCGTTGGCATTTGACCTGTTTCATACCTCCATTTACTGATCGATAAATGAGTTATCGGTTAAAATGTTGTTACTAGAAAACCTTGAAATATACGTGCAATGTGACTGTCATACGAAAGGGCAACGGTACAGTTGGCATTTGAACTGCTTCATACTTCCATTTATTGATCGATAAATGAGTTATCGGTCAAAATGTTGTTCCTATAACACCTTGAAATATACGTGCAATACGACTGTCATACGAAAGGGCAAGGGCACCGTTGGCATTTGACCTGTTTCATACTTCCATTTACTGATCGATAAATGAGTTATCGGTCAAAATGTTGTTACTAGAAAACCTTGAAATATACGTGCAATGTGACTGTCATACGAAAGGGCAACGGTACAGTTGGCATTTGAACTGTTTCATACTTCTATTTATTGAGCGATAAATGAGTTATCGGTCGCAATGCTGCTCCTATAAAACCTTGAAATATACGTGCAATATGACTGTCATACGAAAAGGCAAGTTGGCAGTTGAACTGCTCCATATTTCTATTTATTGATCGATAAATGAGTTATCGGTCGAAAAGTTGCTCCTATAAAACCTTGAAATATATGTGCAATATGACTGTCATACGAAAGGGCAAGCGCACCGTTGGAATTTGACCTGTTTAGTACTTCCATTTACTGATCGATAAATGAGTTATCGGTCAAAATGTTGTTACTAGAAAACCTTGAAATATACGTGCAACGAGACTGTCATACGAAAAGGCAAGGGTACAGTTGGCATTTGAACTGTTCCATATTTCTATTTAGTGGTCGATAAATGAGTTATCGGTCGCAATGTTGTTCCTATAAACCCTTGAAATATACGTGCAATATCAGTGTCATACGAAAAGGCAAGTTGGCATTTGAACTGTTTCATACTTCCATTTATTGATCGATAAATGAGTTATCGGTCAAAATGTTGTTCCTATAACTCCTTGAAATATACGTGCAATACGACTGTCATACGAAAAGGCAAGCGTACAGTTGGCATTTGAACTGCTCCATATTTCTATTTATTGATCGATAAATGAGTTATCGGTAGAAAAGTTGCTCCTATAAAACCTTGAAATATACGTGCAATATGACTGTCATACGAAAGGGCAAGCGCACCGTTGGAATTTGACCTGTTTAGTACTTCCATTTACTGATCGATAAATGAGTTATCGGTCAAAATGTTGTTACTAGAAAACCTTGAAATATACGTGCAATGTGACTGTCATACGAAAGGGCAACGGCACAGTTGGCATTTGAACTGTTTTATACTTCCATTTATTGATCGATAAATGAGTTATCGGTCCAAATGTTGTTCCTATGACACCTTGAAATATACGTGCAATACGACTGTCATACGAAAGGGCAAGGGCACCGTTGGCATTTGACCTGTTTCATACTTCCATTTACTGATCGATAAATGAGTTATCGGTCAAAATGTTGTTACTAGAAAACCTTGAAATATACGTGCAATATGAGTGTCCTACGAATGGGCAAGGATACAGTAGGCATTTGAACTGTTCCTTGTTTCCATTTATTGATCGATAAATGAGTTATCGGTCGCAATGTTGTTCCTATAAAACTTTGAAATATACGTGCAATATAACTGTCATACGAAAGGGCAAGGGCACAGTTGGCATTTGACCTGTTTCATACTTCCATTTACTGATCGATAAATGAGTTATCGTTCAAAATATTGTTCCTATAAAATCCTGAAATATACGTGCAATATGAGTGTCCTACGAAAGGGCAACGGCACAGTTGGCATTTGAACTGTTTCATACTTCCATTTATTGATCGATAAATGAGTTATCGGTCAAAATGTTGTTACTAGAAAACCTTGAATTATACGTGCAATATGACTGTCATACGAAAAGGCAAGGGTACAGTTGGCATTTGAACTGTTCCATATTTCTATTTACTGATCGATAAATGAGTTATCGGTCGCAATGTTGTTCCTATAAACCGTTGAAATATACGTGCAATATGACTGTCCTACGAAAGGGCAAAGGCACAGTTGGCATTTGACCTGTTTCATACTTCCATTTACTGATCGATAAATGAGTTATCATTCAAAATATTGTTCCTATAAAACCTTGAAATATACGTGCAATATGACTGTCATACGAAAGGGCAACGGCACAGTTGGCATTTGAACTGTTTCATACTTCCATTTATTGATCGATAAATGAGTTATCGGTCGAAATTTTGTTCCTATAACACCTTGAAATATACGTGCAATACGACTGTCATACGAAAGGGCAACGGCAGAGTAGGCATTTGAACTGTTTCATACTTCCATTTATTGATCGATAAATGAGTTATCGGTCAAAATGTTGTTCCTATAACACCTTGAAATATACGTGCAATACGACTGTCATACGAAAGGGCAAGGGCACCGTTGGCATTTGACCTGTTTCATACTTCCATTTACTGATCGATAAATGAGTTATCGGTCAAAATGTTGTTACTAGAAAACCTTGAAATATACGTGGAATATGAGTGTCCTACGAATGGGCAAGGATACAGTAGGCACTTGAATTGTTCCTTGTTTCCATTTATTGATCGATAAATGAGTTATCGGTCGCAATGTTTTTCCTATAAAACTTTGAAATATACGTGCAATATGACTGTCATACGAAAAGGCAAGAGCACAGTTGGCATTTGAACTGCTCCATTTATCTATTTAGTGGTCGATAAATGAGTTATCGGTCGCAATGTTGTTCCTATAAAACCTTGAAATATACGTGCAATATGACTGTCATACGAAAAGGCAAGGGTACAGTTGGCATTTGAACTGCTCCATATTTCTATTTATTGATCGATAAATGAGTTATCGGTAGAAAAGTTGTTCCTATAAAACCTTGAAATATACGTGCAATATGAATGTAATACGAAAAGGCAAGGGTACAGTTGGCATTTGAACTGTTTCATACTTCCATTTATTGATCGATAAATGAGTTATCGGTCAAAATGTTGTTACTAGAATACCTTGAAATATACGTGCAATGAGACTGTCATACGAAAAGGCAAGGGTACAGTTGGCATTTGAACTGTTCCATATTTCTATTTAGTGGTCGATAAATGAGTTATCGTTCGCAATGTTGTTCCTATAAACCCTTGAAATATACGTGCAATATCAGTGTCATACGAAAAGGCAAGTTGGCAGTTGAACTGCTCCATATTTCTATTTATTGATCTATAAATGAGTTATCGGTCGCAATGTTGTTCCTATAAAACTTTGAAATATACGTGCAATATAACTGTCATACGAAAAGGCAAGTTGGCAGTTGAACTGCTCCATATTTCTATTTATTGATCGATAAATGAGTTATCGGTCGAAAAGTTGCTCCTATAAAACCTTGAAATATACGTGCAATATGACTGTCATATGAAAAGGCAAGGGTACAGTTGGCATTTGAACTGTTTCATACTTCCATTTATTGATCGATAAATGGGTTATCGGTCAAAATGTTGTTACTAGAAAACCTTGAAATATACGTGCAATATGACTGTCATACGAACGAGTAAGGGCACAGTTGGCATTTGAACTGTTTCATACTTCTATTTATTGAGCGATAAATGAGTTATCGGTCGCAATGCTGCTCCTATAAAACCTTGAAATATACGTGCAATATGACTGTCATACGAAAAGGCAAGGGTACAGTTGGAATTTGAACTGTTCCATATTTCTTTTTATTGATCGATAAATGAGTTATCGGTCGCAATGTTGTTCCTATAAAACCTTGAAATATACGTGCAATATGACTGTCATACGAAAGGGCAAGCGCACCGTTGGCATTTGACCTGTTTCATACTTCCATTTACTGATCGATAAATGAGTTATCGGTTAAAATGTTGTTACTAGAAAACCTTGAAATATACGTGCAATGTGACTGTCATACGAAAGGGCAACGGTACAGTTGGCATTTGAACTGCTTCATACTTCCATTTATTGATCGATAAATGAGTTATCGGTCAAAATGTTGTTCCTATAACACCTTGAAATATACGTGCAATACGACTGTCATACGAAAGGGCAAGGGCACCGTTGGCATTTGACCTGTTTCATACTTCCATTTACTGATCGATAAATGAGTTATCGGTCAAAATGTTGTTACTAGAAAACCTTGAAATATACGTGCAATGTGACTGTCATACGAAAGGGCAACGGTACAGTTGGCATTTGAACTGTTTCATACTTCTATTTATTGAGCGATAAATGAGTTATCGGTCGCAATGCTGCTCCTATAAAACCTTGAAATATACGTGCAATATGACTGTCATACGAAAAGGCAAGTTGGCAGTTGAACTGCTCCATATTTCTATTTATTGATCGATAAATGAGTTATCGGTCGAAAAGTTGCTCCTATAAAACCTTGAAATATACGTGCAATATGACTGTCATACGAAAGGGCAAGCGCACCGTTGGCATTTGACCTGTTTCATACTTCCATTTACTGATCGATAAATGAGTTATCGGTTAAAATGTTGTTACTAGAAAACCTTGAAATATACGTGCAATGTGACTGTCATACGAAAGGGCAACGGTACAGTTGGCATTTGAACTGTTTCATACTTCTATTTATTGAGCGATAAATGAGTTATCGGTCGCAATGCTGCTCCTATAAAACCTTGAAATATACGTGCAAAATGACTGTCATACGAAAAGGCAAGTTGGCAGTTGAACTGCTCCATATTTCTATTTCTTGATCGATAAATGAGTTATCGGTCGAAAAGTTGCTCCTATAAAACCTTGAAATATACGTGCAATATGACTGTCATACGAAAAGGCAAGGGTACAGTTGGCATTTGAACAGTTTCATACTTTTATTTTTTGATCGATAAATGAGTTATCGGTCGCAATGTTGTTCATATAAAAATTTGAAATATACATGCAATATGACGGTCATACGAAAAGGCAAGGGTACAGTTGGCATTTGAACTGTTCCATATTTCTATTTATACAGATAAATGAGTTATCGGTGGCAACGTTGTTCCTATAAACCCTTGAAATATACGTGCAATATGACTGTCATACGAAAGGGCAAGGGCACAGTTGGCATTTGACCTGTTTCATACTTCCATTTACTGATCGATCAATGAGTTATCGTTCAAAATGTTGTTCCTATAAAACCTTGAAATATACGTGCAATATGAGTGTCCTACGAATGGGCAAGGATACAGAAGGCACTTGAACTGTTTCTTGTTTCCATTTATTGATCGATAAATGAGTTATCGGTCGCAATGCTGTTCCTATAAAACTTTGAAATATACGTGCAATATGACTGTCATACGAAAAGGCAAGGGTACAGTTGGCATTTGAACTGCTCCATATTTCTATTTAGTGGTCGATAAATGAGTTATCGGTCGCAATGCTGTTCCTATAAAACCTTGAAATATACGTGCAATATGACTGTCATACGAAAAGGCAAGGGTACAGTTGGCATTTGAACTGCTCCATATTTCTATTTAGTGGTCGATAAATGAGTTATCGGTCGCAATGTTGTTCCTATAAAACCTTGAAATATACGTGCAATATGACTGTCATACGAAAAGGCAAGGGTACAGTTGGCATTTGAACTGCTCCATATTTCTATTTATTGATCGATAAATGAGTTATCGGTCGAAAAGTTGTTCCTATAAAACCTTGAAATATACGTGCAATATGACTGTCATACGAAAAGGCAAGGGTACAGTTGGCATTTGAACTGTTTCATACTTCCATTTATTGATCGATAAATGAGTTATCGGTCGCAATGTTGTTCCTATAAAACCTTGAAATATACGTGCAATATGACTGTCATACGAAAAGGCAAGGGTACAGTTGGCATTTGAACTGTTCCATATTTCTATTTAGTGGTCGATAAATGAGTTACCGGTCGCAATGTTGTTCCATTAAACCCTTGAAATATACGTGCAATATCAGTGTCATACGAAAAGGCAAGTTGGCATTTGAACTGTTTCATACTTCCATTTATTGATCGATAAATGAGTTATCGGTCAAAATGTTGTTCCTATAACTCCTTGAAATATACGTGCAATACGACTGTCATACGAAAAGGCAAGCGTACAGTTGGCATTTGAACTGCTCCATATTTCTATTTATTGATCGATAAATGAGTTATCGGTAGAAAAGTTGCTCCTATAAAACCTTGAAATATACGTGCAATATGACTGTCATACGAAAGGGCAAGCGCACCGTTGGAATTTGACCTGTTTAGTACTTCCATTTACTGATCGATAAATGAGTTATCGGTTAAAATGGTGTTACTAGAAAACCTTGAAATATACGTGCAATGTGATTTTATAAAGCTAAAAAACGACGCTTTCAGCTCTCGGATATTGGTTTCAAAACCGATCATAATATTTATATAAACGAGTGTCTGACAAAAAATAATCGCGAGATAATGAAATTGGCAACTCAACTTAAAAAGCAAAGGCGGTTAACATCTGCATTTTCCGTGAGAGGAGATGTTTACGTGCGCGCTCAACATGGTAGTGCAGCCGTAAAGATAATTTCGAAGGAGGCCATTGCAGCTTTGATGGACAGCAGCAAATGACTATTTTTGTTTTTATTTTCTTTTTTTCTTGCAGATGTTTGTATAGTATTAAGTAAACATTGTTATTGTTTTTCTTTAAATGTAAGAACTTCTCTTCCTAATTTTTTGCCTTTTTTCCTCCCTCTCGATTCTCTTCTAATTATTTCTTCAAAATTTGTATCTTTTGTGTTCGGTAATACTTGCTTTTTTGCTACTTTGAGATGCAATGTTTTCTCTTCCTTCCTAAATCAATGATGGTTAGAAATAGTAACAATTTCAATTGCGGATCCTCAACATTTAATATGATACGGGTTTTAAGCAAGCAAAAGACAGGTTTAAAAATATGTCATATTAACGCCCAGAGTCTTCCATCTAAAATTGATGAATTTAGATATATCTTTGAGTCTTCCGATGTTGATGTTGTGTGTGTATCCGAGACGTGGTTTGCTACGTGGCATAACGATGATATGTTCAGTGTTAGTGGTTATAAACTTTTTCGTCTTGACAGAGTTACGCATGGTGGTGGTGTTGCTGTGTTTGTAAAAAATTGTCTTTCTTGTTCTCTTAAATGTACTTCAGAAACCTCCAGCTCGATTGAATACCTTTTTATTGAAATTTCATCCATGCATGACAAAATCCTTGTTGGTTCTGTGTACAGACCTTATAAGCACATTGCCTACTCAACTTTTGTCGACTTCATTGAGAGCTTGACCCTTTACTACAATAACATTGTTATTGCAGGGGATTTTAACAGTGACCTGCTTTGTGGAAGTAATTTTGCCCTTGCCATGCAAAACCTGGGTTTACTCCCAGCCAATGGTTCCATGCCCACTCATTTCACGCAATCTACTAGCACTCTGCTTGATATTTTCTTTGTAAATGACACTGCAAAAGTACTTCTTTTTGACCAACTCTCTGCCCCATGTTTCTCTAAGCACGACTTAATTTTTTTGACTTTTGACTTCCAATTGACCTATGATAGTACAACATATTTTTATCGCGACTTTTTAAATATAGATTATATGAATCTCAAAGAAGCAGTAGAGAAAGTTGATTGGAACTCCATCTATGGCTTAGTATCTAGTACTGATCAAATTGATTTTCTGGAATCAAACATTAATACGCTCTTTGACCAGTTTGTCCCAGTTGTACATAAATCAGCTAATGTTAAAAAACGGCCTTGGTTCAACTACTGCATTAAAAAACTGATTTGCAAACGCAATAACGCGTTTCGCAAGTGGAAGCGGAACAAAAGCCAAGAGAACTATAATAGGTTTAAAGCTTGTAGACGGGATGTGACCAAAGCAATTAAATTAAGAAAGCTAGAATATTACGAGCTTCAGTTCAGTATGGCAGTGGGTTCGAAGCAAACGTGGCGAAAAATTCGTGAAATTGGGATTGGAAACAAAACTCAATATGTCTCAGCGGCAGTTGACGTGAATGAATTAAATGAAAAGTTTGCACGCCCGCCGGTCTCTGTGAATGATATATGTCGTGATAGTTACAGTAGGAATATATGTAATGCGTTGTCCAGTTTTTCTTTTGAATGTGTCGATGATTGTGATGTAGTTCAGTCCATACTAAGTATTAAATCGAATGCAGCTGGTCTTGATGGTGTGAACCCGAAATTTCTCAAGTGCTTGCTACCAATGCTTTTAAAGTATATCACATATGCTTTAAATACCATCTTGACTACGTCAGAGTTTCCTAGCTCTTGGAAAAAGGTCAAGATTATTCCGCTAAAGAAACCGAATGGAGACTACCGTCCCATTGCAATATTACCGTACTTGTCTAAGGTTCTTGAGCGGATCATGCATGGCCAGATAAATTCTTTCATACATAGAAACTCTTTGGTAAACCCACTGCAGTCTGGCTTCAGATCCAATATGAGCTGCACCACAGCGCTCTTAAAAGTTTCGGACGACATAAGGATCAACATTGATAAAAACCATATAACTTTTCTGACTTTACTTGACCATTCAAAGGCTTTTGACTCTGTCGACCACGAAATTCTAATCTTGAAACTTGAAAACTTGTTTAATTTTTCCACACCGGCATCCGCACTTGTGAAAACATACCTAAGTGATCGCGTACAAGCAGTATGTGATGAATTCAACGTATCCGACTGGCTACCTATAACTAGAGGTGTTCCTCAAGGTTCTATTCTTGGCCCCCTGCTGTTTGTGTTGTATGTCAATGACTTGTTTAATGTGATTCGTTACAGTGATGTCCATGTTTACGCAGATGATGTCCAGTTATATGTTAGCTGTCCCCTTGACTCTATTAATGTCTGTATAGAAAATTTAAACGCTGACCTGAATTCAATAAATAAATGGGCTTCCGACAATGGATTAATTCTCAATCCAGATAAATCACAATGCATTGCTATATATAAGAAAATTATTAAACTTGACGACTATATGGAAATTAAGCTGAACAATTCTGTGATAAAATATGTTGACACAGTTAAAAACTTAGGAGTTATATTTAATAGAACCTTGACGTGGAATAATCAGATCTTTTGCGCCATTGGAAAAGTATATGGTATGCTCCGAAATCTATGGACTACTCAGCATTTTACACCAGTGAAAATACGACTGCTTTTAGCAAGAACCTACTTATTACCGACGTTATTATATGGTTGTGAGCTGTTTTCGAGCTGTGATAGTGTGTGTCGTAGTAAACTAAATGTTGTGTATAACAATATTGCCAGATACGTGTACAGTAAAAGTCGTTATGACCACATTTCTGTGTTTTCGAAGCAAATTGCATCGGTATCTTTTATCAATTTGTTAAAATTTAAATGTTTAGTGTTACTTCAAAAAATTATTACCACTAAGGAGCCCCGATATCTTAAAGATCGGCTGGAGTCCTCGAAATCTACGCGTTCGCTTAACTTAGTCCCTTTAAAATATAGTTGCTTGGTATCTGAACGTCAGTACCTAGTGTTTTCTGTCCGCTGTTGGAATTCGTTGCCTCCAAAAATTAAGGGTATTAAGGGAACTTTGCATTTCAGACGTGAACTGCTCAAGTACCTAGCGAATTTTGACTGAACACACCAAGATAATTTTTGATCCCAGACACCTCTATCCTATTTTTTCTTTCTATTCCTTTCATTTACTGTATGTACTTATTCCATTGTCTATCTCTTTTCATTTTACTCTTCTATTATCTAAATTTTCTTGTATCCATCACCCACTGCTTCATTATTTCCTACTCTAAGTTTTGATGTAATTGTTAGTTTTAAGCTTAAATATGTACTTTAGTTTTAAGGCCAAACGCTGTAAAATAACTTATGGTTGTGTGTTTGACCAATCAAAAAATAAATAAAATAAAATAAATAAAATACGAAAGGGCAACGGCACAGTTGGCATTTGAACTGTTTCATACTTCCATTTATTGATCGATAAATGAGTTATCGGTCAAAATGTTGTTCCTATGACACCTTGAAATATACGTTCAATACGACTGTCATACGAAAGGGCAAGGGCACCGTTGGCATTTGACCTGTTTCATACTTCCATTTACTGATCGATAAATGAGTTATCGGTCAAAATGTTGTTACTAGAAAACCTTGAAATATACGTGCAATATGAGTGTCCTACGAATGGGCAAGGATACAGTAGGCATTTGAACTGTTCCTTGTTTCCATTTATTGATCGATAAATGAGTTATCGGTCGCAATGTTTTTCCTATAAAACTTTGAAATATACGTGCAATATGACTGTCATACGAAAAGGCAAGGGTACAGTTGGCATTTGAACTGCTCCATTTATCTATTTAGTGGTCGATAAATGAGTTATCGGTCGCAATGTTGTTCCTATAAAACCTTGAAATATACGTGCAATATGACTGTCATACGAAAAGGCAAGGGTACAGTTGGCATTTGAACTGCTCCATATTTCTATTTATTGATCGATAAATGAGTTATCGGTAGAAAAGTTGCTCCTATAAAACCTTGAAATATACGTGCAATACGACTGTCATACGAAAGAGTAAGGGCACAGTTGGCATTTGAACTGTTCAATATTTCTCTTTATTGATCAAAAAATGTGTTATCGGTCAAAATGTTGATAATATAAAATCCTGAAATATACGTGCAGTATGAATGTCATACGAAACGGCAAGGGCACAGTTGGCTTTTGAACTGTTCAATATTTCTCTTTATTGATCAAAAAGTGTGTTATCGGTCACAATGTTGTTCCTATAAAACCTTGAAATATACGTGCAATATGACTGTCATACGAAAAGGCAAGGGTACAGTTGGCATTTGAACTGTTCCATATTTCTATTTAGTGGTCGATAAATGAGTTATCGGTCGCAATGTTGTTCCATTAAACCCTTGAAATATACGTGCAATATCAGTGTCATACGAAAAGGCAAGTTGGCATTTGAACTGTTTCATACTTCCATTTATTGATCGATAAATGAGTTATCGGTCAAAATGTTGTTCCTATAACTCCTTGAAATATACGTGCAATACGACTGTCATACGAAAAGGCAAGCGTACAGTTGGCATTTGAACTGCTCCATATTTCTATTTATTGATCGATAAATGAGTTATCGGTAGAAAAGTTGCTCCTATAAAACCTTGAAATATACGTGCAATATGACTGTCATACGAAAGGGCAAGCGCACCGTTGGAATTTGACCTGTTTAGTACTTCCATTTACTGATCGATAAATGAGTTATCGGTTAAAATGGTGTTACTAGAAAACCTTGAAATATACGTGCAATGTGACTGTCATACGAAAGGGCAACGGCACAGTTGGCATTTGAACTGTTTCATACTTCCATTTATTGATCGATAAATGAGTTATCGGTCAAAATGTTGTTCCTATGACACCTTGAAATATACGTTCAATACGACTGTCATACGAAAGGGCAAGGGCACCGTTGGCATTTGACCTGTTTCATACTTCCATTTACTGATCGATAAATGAGTTATCGGTCAAAATGTTGTTACTAGAAAACCTTGAAATATACGTGCAATATGAGTGTCCTACGAATGGGCAAGGATACAGTAGGCATTTGAACTGTTCCTTGTTTCCATTTATTGATCGATAAATGAGTTATCGGTCGCAATGTTTTTGCTATAAAACTTTGAAATATACGTGCAATATGACTGTCATACGAAAAGGCAAGGGTACAGTTGGCATTTGAACTGCTCCATTTATCTATTTAGTGGTCGATAAATGAGTTATCGGTCGCAATGTTGTTCCTATAAAACCTTGAAATATACGTGCAATATGACTGTCATACGAAAAGGCAAGGGTACAGTTGGCATTTGAACTGCTCCATATTTCTATTTATTGATCGATAAATGAGTTATCGGTAGAAAAGTTGCTCCTATAAAACCTTGAAATATACGTGCAATACGACTGTCATACGAAAGAGTAAGGGCACAGTTGGCATTTGAACTGTTCAATATTTCTCTTTATTGATCAAAAAATGTGTTATCGGTCAAAATGTTGATCCTATAAAATCCTGAAATATACGTGCAGTATGAATGTCATACGAAACGGCAAGGGCACAGTTGGCTTTTGAACTGTTCAATATTTCTCTTTATTGATCAAAAAGTGTGTTATCGGTCAAAATGTTGTTCCTATAAAACCCTGAAATATACGTGCAATATGACTGTCATACGAAAAGGCAAGGGTACAGTTGGCATTTGAACTGTTTCATACTTCCATTTATTGATCGATAAATGAGTTATCGGTCAAAATGTTGTTACTAGAAAACCTTGAAATATACGTGCAATGAGACTGTCATACGAAAAGGCAAAGGTACAGTTGGCATTTGAACTGTTCCATAATTCTATTTAGTGGTCGATAAATGAGTTATCGGTCGCAATGTTGTTCCTATAAACCCTTGAAATATACGTGCAATATGACTGTCATACGAAAAGGCAAGGGTACAGTTGGCATTTGAACTGCTCCATATTTCTATTTATTGATCGATAAATGAGTTATCGGTCGCAATGTTGTTCCTGTAAAACTTTGAAATATACGTGCAATATGACTGTCATACGAAAAGGCAAGGGTACAGTTGGCATTTGAACTGTTCCATATTTCTTTTTATTGATCGATAAATGAGTTATCGGTCGCAATGTTGTTCCTATAAAACCTTGAAATATACGTGCGATATGACCGTCTTACGAAAGAGTAAGGGCACAGTTGGCATTTGAACTGTTCAATATTTCTCTTTATTGATCAAAAAATGTGTTATCGGTCAAAATGTTGATCCTATAAAATCCTGAAATATACGTGCAGTATGAGTGTCATACGAAACGGCAAGGGCACAGTTGGCTTTTGAACTGTTCAATATTTCTCTTTATTGATCAAAAAGTGTGTTATCGTTCAAAATGTTGTTCCTATAAAACCCTGAAATATACGTGCAATAAGACTGTCATACGAAAGGGCAAGGGCACAGTTGGCATTTGAACTGTTCCATATTTCCATTTACTGATCGATAAATGAGTTATCGTTCAAAATGTTGTTCCTATAAAACCTTGATCGATAAATGAGTTACCGGTCGCAACGTTGTTCCTATAAACCCATGAAATATACGTGCAATATGACTGTCATACGAAAGGGCAAAGGCACAGTTGGCATTTGACCTGTTTCATACTTTTATTTATTGATCGATAAATGAGTTATCGTTCAAAATGTTGTTCCTATAAAACCTTGAAATATACGTGCAATATGAGTGTCCTACGAAAGGGCAGGGATACAGTAGGCATTCGAACTGTTCCTTATTTCCATTTATTGATCGATAAATGAGTTATCGGTCGCAATGTTGTTCCTATAAAACTTTGAAATATACGTGCAATATGACTGTCATACGAACGAGTAAGGGCACAGTTGGCATTTGAACAGTTTCATACTTTTATTTATTGATCGATAAATGAGTTATCGGTCGCAATGCTATACCTGTAAAACTTTGAAATATACGCGCAGTATGACTGTCATACGAAAAGGAAAGTTGGCAGTTGAACTGCTCCATATTTCTATTTATTGATCGATAAATGAGTTATCGGTCGCAATGTTATTCCTATAAAACCTTGAAATATACGTGCAATATGACCGTCTTACGAAAGAGTAAGGGCACAGTTGGCATTTGAACTGTTCAATATTTCTCTTTATTGATCAAAAAATGTGTTATCGGTCAAAATGTTGATCCTATAAAATCCTGAAATATACGTGCAGTATGAGTGTCATGCGAAACGGCAAGGGCACAGTTGGCATTTGAACTGTTCAATATTTCTCTTTATTGATCAAAACATGTGTTATCGTTCAAAATGTTGTTCCTATAAAACCTTGAAATATACGTGCAATATGAGTGTCCTACGAAAGGGCAAGGATACAGTAGGCATTTGAACTGTTCGTTATTTCCATTTATTTATCGATAAATGAGTTATCGGTCGAAATGTTGTTCCTATAAAACTTTGAAATATACGTGCAATATGACTGTCATACGAACGAGTAAGGGCACAGTTGGCATTTGAACAGTTTCATACTTTTATTTATTGATCGATAAATGAGTTATCGGTCGCAATGTTGCTCCTATAAAAACTTGAAATATACATGCAATATGACTGTCATACGAAAAGGCAAGGGTACAGTTGGCATTTGAACTGTTCCATATTTCTATTTATTGATCGATAAATGAGTTATCGGTCGCAATGTTGTTCCTATAAAACCTTGAAATATACGTGCAATATGACTGTCATACGAAAAGGCAAGGGTACAGTTGGCATTTGAACAGTTTCATACTTTTATTTTTTGATCGATAAATGAGTTATCGGTCGCAATGTTGTTCATATAAAAATTTGAAATATACATGCAATATGACGGTCATACGAAAAGGCAAGGGTACAGTTGGCATTTGAACTGCTCCATATTTCTATTTATTGATTGATAAATGAGTTATCGGTCGCAATGTTGTTCCTATAAAACCTTGAAATATACGTGCAATATGAGTGTCATACGAAAGGGCAACGGCACAGTTGGCATTTGAACTGTTTCATACTTCCATTTATTGATCGATAAATCAGTTATCGGTCAAAATGTTGTTCCTATAACACCTTGAAATATACGTGCAATATGACTGTCATATGAAAGGGCAAGGGCACAGTTGGCATTTGACCTGTTTCATACTTCCATTTACTGATCGATAAATGAGTTATCGTTCAAAATGTTGTTCCTATAAAACCTGGAAATATACGTGCAATATGACTGTCATACGAAAGGGCAACGGCACATTTTTCATTTGAACTGTTTCATACTTCCATTTATTGATCGATAAATGAGTTATCGGTCAAAATGTTGTTACTAGAAAACCTTGAAATATACGTGCAATATGACTGTCATACGAAAAGGCAACGGCACAGTTGGCATTTGAACTATTCCATATTTCTATTTATTGATCGATAAATGAGTTATCGGTCACAATGTTGTTCCTATAAATCCTTGAAATATACGTGCAATATGACTGTCATACGAAAAGGCAAGGGCACAGTTGGCATTTGACCTGTTTCATACTTCCATTTACTGATCGATAAATGAGTTATCGGTCAATATGTTGTTACTAGAAAACCTTGAAATATACGTGCAATGTGACTGTCATACGAAAAGGCAAGGGTACAGTTGGCATTTGAACTGTTCCATATTTCTATTTATTGATCGATAGATGAGTTATCGGTCGCAATGTTGTTCCTATAAACCCTTGAAATATACGTGCAATATGACTGTCATACGAAAGGGCAAGGGCACAGTTGGCATTTGACCTGTTTCATACTTTTATTTATTGATCGATAAATGAGTTATCGGTCGCAATGTTGTTCCTATAAAAACTTGAAATATACATGCAATATGACTGTCATACGAAAGGGCAAGGGCACAGTTGGCATTTGACCTGTTTCATACTTTTATTTATTGATCGATAAATGAGTTATCGGTCGCAATGTTGTTCCTATAAAAACTTGAAATATACATGCAATATGACTGCCATACGAACGAGTAAGGGCACAGTTGGCATTTGAACTGTTTCATACTTCTATTTATTTATTGATAAATGAGTTATCGGTCGCAGTGTTGTTCCTCTAAAACCTTGAAATATACGTGCAATATGAGTGTCATACGAAAGGGCAACGGCACAGTTGGCATTTGAACTGTTTCATACTTCCATTTATTGATCGATAAATGAGTTATCGGTCAAAATGTTGTTCCTATAACACCTTGAAATATACGTGCAATACGACTGTCATACGAAAGGGCAAGGGCACCGTTGGCATTTGACCTGTTTCATACTTCCATTTACTGATCGATAAATGAGTTACCGGTCGCAACGTTGTTCCTATAAACCCATGAAATATACGTGCAATATGACTGTCATACGAAAGGGCAAAGGCACAGTTGGCATTTGACCTGTTTCATACTTTTATTTATTGATCGATAAATGAGTTATCGGTCGCAATGTTGTTCCTATAAAAACTTGAAATATACATGCAATATGACTGTCATACGAACGAGTAAGGGCACAGTAGGCATTTGAACTGTTTCATACGTTCGCAATGTTGTTCCTCTAAAACTTTGAAATATACGTGCAATATGACTGCCATACGAACGAGTAAGGGCACAGGTGGCATTTGAACTGTTTCATACTTATATTTATTTATTGATAAATGAGTTATCGGTCGCAATGTTGTTCTTATAAAACCTTGAAATATACGTGCAATATGAGTGTCATACGAAAGGGCAACGGCACAGTTGGCATTTGAACTGTTTCATACTTCCATTTATTGATCGATAAATGAGTTATCGGTCAAAATGTTGTTCCTATAACACCTTGAAATATACGTGCAATACGACTGTCATACGAAAGGGCAAGGGCACCGTTGGCATTTGACCTGTTTCATACTTCCATTTACTGATCGATAAATGAGTTATCGGTCGCAACGTTGTTCCTATAAACCCATGAAATATACGTGCAATATGACTGTCATACGAAAGGGCAAGGGCACAGTTGGCATTTGACCTGTTTCATACTTCCATTTACTGATCGATCAATGAGTTATCGTTCAAAATGTTGTTCCTATAAAACCTTGAAATATACGTGCAATATGAGTGTCATACGAAAGGGCAACGGCACAGTTGGCATTTGAACTGTTTCATACTTCCATTTATTGATCGATAAATGAGTTATCGGTCAAAATGTTGTTACTAGAAAACCTTGAAATATACCTGCAATGAGACTGTCATACGAAAAGGCAAGGGTACAGTTGGCATTTGAACTGTTCCATATTTCTATTTAGTGGTCGATAAATGAGTTATCGGTCGCAATGTTGTTCCTATAAACCCTTGAAATATACGTGCAATATGAGTGTCATACGAAAAGGCAAGTTGGCAGTTGAACTGCTCCATATTTCTATTTATTGATCGATAAATGAGTTATCGGTCGCAATGTTGTTCCTGTAAAACTTTGAAATATACGTGCAATATGACTGTCATACGAAAAGGCAAGGGTACAGTTGGCATTTGAACTGTTCCTTATTTCTTTTTATTGATCGATAAATGAGTTATCGGTCGCAATGTTGTTCCTATAAAACCTTGAAATATACGTGCGATATGACCGTCTTACGAAAGAGTAAGGGCACAGTTGGCATTTGAACTGTTCAATATTTCCCTTTATTGATCAAAAAATGTGTTATCGGTCAAAATGTTGATCCTATAAAATCCTGAAATATACGTGCAGTATGAGTGTCATACGAAACGGCAAGGGCACAGTTGGCTTTTGAACTGTTCAATATTTCTCTTTATTGATCAAAAAGTGTGTTATCGGTCAAAATGTTGTTCCTATAAAACCCTGAAATATACGTGCAATAAGACTGTCATACGAAAGGGCAAGGGCACAGTTGGCATTTGAACTGTTCCATATTTCCATTTACTGATCGATAAATGAGTTATCGTTCAAAATGTTGTTCCTATAAAACTTTGAAATATACGTGCAATATGACTGCCATACGAACGAGTAAGGGCACAGTTGGCATTTGAACTGTTTCATACTTCTATTTATTTATTGATAAATGAGTTATCGGTCGCAGTGTTGTTCCTCTAAAACCTTGAAATATACGTGCAATATGAGTGTCATACGAAAGGGCAACGGCACAGTTGGCATTTGAACTGTTTCATACTTCCATTTATTGATCGATAAATGAGTTATCGGTCAAAATGTTGTTCCTATAACACCTTGAAATATACGTGCAATACGACTGTCATACGAAAGGGCAAGGGCACCGTTGGCATTTGACCTGTTTCATACTTCCATTTACTGATCGATAAATGAGTTACCGGTCGCAACGTTGTTCCTATAAACCCATGAAATATACGTGCAATATGACTGTCATACGAAAGGGCAAAGGCACAGTTGGCATTTGACCTGTTTCATACTTTTATTTATTGATCGATAAATGAGTTATCGGTCGCAATGTTGTTCCTATAAAAACTTGAAATATACATGCAATATGACTGTCATACGAACGAGTAAGGGCACAGTAGGCATTTGAACTGTTTCATACGTTCGCAATGTTGTTCCTCTAAAACTTTGAAATATACGTGCAATATGAGTGTCATACGAAAGGGCAACGGCACAGTTGGCATTTGAACTGTTTCATACTTCCATTTATTGATCGATAAATGAGTTATCGGTCAAAATGTTGTTCCTATAACACCTTGAAATATACGTGCAATACGACTGTCATACGAAAGGGCAAGGGCACCGTTGGCATTTGACCTGTTTCATACTTCCATTTACTGATCGATAAATGAGTTATCGGTCGCAACGTTGTTCCTATAAACCCATGAAATATACGTGCAATATGACTGTCATACGAAAGGGCAAGGGCACAGTTGGCATTTGACCTGTTTCATACTTCCATTTACTGATCGATCAATGAGTTATCGTTCAAAATGTTGTTCCTATAAAACCTTGAAATATACGTGCAATATGAGTGTCATACGAAAGGGCAACGGCACAGTTGGCATTTGAACTGTTTCATACTTCCATTTATTGATCGATAAATGAGTTATCGGTCAAAATGTTGTTACTAGAAAACCTTGAAATATACCTGCAATGAGACTGTCATACGAAAAGGCAAGGGTACAGTTGGCATTTGAACTGTTCCATATTTCTATTTAGTGGTCGATAAATGAGTTATCGGTCGCAATGTTGTTCCTATAAAACCTTGAAATATACGTGCGATATGACCGTCTTACGAAAGAGTAAGGGCACAGTTGGCATTTGAACTGTTCAATATTTCCCTTTATTGATCAAAAAATGTGTTATCGGTCAAAATGTTGATCCTATAAAATCCTGAAATATACGTGCAGTATGAGGGTCATACGAAACGGCAAGGGCACAGTTGGCTTTTGAACTGTTCAATATTTCTCTTTATTGATCAAAAAGTGTGTTATCGGTCAAAATGTTGTTCCTATAAAACCCTGAAATATACGTGCAATATGACTGTCATACGAAAGGGCAAGGGCACAGTTGGCATTTGACCTGTTTCATACTTCCATTTACTGATCGATCAATGAGTTATCGTTCAAAATGTTGTTCCTATAAAACCTTGAAATATACGTGCAATATGAGTGTCATACGAAAGGGCAACGGCACAGTTGGCATTTGAACTGTTTCATACTTCCATTTATTGATCGATAAATGAGTTATCGGTCAAAATGTTGTTACTAGAAAACCTTGAAATATACCTGCAATGAGACTGTCATACGAAAAGGCAAGGGTACAGTTGGCATTTGAACTGTTCCATATTTCTATTTAGTGGTCGATAAATGAGTTATCGGTCGCAATGTTGTTCCTATAAACCCTTGAAATATACGTGCAATATGAGTGTCATACGAAAAGGCAAGTTGGCAGTTGAACTGCTCCATATTTCTATTTATTGATCGATAAATGAGTTATCGGTCGCAATGTTGTTCCTGTAAAACTTTGAAATATACGTGCAATATGACTGTCATACGAAAAGGCAAGGGTACAGTTGGCATTTGAACTGTTCCTTATTTCTTTTTATTGATCGATAAATGAGTTATCGGTCGCAATGTTGTTCCTATAAAACCTTGAAATATACGTGCGATATGACCGTCTTACGAAAGAGTAAGGGCACAGTTGGCATTTGAACTGTTCAATATTTCCCTTTATTGATCAAAAAATGTGTTATCGGTCAAAATGTTGATCCTATAAAATCCTGAAATATACGTGCAGTATGAGTGTCATACGAAACGGCAAGGGCACAGTTGGCTTTTGAACTGTTCAATATTTCTCTTTATTGATCAAAAAGTGTGTTATCGGTCAAAATGTTGTTCCTATAAAACCCTGAAATATACGTGCAATATGACTGTCATACGAAAGGGCAAGGGCACAGTTGGCATTTGACCTGTTTCATACTTCCATTTACTGATCGATCAATGAGTTATCGTTCAAAATGTTGTTCCTATAAACCCTTGAAATATACGTGCAATATGAGTGTCATACGAAAGGGCAACGGCACAGTTGGCATTTGAACTGTTTCATACTTCCATTTACTGATCGATAAATGAGTTACCGGTCGCAACGTTGTTCCTATAAACCCATGAAATATACGTGCAATATGACTGTCATACGAAAGGGCAAAGGCACAGTTGGCATTTGACCTGTTTCATACTTTTATTTATTGATCGATAAATGAGTTATCGGTCGCAATGTTGTTCCTATAAAAACTTGAAATATACATGCAATATGACCGTCTTACGAAAGAGTAAGGGCACAGTTGGCATTTGAACTGTTCAATATTTCCCTTTATTGATCAAAAAATGTGTTATCGGTCAAAATGTTGATCCTATAAAATCCTGAAATATACGTGCAGTATGAGTGTCATACGAAACGGCAAGGGCACAGTTGGCTTTTGAACTGTTCAATATTTCTCTTTATTGATCAAAAAGTGTGTTATCGGTCAAAATGTTGTTCCTATAAAACCCTGAAATATACGTGCAATAAGACTGTCATACGAAAGGGCAAGGGCACAGTTGGCATTTGAACTGTTCCATATTTCCATTTACTGATCGATAAATGAGTTATCGTTCAAAATGTTGTTCCTATAAAACCTTGAAATATACGTGCAATATGAGTGTCCTACGAAAGGGCAAGGATACAGTAGGCATTTGAACTGTTCCTAATTTCCATTTATTGATCGATAAATGAGTTACCGGTCGCATTGTTGTTCCTATAAAACCTTGAAATATACGTGCGATATGACCGTCTTACGAAAGAGTAAGGGCACAGTTGGCATTTGAACTGTTCAATATTTCTCTTTATTGATCAAAAAATGTGTTATCGGTCAAAATGTTGATCCTATAAAATCCTGAAATATACGTGCAGTATGAGTGTCATACGAAACTGCAAGGGCACGGTTGGCATTTGAACTGTTCAATATTTCTCTTTATTGATCAAAAAGTGTGTTATCGGTCAAAATGTTGTTCCTATAAAACCCTGAAATATCCGTGCAATAAGACTGTCATACGAAAGGGCAAGGGCAGAGTTGGCATTTGAACTGTTCCATATTTCCATTAACTGATCGATAAATGAGTTATCGTTCAAAATGTTGTTCCTATAAAACCTTGAAATATACGTGCAATATGAGTGTCCTACGAAAGGGCAAGGATACAGTTGGCATTTGAACTGTTCAATATTTCTCTTTATTGATCAAAAAGTGTGTTATCGGTCAAAATGTTGTTCCTATAAAACTTTGAAATATACGTGCAATATGACTGCCATACGAACGAGTAAGGGCACAGTTGGCATTTGAACAGTTTCATACTTTTATTTATTGATCGATAAATGAGTTATCGGTCGCAATGTTGTTCCTATAAAAACTTGAAATATACATGCAATATGACTGTCATACGAAAAGGCAAGGGTACAGTTGGCATTTGAACTGTTCCATATTTCTATTTATTGATCGATAAATGAGTTATCGGTCGCAATGTTGTTCCTATAAAACCTTGAAATATACGTGCAATATGACTGTCATACGAAAAGGCAAGGGTACAGTTGGCATTTGAACAGTTTCATACTTTTATTTATTGATCGATAAATGAGTTATCGGTCGCAATGTTGTTCCTATAAAAACTTGAAATATACATGCAATATGACTGTCATACGAAAAGGCAAGGGTACAGTTGGCATTTGAACTGCTCCATATTTCTATTTATTGATTGATAAATGAGTTATCGGTCGCAATGTTGTTCCTATAAAACCTTGAAATATACGTGCAATATGAGTGTCATACGAAAGGGCAACGGCGCAGTTGGCATTTGAACTGTTTCATACTTCCATTTATTGATCGATAAATCAGTTATCGGTCAAAATGTTGTTCCTATAACACCTTGAAATATACGTGCAATATGACTGTCATATGAAAGGGCAAGGGCACAGTTGGCATTTGACCTGTTTCATACTTCCATTTACTGATCGATAAATGAGTTATCGTTCAAAATGTTGTTCCTATAAAATCTGGAAATATACGTGCAATATGACTGTCATACGAAAGGGCAACGGCACATTTTTCATTTGAACTGTTTCATACGTCCATTTATTGATCGATAAGTGAGTTATCGGTCAAAATGTTGTTACTAGAAAACCTTGAAATATACGTGCAATATGACTGTCATACGAAAGGGCAACGGCACATTTTTCATTTGAACTGTTTCATACTTCCATTTATTGATCGATAAATGAGTTATCGGTCAAAATGTTGTTCCTATAACACCTTGAAATATACGTGCAATACGACTGTCATACGAAAGGGCAAGGGCACCGTTGGCATTTGACCTGTTTCATACTTCCATTTACTGATCGATAAATGAGTTATCGGTCAAAATGTTGTTACTAGAAAACCTTGAAATATACGTGCAATGTGACTGTCATACGAAAAGGCAAGGGTACAGTTGGCATTTGAACTGTTCCATATTTCTATTTATACAGATAAATGAGTTATCGGTGGCAACGTTGTTCCTATAAACCCTTGAAATATACGTGCAATATGACTGTCATACGAAAGGGCAAGGGCACAGTTGGCATTTGACCTGTTTCATACTTCCATTTATTGATCGATAAATCAGTTATCGGTCAAAATGTTGTTCCTATAACACCTTGAAATATACGTGCAATATGACTGTCATATGAAAGGGCAAGGGCACAGTTGGCATTTGACCTGTTTCATACTTCCATTTACTGATCGATAAATGAGTTATCGGTCAAAATGTTGTTACTAGAAAACCTTGAAATATACGTGCAATGTGACTGTCATACGAAAAGGCAAGGGTACAGTTGGCATTTGAACTGTTCCATATTTCTATTTATACAGATAAATGAGTTATCGGTGGCAACGTTGTTCCTATAAACCCTTGAAATATACGTGCAATATGACTGTCATACGAAAGGGCAAGGGCACAGTTGGCATTTGACCTGTTTCATACTTCCATTTACTGATCGATCAATGAGTTATCGTTCAAAATGTTGTTCCTATAAAACCTTGAAATATACGTGCAATATGAGTGTCCTACGAATGGGCAAGGATACAGAAGGCACTTGAACTGTTCCTTGTTTCCATTTATTGATCGATAAATGAGTTATCGGTCGCAATGTTTTTCCTATAAAACTTTGAAATATACGTGCAATATGACTGTCATACGAAAAGGCAAGGGTACAGTTGGCATTTGAACTGCTCCATATTTCTATTTAGTGGTCGATAAATGAGTTATCGGTCGCAATGTTGTTCCTATAAAACCTTGAAATATACGTGCAATATGACTGTCATACGAAAAGGCAAGGGTACAGTTGGCATATGAACTGCTCCATATTTCTATTTAGTGGTCGATAAATGAGTTATCGGTCGCAATGTTGTTCCTATAAAACCTTGAAATATACGTGCAATATGACTGTCATACGAAAAGGCAAGGGTACAGTTGGCATTTGAACTGCTCCATATTTCTATTTATTGATCGATAAATTAGTTATCGGTCGAAAAGTTGTTCCTATAAAACCTTGAAATATACGTGCAATATGACTGTCATACGAAAAGGCAAGGGTACAGTTGGCATTTGAACTGTTTCATACTTCCATTTATTGATCGATAAATGAGTTATCGGTCGCAATGTTGTTCCTATAAAACCTTGAAATATACGTGCAATATGACTGTCATACGAAAAGGCAAGGGTACAGTTGGCATTTGAACTGTTCCATATTTCTATTTAGTGGTCGATAAATGAGTTATCGGTCGCAATGTTGTTCCATTAAACCCTTGAAATATACGTGCAATATCAGTGTCATACGAAAAGGCAAGTTGGCATTTGAACTGTTTCATACTTCCATTTATTGATCGATAAATGAGTTATCGGTCAAAATGTTGTTCCTATAACTCCTTGAAATATACGTGCAATACGACTGTCATACGAAAAGGCAAGCGTACAGTTGGCATTTGAACTGCTCCATATTTCTATTTATTGATCGATAAATGAGTTATCGGTAGAAAAGTTGCTCCTATAAAACCTTGAAATATACGTGCAATATGACTGTCATACGAAAGGGCAAGCGCACCGTTGGAATTTGACCTGTTTAGTACTTCCATTTACTGATCGATAAATGAGTTATCGGTTAAAATGGTGTTACTAGAAAACCTTGAAATATACGTGCAATGTGACTGTCATACGAAAGGGCAACGGCACAGTTGGCATTTGAACTGTTTCATACTTCCATTTATTGATCGATAAATGAGTTATCGGTCAAAATGTTGTTCCTATGACACCTTGAAATATACGTTCAATACGACTGTCATACGAAAGGGCAAGGGCACCGTTGGCATTTGACCTGTTTCATACTTCCATTTACTGATCGATAAATGAGTTATCGGTCAAAATGTTGTTACTAGAAAACCTTGAAATATACGTGCAATATGAGTGTCCTACGAATGGGCAAGGATACAGTAGGCATTTGAACTGTTCCTTGTTTCCATTTATTGATCGATAAATGAGTTATCGGTCGCAATGTTTTTCCTATAAAACTTTGAAATATACGTGCAATATGACTGTCATACGAAAAGGCAAGGGTACAGTTGGCATTTGAACTGCTCCATATTTCTATTTATTGATCGATAAATGAGTTATCGGTAGAAAAGTTGCTCCTATAAAACCTTGAAATATACGTGCAATACGACTGTCATACGAAAGAGTAAGGGCACAGTTGGCATTTGAACTGTTCAATATTTCTCTTTATTGATCAAAAAATGTGTTATCGGTCAAAATGTTGATCCTATAAAATCCTGAAATATACGTGCAGTATGAATGTCATACGAAACGGCAAGGGCACAGTTGGCTTTTGAACTGTTCAATATTTCTCTTTATTGATCAAAAAGTGTGTTATCGGTCAAAATGTTGTTCCTATAAAACCCTGAAATATACGTGCAATATGACTGTCATACGAAAAGGCAAGGGTACAGTTGGCATTTGAACTGTTTCATACTTCCATTTATTGATCGATAAATGAGTTATCGGTCAAAATGTTGTTACTAGAAAACCTTGAAATATACGTGCAATGAGACTGTCATACGAAAAGGCAAAGGTACAGTTGGCATTTGAACTGTTCCATATTTCTATTTAGTGGTCGATAAATGAGTTATCGGTCGCAATGTTGTTCCTATAAACCCTTGAAATATACGTGCAATATGACTGTCATACGAAAAGGCAAGGGTACAGTTGGCATTTGAACTGCTCCATATTTCTATTTATTGATCGATAAATGAGTTATCGGTCGCAATGTTGTTCCTGTAAAACTTTGAAATATACGTGCAATATGACTGTCATACGAAAAGGCAAGGGTACAGTTGGCATTTGAACTGTTCCATATTTCTTTTTATTGATCGATAAATGAGTTATCGGTCGCAATGTTGTTCTATAAAACCTTGAAATATACGTGCGATATGACCGTCTTACGAAAGAGTAAGGGCACAGTTGGCATTTGAACTGTTCAATATTTCTCTTTATTGATCAAAAAATGTGTTATCGGTCAAAATGTTGATCCTATAAAATCCTGAAATATACGTGCAGTATGAGTGTCATACGAAACGGCAAGGGCACAGTTGGCTTTTGAACTGTTCAATATTTCTCTTTATTGATCAAAAAGTGTGTTATCGGTCAAAATGTTGTTCCTATAAAACCCTGAAATATACGTGCAATAAGACTGTCATACGAAAGGGCAAGGGCACAGTTGGCATTTGAACTGTTCCATATTTCCATTTACTGATCGATAAATGAGTTATCGTTCAAAATGTTGTTCCTATAAAACCTTGAAATATACGTGCAATATGAGTGTCCTACGAAAGGGCAGGGATACAGTAGGCATTCGAACTGTTCCTTATTTCCATTTATTGATCGATAAATGAGTTATCGGTCGCAATGTTGTTCCTATAAAACTTTGAAATATACGTGCAATATGACTGTCATACGAACGAGTAAGGGCACAGTTGGCATTTGAACAGTTTCATACTTTTATTTATTGATCGATAAATGAGTTATCGGTCGCAATGCTATACCTGTAAAACTTTGAAATATACGCGCAGTATGACTGTCATACGAAAAGGAAAGTTGGCAGTTGAACTGCTCCATATTTCTATTTATTGATCGATAAATGAGTTATCGGTCGCAATGTTATTCCTATAAAACCTTGAAATATACGTGCAATATGACCGTCTTACGAAAGAGTAAGGGCACAGTTGGCATTTGAACTGTTCAATATTTCTCTTTATTGATCAAAAAATGTGTTATCGGTCAAAATGTTGATCCTATAAAATCCTGAAATATACGTGCAGTATGAGTGTCATGCGAAACGGCAAGGGCACAGTTGGCATTTGAACTGTTCAATATTTCTCTTTATTGATCAAAACGTGTGTTATCGGTCAAAATGTTGTTCCTATAAAACCCTCAAATATACGTGCAATAAGACTGTCATACGAAAGGGCAAGGGCAGAGTTGGCATTTGAACTGTTCCATATTTCCATTTACTGATCGATAAATGAGTTATCGTTCAAAATGTTGTTCCTATAAAACCTTGAAATATACGTGCAATATGAGTGTCCTACGAAAGGGCAAGGATACAGTAGGCATTTGAACTGTTCGTTATTTCCATTTATTTATCGATAAATGAGTTATCGGTCGAAATGTTGTTCCTATAAAACTTTGAAATATACGTGCAATATGACTGTCATACGAACGAGTAAGGGCACAGTTGGCATTTGAACAGTTTCATACTTTTATTTATTGATCGATAAATGAGTTATCGGTCGCAATGTTGTTCCTATAAAAACTTGAAATATACATGCAATATGACTGTCATACGAAAAGGCAAGGGTACAGTTGGCATTTGAACTGTTATATATTTCTATTTATTGATCGATAAATGAGTTATCGGTCGCAATGTTGTTCCTATAAAACCTTGAATTATACGTGCAATATGACTGTCATACGAAAAGGCAAGGGTACAGTTGGCATTTGAACAGTTTCATACTTTTATTTTTTGATCGATAAATGAGTTATCGGTCGCAATGTTGTTCATATAAAAATTTGAAATATACATGCAATATGACTGTCATACGAAAAGGCAAGGGTACAGTTGGCATTTGAACTGCTCCATATTTCTATTTATTGATTGATAAATGAGTTATCGGTCGCAATGTTGTTCCTATAAAACCTTGAAATATACGTGCAATATGAGTGTCATACGAAAGGGCAACGGCACAGTTGGCATTTGAACTGTTTCATACTTCCATTTATTGATCGATAAATCAGTTATCGGTCAAAATGTTGTTCCTATAACACCTTGAAATAAACGTGCAATATGACTGTCATATGAAAGGGCAAGGGCACAGTTGGCATTTGACCTGTTTCATACTTCCATTTACTGATCGATAAATGAGTTATCGTTCAAAATGTTGTTCCTATAAAACCTGGAAATATACGTGCAATATGACTGTCATACGAAAGGGCAACGGCACATTTTTCATTTGAACTGTTTCATACTTCCATTTATTGATCGATAAATGAGTTATCGGTCAAAATGTTGTTACTAGAAAACCTTGAAACATACGTGCAATATGACTGTCATACGAAAAGGCAACGGCACAGTTGGCATTTGAACTATTCCATATTTCTATTTATTGATCGATAAATGAGTTATCGGTCACAATGTTGTTCCTATAAATCCTTGAAATATACGTGCAATATGACTGTCATACGAAAAGGCAAGGGCACAGTTGGCATTTGACCTGTTTCATACTTCCATTTACTGATCGATAAATGAGTTATCGGTCAATATGTTGTTACTAGAAAACCTTGAAATATACGTGCAATGTGACTGTCATACGAAAAGGCAAGGGTACAGTTGGCATTTGAACTGTTCCATATTTCTATTTATTGATCGATAAATGAGTTATCGGTCGCAATGTTGTTCCTATAAACCCTTGAAATATACGTGCAATATGACTGTCATACGAAAGGGCAAGGGCACAGTTGGCATTTGACCTGTTTCATACTTTTATTTATTGATCGATAAATGAGTTATCGGTCGCAAAGTTGTTCCTATAAAAACTTGAAATATACATGCAATATGACTGTCATACGAACGAGTAAGGGCACAGTAGGCATTTGAACTGTTTCATACGTTCGCAATGTTGTTCCTCTAAAACTTTGAAATATACGTGCAATATGACTGCCATACGAACGAGTAAGGGCACAGTTGGCATTTGAACTGTTTCATACTTCTATTTATTTATTGATAAATGAGTTATCGGTCGCAGTTTTGTTCCTCTAAAACCTTGAAATATACGTGCAATATGAGTGTCATACGAAAGGGCAACGGCACAGTTGGCATTTGAACTGTTTCATACTTCCATTTATTGATCGATAAATGAGTTATCGGTCAAAATGTTGTTCCTATAACACCTTGAAATATACGTGCAATACGACTGTCATACGAAAGGGCAAGGGCACCGTTGGCATTTGACCTGTTTCATACTTCCATTTACTGATCGATAAATGAGTTACCGGTCGCAACGTTGTTCCTATAAACCCATGAAATATACGTGCAATATGACTGTCATACGAAAGGGCAAAGGCACAGTTGGCATTTGACCTGTTTCATACTTTTATTTATTGATCGATAAATGAGTTATCGGTCGCAATGTTGTTCCTATAAAAACTTGAAATATACATGCAATATGACTGTCATACGAACGAGTAAGGGCACAGTAGGCATTTGAACTGTTTCATACGTTCGCAATGTTGTTCCTCTAAAACTTTGAAATATACGTGCAATATGACTGCCATACGAACGAGTAAGGGCACAGTTGGCATTTGAACTGTTTCATACTTCTATTTATTTATTGATAAATGAGTTACCGGTCGCAATGTTGTTCTTATAAAACCTTGAAATATACGTGCAATATGAGTGTCATACGAAAGGGCAACGGCACAGTTGGCATTTGAACTGTTTCATACTTCCATTTATTGATCGATAAATGAGTTATCGGTCAAAATGTTGTTCCTATAACACCTTGAAATATACGTGCAATACGACTGTCATACGAAAGGGCAAGGGCACCGTTGGCATTTGACCTGTTTCATACTTCCATTTACTGATCGATAAATGAGTTATCGGTCGCAACGTTGTTCCTATAAACCCATGAAATATACGTGCAATATGACTGTCATACGAAAGGGCAAGGGCACAGTTGGCATTTGACCTGTTTCATACTTCCATTTACTGATCGATCAATGAGTTATCGTTCAAAATGTTGTTCCTATAAAACCTTGAAATATACGTGCAATATGAGTGTCATACGAAAGGGCAACGGCACAGTTGGCATTTGAACTGTTTCATACTTCCATTTATTGATCGATAAATGAGTTATCGGTCAAAATGTTGTTACTAGAAAACCTTGAAATATACCTGCAATGAGACTGTCATACGAAAAGGCAAGGTCGATAAATGAGTTATCGGTCGCAATGTTGTTCCTATAAACCCTTGAAATATACGTGCAATATGAGTGTCATACGAAAAGGCAAGTTGGCAGTTGAACTGCTCCATATTTCTATTTATTGATCGATAAATGAGTTATCGGTCGCAATGTTGTTCCTGTAAAACTTTGAAATATACGTGCAATATGACTGTCATACGAAAAGGCAAGGGTACAGTTGGCATTTGAACTGTTCCTTATTTCTTTTTATTGATCGATAAATGAGTTATCGGTCGCAATGTTGTTCCTATAAAACCTTGAAATATACGTGCGATATGACCGTCTTACGAAAGAGTAAGGGCACAGTTGGCATTTGAACTGTTCAATATTTCCCTTTATTGATCAAAAAATGTGTTATCGGTCAAAATGTTGATCCTATAAAATCCTGAAATATACGTGCAATATGAGTGTCCTACGAAAGGGCAAGGATACAGTAGGCATTTGAACTGTTCCTAATTTCCATTTATTGATCGATAAATGAGTTATCGGTCGCATTGTTGTTCCTATAAAACTTTGAAATATACGTGCAATATGACTGTCATACGAACGAGTAAGGGCACAGTTGGCATTTGAACAGTTTCATACTTTTATTTATTGATCGATAAATGAGTTATCGGTCGCAATGTTATTCCTGTAAAACTTTGAAATATACGTGCAGTATGACTGTCATACGAAAAGGAAAGTTGGCAGTTGAACTGCTCCATATTTCTATTTATTGATCTATCCTGGTTCGAAACGAGCTATAGACCTATTAATAATTTTTTTATTGATCGATAAATGAGTTATCGGTCGCAATGTTATTCCTATAAAACCTTGAAATATACGTGCAATATGACCGTCTTACGAAAGAGTAAGGGCACAGTTGGCATTTGAACTGTTCAATATTTCTCTTTATTGATCAAAAAATGTGTTATCGGTCAAAATGTTGATCCTATAAAATCCTGAAATATACGTGCAATAAGACTGTCATACGAAAGGGCAAGGGCACAGTTGGCATTTGAACTGTTCCATATTTCCATTTACTGATCGATCAATGAGTTATCGTTCAAAATGTTGTTCCTATAAAACCTTGAAATATACGTGCAATATGAGTGTCATACGAAAGGGCAACGGCACAGTTGGCATTTGAACTGTTTCATACTTCCATTTATTGATCGATAAATGAGTTATCGGTCAAAATGTTGTTACTAGAAAACCTTGAAATATACCTGCAATGAGACTGTCATACGAAAAGGCAAGGTCGATAAATGAGCTATCGGTCGCAATGTTGTTCCTATAAACCCTTGAAATATACGTGCAATATGAGTGTCATACGAAAAGGCAAGTTGGCAGTTGAACTGCTCCATATTTCTATTTATTGATCGATAAATGAGTTATCGGTCGCAATGTTGTTCCTGTAAAACTTTGAAATATACGTGCAATATGACCGTCATACGAAACGGCAAGGGCACAGTTGGCTTTTGAACTGTTCAATATTTCTCTTTATTGATCAAAAAGTGTGTTATCGGTCAAAATGTTGTTCCTATAAAACCCTGAAATATACGTGCAATAAGACTGTCATACGAAAGGGCAAGGGCACAGTTGGCATTTGAACTGTTCCATATTTCCATTTACTGATCGATTACTGAGTTATCGTTCAAAATGTTGTTCCTATAAAACCTTGAAATATACGTGCAATATGAGTGTCCTACGAAAGGGCAAGGATACAGTAGGCATTTGAACTGTTCCTAATTTCCATTTATTGATCGATAAATGAGTTATCGGTCGCATTGTTGTTCCTATAAAACTTTGAAATATACGTGCAATATGACTGTCATACGAACGAGTAAGGGCACAGTTGGCATTTGAACAGTTTCATACTTTTATTTATTGATCGATAAATGAGTTATCGGTCGCAATGTTATTCCTGTAAAACTTTGAAATATACGTGCAGTATGACTGTCATACGAAAAGGAAAGTTGGCAGTTGAACTGCTCCATATTTCTATTTATTGATCTATCCTGGTTCGAAACGAGCTATAGACCTATTAATAATTTTTTTATTGATCGATAAATGAGTTATCGGTCGCAATGTTATTCCTATAAAACCTTGAAATATACGTGCAATATGACCGTCTTACGAAAGAGTAAGGGCACAGTTGGCATTTGAACTGTTCAATATTTATCTTTATTGATCAAAAAATGTGTTATCGGTCAAAATGTTGATCCTATAAAATCCTGAAATATACGTGCAGTATGAGTGTCATACGAAACTGCAAGGGCACAGTTGGCATTTGAACTGTTCAATATTTCTCTTTATTGATCAAAAAGTGTGTTATCGGTCAAAATGTTGTTCCTATAAAACCCTGAAATATACGTGCAATAAGACTGTCATACGAAAGGGCAAGGGCAGAGTTGGCATTTGAACTGTTCCATATTTCCATTAACTGATCGATAAATGAGTTATCGTTCAAAATGTTGTTCCTATAAAACCTTGAAATATACGTGCAATATGAGTGTCCTACGAAAGGGCAAGGATACAGTTGGCATTTGAACTGTTCAATATTTCTCTTTATTGATCAAAAAGTGTGTTATCGGTCAAAATGTTGTTCCTATAAAACTTTGAAATATACGTGCAATATGACTGCCATACGAACGAGTAAGGGCACAGTTGGCATTTGAACAGTTTCATACTTTTATTTACTGATCGATAAATGAGTTATCGGTCGCAATGTTGTTCCTATAAAAACTTGAAATATACATGCAATATGACTGTCATACGAAAAGGCAAGGGTACAGTTGGCATTTGAACTGTTCCATATTTCTATTTATTGATCGATAAATGAGTTATCGGTCGCAATGTTGTTCCTATAAAACCTTGAAATATACGTGCAATATGACTGTCATACGAAAAGGCAAGGGTACAGTTGGCATTTGAACAGTTTCATACTTTTATTTATTGATCGATAAATGAGTTATCGGTCGCAATGTTGTTCCTATAAAAACTTGAAATATACATGCAATATGACTGTCATACGAAAAGGCAAGGGTACAGTTGGCATTTGAACTGCTCCATATTTCTATTTATTGATTGATAAATGAGTTATCGGTCGCAATGTTGTTCCTATAAAACCTTGAAATATACGTGCAATATGAGTGTCATACGAAAGGGCAACGGCACAGTTGGCATTTGAACTGTTTCATACTTCCATTTATTGATCGATAAATCAGTTATCGGTCAAAATGTTGTTCCTATAACACCTTGAAATATACGTGCAATATGACTGTCATATGAAAGGGCAAGGGCACAGTTGGCATTTGACCTGTTTCATACTTCCATTTACTGATCGATAAATGAGTTATCGGTCAAAATGTTGTTCCTATAAAATCTGGAAATATACGTGCAATATGACTGTCATACGAAAGGGCAACGGCACATTTTTCATTTGAACTGTTTCATACGTCCATTTATTGATCGATAAGTGAGTTATCGGTCAAAATGTTGTTACTAGAAAACCTTGAAATATACGTGCAATATGACTGTCATACGAAAAGGCAAGGGTACAGTTGGCATTTGAACTGTTCCATATTTCTATTTATTGATCGATAAATGAGTTATCGGTCACAATGTTGTTCCTATAAATCCTTGAAATATACGTGCAATATGACTGTCATACGAAAGGGCAAGGGCACAGTTGGCATTTGACCTGTTTCATACTTCCATTTACTGATCGATAAATGAGTTATCGGTCAATATGTTGTTACTAGAAAACCTTGAAATATACGTGCAATGTGACTGTCATACGAAAAGGCAAGGGTACAGTTGGCATTTGAACTGTTCCATATTTCTATTTATTGATCGATAAATGAGTTATCGGTCGCAATGTTGTTCCTATAAACCCTTGAAATATACGTGCAATATGACTGTCATACGAAAGGGCAAGGGCACAGTTGGCATTTGAACTGTTCCATATTTCTATTTATTGATCGATAAATGAGTTATCGGTCGCAATGTTGTTCCTATAAACCCTTGAAATATACGTGCAATATGACTGTCATACGAAAGGGCAAGGGCACAGTTGGCATTTGACCTGTTTCATACTTTTATTTATTGATCGATAAATGAGTTATCGGTCGCAATGTTGTTCCTATAAAAACTTGAAATATGCATGCAATATGACTGTCATACGAACGAGTAAGGGCACAGTAGGCATTTGAACTGTTTCATACGTTCGCAATGTTGTTCCTCTAAAACTTTGAAATATACGTGCAATATGACTGCCATACGAACGAGTAAGGGCACAGTTGGCATTTGAACCGTTTCATACTTCTATTTATCTTATAAATAAAAATGAATTTGTGTCTGTGTGTCTGTGTGTCTGTGTGTCTGTGTGTCCTTTATAGGCGTCCAAAGTACTCAACCGATTTTTATGAAATTTTCACAGTATATTCTTGGGATCACGAGTTAAAGCATAGGCTATATATATTTTTGGAAAAGTGGGCGGTGCCACGCCCTCAGGCTATATAAAAATTCAAATTGTCATAGCTTTGAATTTCAAATTATCATAACTATGAACATATTTTGTCTTAATTAATGATTTTTGGATATGTGTGTCCTTTGGTCAAGATTTATACAATTTTCGAAAAGTGGGCGGTGCCACGCCCCCATTTTTTGTGTTTTGTTTGTAATTCAATAATATCCAAAGTTTATGGTCAATCTCTTTTAAACTCTCCACTTTGATTTAGAAGATTATTGTGTAGGATTTAGGTTGTATACATTTTTGGAAAAGTGGGCGGTGCCACGCCCCCAGGCTATATAAAACTACAATTCTTCATAACTCTGAACATATTTGGTCTAAATTAACGATTTTTGGATATGTGTGTCCTTTGGTCAAGATTTATGTAATTTTGGAAAAGTTGGCCATGCCACGCCCCCTTTTTTGTGTTTTGTGTGTACTTCAATAATGTCCAAAATTTATGGTCGATCTCTTTTAAACTTTCAAGATTGGTTAAGAAAATTGTTGTGTAAGATTCAGGCTATATCAATTTTTGGAAAAGTAGCCAGTGCCACGCCCCCAGGCTATATAAAATTTAAATTCTTCATAGCTCTGAACATATTGGGTCTAAATTAAAGATTTTTGGATATGTGTGTCCTTTAGTCAAGATGTATATAATTTTGGAAAAGTGGGCGGTGCAACGCCCACATTTTTTGTGTTTTGTTTGTACTTCAATAATGTCCAAAGTTTATGGTCGATCTCTTTTAAACTTCCAAGATTGGTTAAGAAAGTTGTTGTGTACGATTCAGGCTATATCAATTTTTGGAAAAGTAGGCGGTGCCACACCCCCAGGCTATATAAAATTTAAATTCTTCATAGCTCTGAACATATTTGGTCTAAATTAATGATTTCTGGATATGTGTGTACTTTGGTCAAGATTTATGTAATTTTGGAAAAGTGGGCGGTGCCACGCCCACATTTTTTGTGTTTTGTTTGTATTTCAATAATGTCCAAAATTTATGGTCGATCTCTTTTAAACTTTCAAGATTGGTTAAGAAAGTTGTTGTGTACGATTCAGGCTATATCAATTTTTGGAAAAGTAGCCAGTGCCACGCCCCCAGGCTATATAAAATTTAAATTCTTCATAGCTCTGAACATATTTGGTTTAAATTAATGATTTCTGGATATGTGTGTCCTTTAGTCAAGATGTATATAATTTTGGAAAAGTGGGCGGTGCAACGCCCACATTTTTTGTGTTTTGTGTGTACTTCAATAATGTCCAAAATTTATGGTCGATCTCTTTTAAACTTTCAAGATTGGTTAAGAAAATTGTTGTGTAAGATTCAGGCTATATCAATGTGGTGCTGGAGTTAGATTCCAACACTGATGGCATGCAACTCTGATAATGCGGACAACAGATGACAGATGACATATAACATAACGAACTGGACGAAGCTTCACATAAAACGACCTAGATTTAAAATAAGACGAAGACGAACGGACAGTTGCTAAACGGAGTTGAAATTGGACGGTCGAAGTTTCGAGTAAAAGTAAGAAGTAGGATGATCGGTGAAGAAGACGCCAATGAGCGCAACAAGTGTAAACCCAATACCTATTTCTAAACTATTCTACATTTAATAAAATTATAATCAACTACATTTACATTTTAAAACTAATACTTATGAACTATTAATAAATCTATGTACAATTAAACCTAAACGTGTGAGTTATTTGTGTTTGGTGACTCTGCAGCGTGAGTATTCTGCCTAACCCGTACCGAAATCCTACAAAAAGTGGGGGCTCAAGCCGGTATTTCAACCAGTGACAAAAGAAAAAGCCAAAAAATTTGCTAAAATAAGCAAAAAAGTATATTGAAAACTATTAAAATAAGTGGAGTGCAAAAAATGCAACTAAATTGCCACCTGTACCATTAAAATTCAACAAGACGCCAGAAAGCAGCGAAGTTAGCGTCAAGAAATAAAGCAGCGCAGTCGCAAATTGTCTGTGTTCATTATAATACGCGCAATTTCAAGCGAATGTAGAAAACGGCAATATTTCGTACAGCCGTACAAAGTAACATCATCAGCGACGCTAAAAAGCAGCGAAGTCGGTACTACACATAATTCTTTTAGGCCGACGTTTTAGTGGTGCAACCAAAAATTTCATCAAGACGCCAAAAAACAGCGAAGTCGACGTCGCTTACAAGTCAGAACAGCGAAGTCATTGCAGCAGCGAAATCAACATAGCAGCGAAGTCGGCGTTTCGAAAAAGTCATCGATGCAGCGAAGAAGAAGGGTAGCAACAGCCAAAGATCGTCAGTAGAGTGCAACAAACATTGAAATCGTAACCGATGTGTTACTTCGGGTAAGAGAGAAAATTGGCGAGCAAGAAGTAAGTATACCAACAGACAGAAGAAAAAAAGAGAGTAAGCAAGTTGAATTAAAAGATGCAAAAGCACAAATATATGTAAAAAATATTTTGTGAAAGAAGTTAAGTGCTCAAAGGAGTGAAGATGTAATAACAAATATTGTTAAAAGAAGTTTATTAAAGAAGGAAAAGCTCTTATGAGTAAAGTTGTAACAAAAAATCTGTGGTAAAAGAAGTTCAAGGTGAAAAATTTGTAAAAGAAGTTTGAAGATGAAATAAGAAGTACATAAAATTGAAAGTAGTAGATTTTATACAAAGAGAAAAAAGAAGAGCTCAAGTAGATTGAGAGAATTAGAAGAGTGAAGATATTGAATTGAAAGTTCGATAAAAGTAGATTTGTGAAATTGAAAATATAAGAAGAAACGAGAAAGAGTATATGTCAAAGTAGCAAAAGTAGAAGGCAGATGAATTAAAAAGTAAATAAAGTAGGAAGAAAATTCTAATTAGAATATTTGTATGTGAACCAATATTTTAGTTCTTGTTGGAAAATATTGAATGTAAACACTGGAAAAGTGAATCTGCCAATATGTAAAAAGGATACAGTGATTGTAGAAGAAGAAAACGATAAACAACAAGTGTTAGACAAAATTTCGAATCTGTAGAAAATATTGATTCTAATAAGAAATATCGTTATTGGCATAACCAAAGAGTATGCGGTAACGTTAAGACAATTTTTTTTTGTTTCTAATAAGACGAAAAGATAAATAATATCTAATTGAATATTGCTTAGAGTAAACCAGATGTTAAATTAATCGCATGATTAACAAGATTTCCTTCTAGAAGTGGTATTAAAAATTTTTTTTTATTATCTGTACAAGTGATTTAAATTCAATATAGTTTTCGAAAATAGCACTTAGTCCATACTTCAATATGGACGCAGAACAATTATTGACGTTGACGGTTAACGAACTGAAAGATAAGTTAGAAGAACTTGGAATGTCAACTTCTGGCCAGAAGCATGAGCTTCAGTATAGACTGCTCCAGCACTACGGCCTTCCTCGAAATGAGTCTAGTGATAATGAGTCTACTCCATCAGTGTATGGTGATGTTGAACAAAACGCCATGCTTTCTCGGTCCTTTGTGCATTGCCAACGGTTCACTCTTAAAGATTTAGGTGATTGTTTAAATACTTTCAACGGAGAAGGGTCCGCTGATATAAGATTTTGGGTTAATGAATTCGAAGCGAATGCAGAAATCGTAAAATGGAATGAATTACAAAAATTTGTATACGGCAAGCAGCTTCTGCGCGGAGCTGCCAAATTATTTATTAGAAGCCAAAGTAGTATAGGTAGTTGGGCTACTTTAAAAGATGCATTAATTAATGAATTTGGCTCAAAGTTGTCTTCATCAGAAGTTCATAAAATTTTAAAGAATCGACGTAAGCGTACAAATGAATCTTTGCGCGAGTACTTGTACAATCTCATGGAGATAGGGAAACAAATAAAGCTGGAAGAAGAAAGTATTATTGACTATTTTATAGAGGGAATTCCTGATTCCAAATTTAATAAGACCGTTTTATATCAATCAAAAACCATCGTAGACCTTAAAGAGCAAATAAAGGTTTATGAAAAAATTCGAAAGGCTAATGTAAATCAGTTCAAAGTTGACGCGGATGATGTAGCTAAAGACAAATTGAGCTCAGGGGGAAAAACTAAAGAAGATGTAAACAAAAGGTGTTATAAGTGCGGTGATAAAACTCATATGGCAGCCCAGTGTCCACAAAAGCAGTTCAAATGCTTTAAATGTAACGCCATAGGCCATCGCTCATTCGAGTGCAAAGGTAAAGGTACCAAAGAAATAAAAAAGGAGCCGAGTTCAGTCAATACGCTGACTGATGATGTTTTCCAGCCGTTTGTAAATAGTGTGACGCATAAGTTACATTTTAAGACAGTTGAAATCAACAACTTTAAATTCGAGGCCTTAATCGATTCAGGGTGTTCACTCAATATTATACGTTATGATACGTTATTAATGAGTGGATGCGAAGCTAAGTTGGGAGATGATAAGCGGAAGCTTTACACGGCCTGTGCGAACGTGATTGAAACAATAGGTAGCTTCGAAACCGTGATGCGTGTGGATAACTTATCGTTAAATGTAGTTTTCCATGTGATAAAAGAGGAAGACATCCAGTTCGCTGGAATGATAGGCAGGGCTATTCTCAAAGATGTGGATATTACCCTAACTGAAGATGAGGTTGTTTTTAAGGAAAAAGACACAACAGTGAAGCGTTTGGTTAAAGAGAGTTCCTCTAAAGTAGATGGAAAAGATAATAAATCTAGTAGTCAGCAAGCTAACTTAGACAAATTAGAGGTCAAAGATGGGTGGATTAAAGAGTTTGATGTTATGAGTTTGGGAGAGCTGAAGCAGGAACATACACCTGAGTTAGAGCACTTAGATAAAAGCTTAGCCAAAGAAGTAGAAACTTTAGTTCGCACGTATTCACCAGTAGGAAGCTCTCAATCGCCAGTAACAATGAAAATAGTTTTGTCCGATGATATACCTGTATATCACCGTCCACGTCGTATGTCCTTTGAAGATCAGCGTTTTGTGGAAAAGCAAATTGACGAATGGTTGAAGGAAGGAATTATCCGACCAAGTAACTCCAATTACGCTTCGCCTATCGTAGTTGTCCCGAAGAAAGACGGGAATAAGCGCCTCTGTTGCGATTATCGACGTCTTAATCAGAAAATCGTAAGAGACAATTTTCCTATGGTCCTCATGGACGATGTCCTTGATAAGCTGCAAGGAGCTAGAGTCTTTACAACATTAGATTTATCTAATGGATTCTTTCACGTGCCAGTAGATGCCCAGTCAATGAAATTCACGTCGTTTGTATCAAACACCGGACAATATGAGTTTTGTTTCGTACCATTTGGTATTTCTAATTCTCCGGCAGTGTTTTGCAGATATATAAATGCTGTATTTAGGACACTAATCCAAAAGGGAACAGTCATAACCTATATGGACGATTTAATTATACCATCTAAAGATGAGAATGAGGGAATGGAAAAATTCAAAGAAGTCTTGCAAGTCTGCGCTAAAAACGGTTTGAAAATAAAGTGGCCAAAATGCCAATTTCTTATGCGTAGGGTAGAGTTCTTAGGGTATATTGTCCAAGCGGGCACTATACAAATATCAGAAGAAAAGACAGCTGCCGTGAGGAATTTTCCATTACCATCAGATAAGAAGAGCCTGCAGAGGTTCTTAGGGCTCACATCATACTTTAGGAGATTTATCCCTAATTTTGCTGTGATTGCAAGACCTCTGTCAAACCTTTTGAGAAAAGATGTAGATTTCAAATTAGGTGTTGAACAAACAGCAGCTTTCATGCAGTTAAAAGTGCTGTTACAGAAAACACCGGTACTGCGTCTTTTTTCCCAGAAATCCGTAACAGAGGTCCATACGGATGCCAGCAAGTACGGTTATGGAGCGATGCTACTTCAGAAAGACCCCGATGATCAAGATTTGCATCCTGTTCAGTACATGAGCAGAAAAACTAAACCAGTAGAAGAAAATTACCCAGCTTATGAGCTGGAAGTGTTAGCCATAATAGAAGCGCTTAAAAAGTGGAGGATATATCTGTTGGGTATAAAATTTAAAATTATAACCGACTGTAACGCTTTTACGATGACAGTCAAGAAGGATGATGTACCGCCAAAAATAGCAAGATGGGCATTGTTTCTTCAAGATTTCAATTTCGAGATTGAACATCGTGCAGGAACAAAAATGGCCCATGTTGACGCGCTAAGTCGAGTATATTGTTTAATGCTAGAAGACTCATTAAAGTTTCGGCTTAAGCAAGCTCAACTCAAAGATGAGTGGACAAAGGCTGTGCGGAAAATTTTAGAAAAGGACGAATATGAAGATTTCTTTATGAAATACGATATTCTTTTTAAAGACCCTGAAAAGGAACTTATAGTTGTACCAGCTCTTATGGAAGAAGAAGTAATAAAGATGGCTCACAGGCAAGGGCATTTCTCGTCAAAGAAAACCAAAGAGATGTTAGAAAAAACCTTTTATATTCCTAATATAAATACTAAAGTTGGCAACATAGTACACAGTTGCGTAGAATGCATAGTAAGCGAGGCAAAGTCAGGAAAAAAGGAAGGGTTTCTCAATACGATAAACAAAGAAGATACACCGCTGGTTACGTACCATATTGACCACGTAGGGCCACTAGAAGCAACTAAGAAGTCATACAATTACATACTAGTGGTAGTAGATGCATTTAGTAAGTTTGTATGGTTGTACCCGACTAAAAACACGGGAGCTGAAGCGGTGGTAGAAAGACTTAAGAAGCAATCATCGCTATTTGGTAACCCTAAGCGAATTGTTACAGATAGGGGCGCGGCGTTTACGTCGAATATGTTTAAAGAATATTGCGAGGCGGAACATATCCAACACTTGTTAATAACTACCGGAGTCCCGCGAGGAAATGGACAAGTTGAGAGGATGCATAAGGTCGTTATACCTATGTTATCAAAACTATGTGCAGAAACTCCCGCTAGTTGGTTCAAGCATATTGATCGCGTTCAGCAGTTTATAAATAGTACACCGCCACGAAGCACCAAGCAGTCACCATTTAAACTGCTAACAGGGCTTGAAATGCGTATGGCCAATATGCCAGAACTTCAAGACCTCCTTGAAGATGAAGCTGTTGAAGAACTGAATGAAGATCGCCAAGCAGTTCGGAAACAGGCGAAAGAAAATATTGAAAAGATACAAGAAGAAAACCGTAGGTCATATAATCTCAGGCGTAAAAAAGAAACAGTTTACAAAATTAATGATTTGGTAGCGGTCAAGAGAACACAATTTGGTGTAGGCTTAAAATTAAAACCAAAGTATTTAGGGCCTTATAAGATAATTAAACAACTTAAGCGTGGTCGATATGAAGTGGAAAAAGTAGGCGATCATGAAGGACCGGGAAAGACATCAACTGTAGCAGAGTATATGAAAAGATGGACAGGCTCATTCGAGGGCGAATGAGATATCAGGACGGCCGAATGTGGTGCTGGAGTTAGATTCCAACACTGATGGCATGCAACTCTGATAATGCGGACAACAGATGACAGATGACATATAACATAACGAACTGGACGAAGCTTCACATAAAACGACCTAGATTTAAAATAAGACGAAGACGAACGGACAGTTGCTAAACGGAGTTGAAATTGGACGGTCGAAGTTTCGAGTAAAAGTAAGAAGTAGGATGATCGGTGAAGAAGACGCCAATGAGCGCAACAAGTGTAAACCCAATACCTATTTCTAAACTATTCTACATTTAATAAAATTATAATCAACTACATTTACATTTTAAAACTAATACTTATGAACTATTAATAAATCTATGTACAATTAAACCTAAACGTGTGAGTTATTTGTGTTTGGTGACTCTGCAGCGTGAGTATTCTGCCTAACCCGTACCGAAATCCTACATCAATTTTTGGAAAAGTAGGCGGTGCCACGCCCCAAGTCTATATAAAATTTAAATTCTTCATAGCTCTGAACATATTTGGTCTAAATTAATGATTTCTGGATATGTGTGTCCTTTGGTCAAGATTTATGTAATTTTGGAAAAGTGGGCGGTGCCACGCCCACATTTTTTGTGTTTTGTTTGTATTTCAATAATGTCCAAAATTTATGGTCGATCTCTTTTAAACTTTCAAGATTGGTTAAGAAAGTTGTTGTGTACGATTCAGGCTATATCAATTTTTGGAAAAGTAGCCAGTGCCACGCCCCCAGGCTATATAAAATTGAAATTCTTCATAACTCTGAACATATTGGGTCTAAATTCAAGATTTTTGGATATGTGTGTCCTTTAGTCAAGATGTATATAGTTTTGGAAAAGTGGGCGGTGCAACGCCCACATTTTTTGTGTTTTGTTTGTACTTCAATAATGTCCAAAGTTTATGGTCGATCTCTTTTAAACTTCCAAGATTGGTTAAGAAAGTTGTTGTGTACGATTCAGGCTATATCAATTTTTGGAAAAGTAGCCAGTGCCACGCCCCCAGGCTATATAAAATTTAAATTCTTCATAACTCTGAACATATTGGGTCTAAATTAAAGATTTTTGAATATGTGTGTCCTTTAGTCAAGATGGATATAATTTGGGAAAAGTGGGCGGTCCCACGCCCACATTTTTTGTGTTTTGTTTGTACTTCAATAAGTTCAAAGTTTATGGTCGATCTTCTCTAAATTTCCAGATTGGTTCAGAAGATTGTTGTGCCACGCCCCCAGGCTATATAAAATTTAAATCATCATAACTTTGAATATTTTTGGTCTAAACTAATGATTTTTGGATATGTGTGTCCCTTGGTCAAGAATTATATAATTTGGGAAATGTGGTGCCACGCCCACATTTTTGTATTCAGTGGTTTGTTTGTACTTGAATAATGTCCAAAGTTTATGGTTGATCTGTTTTAAACTTTTCCAATACGTTAAAATCTTCGTTGGGTACGACATACATAGGCTACATTTGTAAATTCTTTGGAAAAGTGGGCAGTTCCAGGACCACAAGCTAAGTAATATTTCAATTCGTTATATTCCTGAATGTATTTGCTGGTCAGGCAGAACAACGTCTGCCGGGTCTGCTAGTTGATTGATAAATGAGTTATCGGTCGCAATGTTGTTCCTATAAAACCTTGAATTATACGTGCAATATGAGTGTCATACGAAAGGGCAACGGCACAGTTGGCATTTGAACTGTTTCATACTTCCATTTATTGATCGATAAATGAGTTATCGGTCAAAATTTTGTTCCTATAACACCTTGAAATATACGTGCAATACGACTGTCATACGAAAGGGCAAGGGCACAGTTGGCATTTGACCTGTTTCATACTTCCATTTACTGATCGATCAATGAGTTATCGTTCAAAATGTTGTTCCTATAAAACCTTGAAATATACGTGCAATATGAGTGTCATACGAAAGGGCAACGGCACAGTTGGCATTTGAACGGTTTCATACTTCCATTTATTGATCGATAAATCAGTTATCGGTCAAAATGTTGCTCCTATAACACCTTGAAATATACGTGCAATATGAGTGTCCTACGAATGGGCAAGGATACAGTAGGCATTTGAACTGTTCCTTGTTTCCATTTATTGATCGATAAATGAGTTATCGGTCGCAATGTTGTTCCTATAAAACCTTGAAATATACGTGCAATATGACTGTCATACGAAAAGGCAAGGGTACAGTTGGCATTTGAACTGTTTCATACTTTTATTTATTGATCGATAAATGAGTTATCGGTCGCAATGTTGTTCCTATAAAAACTTGAAATATACATGCAATATGACTGTCATACGAACGAGTAAGGCACAGTAGGCATTTGAACTGTTTCATACGTTCGCAATGTTGTTCCTCTAAAACTTTGAAATATACGTGCAACATGACTGCCATACGAAAGGGCAAGGGCACAGTTGGCATTTGACCTGTTTCATACTTCCATTTACTGATCGATCAATGAGTTATCGTTCAAAATGTTGTTCCTATAAACCCTTGAAATATACGTGCAATATGAGTGTCATACGAAAAGGCAAGTTGGCATTTGAACTGTTCCATATTTCTATTTAGTGGTCGATAAATGAGTTATCGGTCGCAATGTTGTTCCTATAAACCCTTGAAATATACGTGCAATATGAGTGTCATACGAAAAGGCAAGTTGGCAGTTGAACTGCTCCATATTTCTATTTATTGATCGATAAATGAGTTATCGGTCGCAATGTTGTTCCTGTAAAACTTTGAAATATACGTGCAATATGACTGTCATACGAAAAGGAGGCAAGGGTACAGTTGGCAGTTGAACTGCTCCATATTTCTATTTAGTGGTCGATAAATGAGTTATCGGTCGCAATGTTGTTCCTATAAAACCTTGAAATATACGTGCAATATGACTGTCATACGAAAAGGCAAGGGTACAGTTGGCATTTGAACTGTTTCATACTTCCATTTATTGATCGATAAATCAGTTATCGGTCAAAATGTTGTTCCTATAACACCTTGAAATATACGTGCAATATGAGTGTCCTACGAATGGGCAAGGATACAGTAGGCATTTGAACTGTTCCTTGTTTCCATTTATTGATCAATTTGAGTTATCGGTCGCAATGTTGTTCCTATAAAACCTTGAAATATACGTGCAATATGACTGTCATACGAAAAGGCAAGGGTACAGTTGGCATTTGAACTGTTTCATACTTCCATTTATTGATCGATAAATCAGTTATCGGTCAAAATGTTGTTCCTATAACACCTTGAAATATACGTGCAATATGAGTGTCCTACGAATGGGCAAGGATACAGTAGGCATTTGAACTGTTCCTTGTTTCCATTTATTGATCGATTTGAGTTATCGGTCGCAATGTTGTTCCTATAAAACCTTGAAATATACGTGCAATATGACTGTCATACGAAAAGGCAAGGGTACAGTTGGCATTTGAACTGTTTCATACTTCCATTTATTGATCGATAAATCAGTTATCGGTCAAAATGTTGTTCCTATAACACCTTGAAATATACGTGCAATATGAGTGTCCTACGAATGGGCAAGGATACAGTAGGCATTTGAACTGTTCCTTGTTTCCATTTATTGATCGATTTGAGTTATCGGTCGCAATGTTGTTCCTATAAAACCTTGAAATATACGTGCAATATGACTGTCATACGAAAAGGCAAGGGTACAGTTGGCATTTGACCTGTTTCATACTTCCATTTACTGATCGATAAATGAGTTATCGGTCAATATGTTGTTACTAGAAAACCTTGAAATATACGTGCAATGTGACTGTCATACGAAAAGGCAAGGGCACAGTTGCCATTTGAACTATTTCATACTTCTATTTATTGATTGATAAATGAGTTATCGGTCGCAATGTTGTTCCTATAAAACCTTGAAATATACGTGCAATATGAGTGTCATACGAAAGGGCAACGGCACAGTTGGCATTTGAACTGTTTCATACTTCCATTTGTTGATCGATAAATGAGTTATCGGTCAAAATGTTGTTCCTATAACACCTTGAAATATACGTGCAATACGACTGTCATACGAAAGGGCAAGGGCACCGTTGGCATTTGACCTGTTTCATACTTCCATTTACTGATCGATAAATGAGTTATCGGTCGCAACGTTGTTCCCATAAACCCTTGAAATATACGTGCAATATGACTGTCATACGAAAGGGCAAGGGCACAGTTGGCATTTGACCTGTTTCATACTTCCATTTACTGATCGATCAATGAGTTATCGGTCAAAATGTTGTTCCTATAACAGCTTGAAATATACGTGCAATACGACTGTCATACGAAAGGGCAAGGGCACCGTTGGCATTTGACCTGTTTCATACTTCCATTTACTGATCGATAAATGAGTTATCGGTCGCAACGTTGTTCCCATAAACCCTTGAAATATACGTGCAATATGACTGTCATACGAAAGGGCAACGGCACAGTTGGCATTTGAACTGTTTCATACTTCCATTTACTGATCGATAAATGAGTTATCGGTCGCAACGTTGTTCCCATAAACCCTTGAAATATACGTGCAATATGACTGTCATACGAAAGGGCAAGGGCACCGTTGGCATTTGACCTGTTTCATACTTCCATTTACTGATCGATAAATGAGTTATCGGTCGCAACGTTGTTCCCATAAACCCTTGAAATATACGTGCAATATGAGTGTCATACGAAAGGGCAACGGCACAGTAGGCATTTGAACTGTTTCATACGTTCGCAATGTTGTTCCTCTAAAACTTTGAAATATACGTGCAATATGACTGCCATACGAACGAGTAAGGGCACAGTTGGCATTTGAACTGTTTCATACTTCTATTTATTGATCGATAAATGAGTTATCGGTCGCAATGTTGTTCCTATAACACCTTGAAATATACGTGCAATATGAGTGTCCTACGAATGGGCAAGGATACAGTAGGCATTTGAACTGTTCCTTGTTTCCATTTATTGATCGATAAATGAGTTATCGGTCGAAATGTTGTTCCTATAAAATCCTGAAATATACGTGCAGTATGAGTGTCATACGAAAAGGCAAGGGTACAGTTGGCATTTGAACTGCTCCATATTTCTATTTATTGATCGATAAATGAGTTATCGGTCAAAATGTTGTTACTAGAAAACCTTGAAATATACGTGCAATGAGACTGTCATACGAAAAGGCAAGGGTACAGTTGGCATTTGAACTGTTCCATATTTCTATTTAGTGGTCGATAAATGAGTTATCGGTCGCAATGTTGTTCCTATAAACCCTTAAAATATACGTGCAATATGAGTGTCATACGAAAAGGCAAGTTGGCAGTTGAACTGCTCCATATTTCTATTTATTGATCGATAAATGAGTTATCGGTCGCAATGTTGTTCCTGTAAAACTTTGAAATATACGTGCAATATGACTGTCATACGAAAAGGCAAGGGTACAGTTGGCATTTGAACTGTTCCATATTTCTTTTTATTGATCGATAAATATACGTGCAGTATGAGTGTCATTCAAAACGGCAAGGGCACAGTTGGCTTTTGAACTGTTCAATATTTCTCTTTATTGATCAAAAAGTGTGTTATCGGTCAAAATGTTGTTCCTATAAAACCCTGAAATATACGTGCAACAAGACTGTTATACGAAAGGGCAAGGGCACAGTTGGCATTTGAACTGTTCCATATTTCCATTTACTGATCGATAAATGAGTTATCGTTCAAAATGTTGTTCCTATAAAACCTTGAAATATACGTGCAATATGAGTGTCCTACGAAAGGGCAAGGATACAGCAGGCATTTGAACTGTTCCTTATTTCCATTTATTGATCGATAAATGAGTTATCGGTCGCAATGTTGTTCCTATAAAACTTTGAAATATACGTGCAATATGACTGTCATACGAACGAGTAAGGGCACAGTTGGCATTTGAACAGTTTCATACTTTTATTTATTGATCGATAAATGAGTTATCGGTCGCAATGTTATTCCTGTAAAACTTTGAAATATACGTGCAGTATGACTGTCATACGAAAAGGAAAGTTGGCAGTTGAACTGCTCCATATTTCTATTTATTGATCGATAAATGAGTTATCGGTCGCAATGTTGTTCCTATAAAACCTTGAAATATACGTGCGATATGACTGCCATACGAACGAGTAAGGGTACAGTTGGCATTTGAACTGTTCCATATTTCTATTTATTGATCGATAAATGAGTTATCGGTCGCAATGTTGTTCCTATAAACCCTTGAAATATACGTGCAATATGAGTGTCATACGAAAAGGCAAGTTGGCAGTTGAACTGCTCCATATTTCTATTTATTGATCGATAAATGAGTTATCGGTCGCAATGTTGTTCCTGTAAAACTTTGAAATATACGTGCAATATGACTGTCATACGAAAAGGCAAGGGTACAGTTGGCATTTGAACTGTTCCATATTTCTTTTTATTGATCGATAAATGAGTTATCGGTCGCAATGTTGTTCCTATAAAACCTTGAAATATACGTGCGATATGACCGTCTTAAGAAAGAGTAAGGGCACAGTTGGCATTTGAACTGTTCAATATTTCTCTTTATTGATCAAAAAATGTGTTATCGGTCAAAATGTTGATCCTATAAAATCCTGAAATATACGTGCAGTATGAGTGTCATACGAAACGGCAAGGGCACAGTTGGCATTTGAACTGTTCCATATTTCTATTTATTGATCGATAAATGAGTTATCGGTCGCAATGTTGTTCCTATAAACCCTTGAAATATACGTGCAATATGAGTGTCATACGAAAAGGCAAGTTGGCAGTTGAACTGCTCCATATTTCTATTTATTGATCGATAAATGAGTTATCGGTCGCAATGTTGTTCCTATAAAACCTTGAAATATACGTGCGATATGACCGTCTTAAGAAAGAGTAAGGGCACAGTTGGCATTTGAACTGTTCAATATTTCTCTTTATTGATCAAAAAATGTGTTATCGGTCAAAATGTTGATCCTATAAAATCCTGAAATATACGTGCAGTATGAGTGTCATACGAAACGGCAAGGGCACAGTTGGCATTTGAACTGTTCCATATTTCTATTTAGTGGTCGATAAATGAGTTATCGGTCGCAATGTTGTTCCTGTAAACCCTTGAAATATACGTGCAATATGAGTGTCATACGAAAAGGCAAGTTGGCAGTTGAACTGCTCCATATTTCTATTTATTGATCGATAAATGAGTTATCGGTCGCAATGTTGTTCCTGTAAAACTTTGAAATGTACGTGCAATATGACTGTCATACGAAAAGGCAAGGGTACAGTTGGCAGTTGAACTGCTCCATATTTCTATTTAGTGGTCGATAAATGAGTTATCGGTCGCAATGTTGTTCCTATAAAACTTTGAAATATACGTGCAATATGACTGTCATACGAAAAGGCAAGGGTACAGTTGGCATTTGAACTGTTCCATATTTCTTTTTATTGATCGATAAATGAGTTATCGGTCGCAATGTTGTTCCTATAAAACCTTGAAATATACGTGCGATATGACCGTCTTAAGAAAGAGTAAGGGCACAGTTGGCATTTGAACTGTTCAATATTTCTCTTTATTGATCAAAAAATGTGTTATCGGTCAAAATGTTGATCCTATAAAATCCTGAAATATACGTGCAGTATGAGTGTCATACGAAACGGCAAGGGCACAGTTGGCATTTGAACTGTTCCATATTTCTATTTAGTGGTCGATAAATGAGTTATCGGTCGCAATGTTGTTCCTATAAACCCTTGAAATATACGTGCAATATGAGTGTCATACGAAAAGGCAAGTTGGCAGTTGAACTGCTCCATATTTCTATTTATTGATCGATAAATGAGTTATCGGTCGCAAATGTTGTTCCTGTAAAACTTTGAAATATACGTGCAATATGACTGTCATACGATAAGGCAAGGGTACAGTTGGCAGTTGAACTGCTCCATATTTCTATTTAGTGGTCGATAAATGAGTTATCGGTCGCAATGTTGTTCCTATAAAACCTTGAAATATACGTGCAATATGACTGTCATACGAAAAGGCAAGGGTACAGTTGGCATTTGAACTGTTTCATACTTCCATTTATTGATCGATAAATCAGTTATCGGTCAAAATGTTGTTCCTATAACACCTTGAAATATACGTGCAATATGAGTGTCCTACGAATGGGCAAGGATACAGTAGGCATTTGAACTGTTCCTTGTTTCCATTTATTGATCGATTTGAGTTATCGGTCGCAATGTTGTTCCTATAAAACCTTGAAATATACGTGCAATATGACTGTCATACGAAAAGGCAAGGGTACATTTGGCATTTGAACTGTTTCATACTTCCATTTATTGATCGATAAATCAGTTATCGGTCAAAATGTTGTTCCTATAACACCTTGAAATATACGTGCAATATTAGTGTCCTACGAATGGGCAAGGATACAGTAGGCATTTGAACTGTTCCTTGTTTCCATTTATTGATCGATTTGAGTTATCGGTCGCAATGTTGTTCCTATAAAACCTTGAAATATACGTGCAATATGACTGTCATACGAAAAGGCAAGGGTACAGTTGGCATTTGACCTGTTTCATACTTCCATTTACTGATCGATAAATGAGTTATCGGTCAATATGTTGTTACTAGAAAACCTTGAAATATACGTGCAATGTGACTGTCATACGAAAAGGCACGGGCACAGTTGCCATTTGAACTATTTCATACTTCTATTTATTGATTGATAAATGAGTTATCGGTCGCAATGTTGTTCCTATAAAACCTTGAAATATACGTGCAATATGAGTGTCATACGAAAGGGCAACGGCACAGTTGGCATTTGAACTGTTTCATACTTCCATTTGTTGATCGATAAATGAGTTATCGGTCAAAATGTTGTTCCTATAACACCTTGAAATATACGTGCAATACGACTGTCATACGAAAGGGCAAGGGCACCGTTGGCATTTGACCTGTTTCATACTTCCATTTTCTGATCGATAAATGAGTTATCGGTCGCAACGTTGTTCCCATAAACCCTTGAAATATACGTGCAATATGACTGTCATACGAAAGGGCAAGGGCACAGTTGGCATTTGACCTGTTTCATACTTCCATTTACTGATCGATCAATGAGTTATCGGTCAAAATGTTGTTCCTATAACAGCTTGAAATATACGTGCAATACGACTGTCATACGAAAGGGCAAGGGCACCGTTGGCATTTGACCTGTTTCATACTTCCATTTACTGATCGATAAATGAGTTATCGGTCGCAACGTTGTTCCCATAAACCCTTGAAATATACGTGCAATATGACTGTCATACGAAAGGGCAACGGCACAGTTGGCATTTGAACTGTTTCATACTTCCATTTACTGATCGATAAATGAGTTATCGGTCGCAACGTTGTTCCCATAAACCCTTGAAATATACGTGCAATATGACTGTCATACGAAAGGGCAAGGGCACCGTTGGCATTTGACCTGTTTCATACTTCCATTTACTGATCGATAAATGAGTTATCGGTCGCAACGTTGTTCCCATAAACCCTTGAAATATACGTGCAATATGAGTGTCATACGAAAGGGCAACGGCACAGTAGGCATTTGAACTGTTTCATACGTTCGCTATGTTGTTCCTCTAAAACTTTGAAATATACGTGCAATATGACTGCCATACGAACGAGTAAGGGCACAGTTGGCATTTGAACTGTTTCATACTTCTATTTATTGATCGATAAATGAGTTATCGGTCGCAATGTTGTTCCTATAACACCTTGAAATATACGTGCAATATGAGTGTCCTACGAATGGGCAAGGATACAGTAGGCATTTGAACTGTTCCTTGTTTCCATTTATTGATCGATAAATGAGTTATCGGTCGAAATGTTGTTCCTATAAAATCCTGAAATATACGTGCAGTATGAGTGTCATACGAAAAGGCAAGGGTACAGTTGGCATTTGAACTGCTCCATATTTCTATTTATTGATCGATAAATGAGTTATCGGTCAAAATGTTGTTACTAGAAAACCTTGAAATATACGTGCAATGAGACTGTCATACGAAAAGGCAAGGGTACAGTTGGCATTTGAACTGTTCCATATTTCTATTTAGTGGTCGATAAATGAGTTATCGGTCGCAATGTTGTTCCTATAAACCCTTAAAATATACGTGCAATATGAGTGTCATACGAAAAGGCAAGTTGGCAGTTGAACTGCTCCATATTTCTATTTATTGATCGATAAATGAGTTATCGGTCGCAATGTTGTTCCTGTAAAACTTTGAAATATACGTGCAATATGACTGTCATACGAAAAGGCAAGGGTACAGTTGGCATTTGAACTGTTCCATATTTCTTTTTATTGATCGATAAATATACGTGCAGTATGAGTGTCATTCAAAACGGCAAGGGCACAGTTGGCTTTTGAACTGTTCAATATTTCTCTTTATTGATCAAAAAGTGTGTTATCGGTCAAAATGTTGTTCCTATAAAACCCTGAAATATACGTGCAACAAGACTGTTATACGAAAGGGCAAGGGCACAGTTGGCATTTGAACTGTTCCATATTTCCATTTACTGATCGATAAATGAGTTATCGTTCAAAATGTTGTTCCTATAAAACCTTGAAATATACGTGCAATATGAGTGTCCTACGAAAGGGCAAGGATACAGCAGGCATTTGAACTGTTCCTTATTTCCATTTATTGATCGATAAATGAGTTATCGGTCGCAATGTTGTTCCTATAAAACTTTGAAATATACGTGCAATATGACTGTCATACGAACGAGTTAGGGCACAGTTGGCATTTGAACAGTTTCATACTTTTATTTATTGATCGATAAATGAGTTATCGGTCGCAATGTTATTCCTGTTAAACTTTGAAATATACGTGCAGTATGACTGTCATACGAAAAGGAAAGTTGGCAGTTGAACTGCTCCATATTTCTATTTATTGATCGATAAATGAGTTATCGGTCGCAATGTTATTCCTATAAAACCTTGAAATATACGTGCAATATGACCGTCTTACGAAAGAGTAAGGGCACAGTTGGCATTTGAACTGTTCAATATTTCTCTTTATTGATCAAAAAATGTGTTATCGGTCAAAATGTTGATCCTATAAAATCCTGAAATATACGTGCAGTATGAGTGTCATACGAAACTGCAAGGGCACAGTTGGCATTTGAACTGTTCAATATTTCTCTTTATTGATCAAAAAGTGTGTTATCGGTCAAAATGTTGTTCCTATAAAACCCTGAAATATACGTGCAATAAGACTGTCATACGAAAGGGCAAGGGCAGAGTTGGCATTTGAACTGTTCCATATTTCCATTTACTGATCGATAAATGAGTTATCGTTCAAAATGTTGTTCCTATAAAACCTTGAAATATACCTACGTGCAATATGAGTGTCCTACGAAAGGGCAAGGATATAATAGGCATTTGAACTGTTCCTTATTTCCATTTATTTATCGATAAATGAGTTATCGGTCGAAATGTTGTTCCTATAAAACTTTGAAATATACGTGCAATATGACTGTCATACGAACGAGTAAGGGCACAGTTGGCATTTGAACAGTTTCATACTTTTATTTATTGATCGATAAATGAGTTATCGGTCGCAATGTTGTTCCTATAACACCTTGAAATATAGGTACGTGCAATATGACTGTCATACGAAAAGGCAAGGGTACAGTTGGCATTTGAACTGCTCCATATTTCTATTTATTGATCGATAAATGAGTTATCGGTCAAAATGTTGTTACTAGAAAACCTTGAAATATACGTGCAATGAGACTGTCATACGAAAAGGCAAGGGTACAGTTGGCATTTGAACTGTTCCATATTTCTATTTAGTGGTCAATAAATGAGTTATCGGTCGCAATGTTGTTCCTATAAAACCTTGAAATATACGTGCGATATGACCGTCTTACGAAAGAGTAAGGGCACAGTTGGCATTTGAACTGTTCAATATTTCTCTTTATTGATCAAAAAGTGTGTTATCGGTCAAAATGTTGTTCCTATAAAACCCTGAAATATACGTGCAATAAGACTGTCATACGAAAGGGCAAGGGCAGAGTTGGCATTTGAACTGTTCCATATTTCCATTTACTGATCGATAAATGAGTTATCGTTCAAAATGTTGTTCCTATAAACCCTTGAAATATACGTGCAATATGAGTGTCATACGAAAAGGCAAGTTGGCAGTTGAACTGCTCCATATTTCTATTTATTGATCGATAAATGAGTTATCGGTCGCAATGTTGTTCCTGTAAAACTTTGAAATATACGTGCAATATGACTGTCATACGAAAAGGCAAGGGTACAGTTGGCATTTGAACTGTTCCATATTTCTTTTTATTGATCGATAAATGAGTTATCGGTCGCAATGTTGTTCCTATAAAACCTTGAAATATACGTGCGATATGACCGTCTTACGAAAGAGTAAGGGCACAGTTGGCATTTGAACTGTTCAATATTTCTCTTTATTGATCAAAAAATGTGTTATCGGTCAAAATGTTGATCCTATAAAATCCTGAAATATACGTGCAATATGAGTGTCATACGAAAAGGCAAGTTGGCAGTTGAACTGCTCCATATTTCTATTTATTGATCGATAAATGAGTTATCGGTCGCAATGTTGTTCCTGTAAAACTTTGAAATATACGTGCAATATGACTGTCATACGAAAAGGCAAGGGTACAGTTGGCATTTGAACTGTTCCATATTTCTTTTTATTGATCGATAAATGAGTTATCGGTCGCAATGTTGTTCCTATAAAACCCTGAAATATACGTGCAATAAGACTGTCATACGAAAGGGCAAGGGCAGAGTTGGCATTTGAACTGTTCCATATTTCCATTTACTGATCGATAAATGAGTTATCGTTCAAAATGTTGTTCCTATAAACCCTTGAAATATACGTGCAATATGAGTGTCATACGAAAAGGCAAGTTGGCAGTTGAACTGCTCCATATTTCTATTTGCAATGTTGTTCCTGTAAAACTTTGAAATATACGTGCAAATGACTGTCATACGAAAAGGCAAGGGTACAGTTGGCATTTGAACTGTTCCATATTTCTTTTTATTGATCGATAAATGAGTTATCGGTCGCAATGTTGTTCCTATAAAACCTTGAAATATACGTGCGATATGACCGTCTTACGAAAGAGTAAGGGCACAGTTGGCATTTGAACTGTTCAATATTTCCATTTACTGATCGATAAATGAGTTATCGTTCAAAATGTTGTTCCTATAAACCCTTGAAATATACGTGCAATATGAGTGTCATACGAAAAGGCAAGTTGGCAGTTGAACTGCTCCATATTTCTATTTATTGATCGATAAATGAGTTATCGGTCGCAATGTTGTTCCTGTAAAACTTTGAAATATACGTGCAATATGACTGTCATACGAAAAGGCAAGGGTACAGTTGGCATTTGAACTGTTCCATATTTCTTTTTATTGATCGATAAATATACGTGCAGTATGAGTGTCATTCAAAACGGCAAGGGCACAGTTGGCTTTTGAACTGTTCAATATTTCTCTTTATTGATCAAAAAGTGTGTTATCGGTCAAAATGTTGTTCCTATAAAACCCTGAAATATACGTGCAACAAGACTGTTATACGAAAGGGCAAGGGCACAGTTGGCATTTGAACTGTTCCATATTTCCATTTACTGATCGATAAATGAGTTATCGTTCAAAATGTTGTTCCTATAAAACCTTGAAATATACGTGCAATATGAGTGTCCTACGAAAGGGCAAGGATACAGCAGGCATTTGAACTGTTCCTTATTTCCATTTATTGATCGATAAATGAGTTATCGGTCGCAATGTTGTTCCTATAAAACTTTGAAATATACGTGCAATATGACTGTCATACGAACGAGTTAGGGCACAGTTGGCATTTGAACAGTTTCATACTTTTATTTATTGATCGATAAATGAGTTATCGGTCGCAATGTTATTCCTGTAAAACTTTGAAATATACGTGCAGTATGACTGTCATACGAAAAGGAAAGTTGGCAGTTGAACTGCTCCATATTTCTATTTATTGATCGATAAATGAGTTATCGGTCGCAATGTTATTCCTATAAAACCTTGAAATATACGTGCAATATGACCGTCTTACGAAAGAGTAAGGGCACAGTTGGCATTTGAACTGTTCAATATTTCTCTTTATTGATCAAAAAATGTGTTATCGGTCAAAATGTTGATCCTATAAAATCCTGAAATATACGTGCAGTATGAGTGTCATACGAAACTGCAAGGGCACAGTTGGCATTTGAACTGTTCAATATTTCTCTTTATTGATCAAAAAGTGTGTTATCGGTCAAAATGTTGTTCCTATAAAACCCTGAAATATACGTGCAATAAGACTGTCATACGAAAGGGCAAGGGCAGAGTTGGCATTTGAACTGTTCCATATTTCCATTTACTGATCGATAAATGAGTTATCGTTCAAAATGTTGTTCCTATAAAACCTTGAAATATACCTACGTGCAATATGAGTGTCCTACGAAAGGGCAAGGATATAATAGGCATTTGAACTGTTCCTTATTTCCATTTATTTATCGATAAATGAGTTATCGGTCGAAATGTTGTTCCTATAAAACTTTGAAATATACGTGCAATATGACTGTCATACGAACGAGTAAGGGCACAGTTGGCATTTGAACAGTTTCATACTTTTATTTATTGATCGATAAATGAGTTATCGGTCGCAATGTTGTTCCTATAACACCTTGAAATATAGGTACGTGCAATATGACTGTCATACGAAAAGGCAAGGGTACAGTTGGCATTTGAACTGCTCCATATTTCTATTTATTGATCGATAAATGAGTTATCGGTCAAAATGTTGTTACTAGAAAACCTTGAAATATACGTGCAATGAGACTGTCATACGAAAAGGCAAGGGTACAGTTGGCATTTGAACTGTTCCATATTTCTATTTAGTGGTCAATAAATGAGTTATCGGTCGCAATGTTGTTCCTATAAAACCTTGAAATATACGTGCGATATGACCGTCTTACGAAAGAGTAAGGGCACAGTTGGCATTTGAACTGTTCAATATTTCTCTTTATTGATCAAAAAGTGTGTTATCGGTCAAAATGTTGTTCCTATAAAACCCTGAAATATACGTGCAATAAGACTGTCATACGAAAGGGCAAGGGCAGAGTTGGCATTTGAACTGTTCCATATTTCCATTTACTGATCGATAAATGAGTTATCGTTCAAAATGTTGTTCCTATAAACCCTTGAAATATACGTGCAATATGAGTGTCATACGAAAAGGCAAGTTGGCAGTTGAACTGCTCCATATTTCTATTTATTGATCGATAAATGAGTTATCGGTCGCAATGTTGTTCCTGTAAAACTTTGAAATATACGTGCAATATGACTGTCATACGAAAAGGCAAGGGTACAGTTGGCATTTGAACTGTTCCATATTTCTTTTTATTGATCGATAAATGAGTTATCGGTCGCAATGTTGTTCCTATAAAACCTTGAAATATACGTGCGATATGACCGTCTTACGAAAGAGTAAGGGCACAGTTGGCATTTGAACTGTTCAATATTTCTCTTTATTGATCAAAAAATGTGTTATCGGTCAAAATGTTGATCCTATAAAATCCTGAAATATACGTGCAATATGAGTGTCATACGAAAAGGCAAGTTGGCAGTTGAACTGCTCCATATTTCTATTTATTGATCGATAAATGAGTTATCGGTCGCAATGTTGTTCCTGTAAAACTTTGAAATATACGTGCAATATGACTGTCATACGAAAAGGCAAGGGTACAGTTGGCATTTGAACTGTTCCATATTTCTTTTTATTGATCGATAAATGAGTTATCGGTCGCAATGTTGTTCCTATAAAACCCTGAAATATACGTGCAATAAGACTGTCATACGAAAGGGCAAGGGCAGAGTTGGCATTTGAACTGTTCCATATTTCCATTTACTGATCGATAAATGAGTTATCGTTCAAAATGTTGTTCCTATAAACCCTTGAAATATACGTGCAATATGAGTGTCATACGAAAAGGCAAGTTGGCAGTTGAACTGCTCCATATTTCTATTTGCAATGTTGTTCCTGTAAAACTTTGAAATATACGTGCAAATGACTGTCATACGAAAAGGCAAGGGTACAGTTGGCATTTGAACTGTTCCATATTTCTTTTTATTGATCGATAAATGAGTTATCGGTCGCAATGTTGTTCCTATAAAACCTTGAAATATACGTGCGATATGACCGTCTTACGAAAGAGTAAGGGCACAGTTGGCATTTGAACTGTTCAATATTTCCATTTACTGATCGATAAATGAGTTATCGTTCAAAATGTTGTTCCTATAAACCCTTGAAATATACGTGCAATATGAGTGTCATACGAAAAGGCAAGTTGGCAGTTGAACTGCTCCATATTTCTATTTATTGATCGATAAATGAGTTATCGGTCGCAATGTTGTTCCTGTAAAACTTTGAAATATACGTGCAATATGACTGTCATACGAAAAGGCAAGGGTACAGTTGGCATTTGAACTGTTCCATATTTCTTTTTATTGATCGACAAATGAGTTATCGGTCGCAATGTTGTTCCTATAAAACCCTGAAATATACGTGCAATAAGACTGTCATACGAAAGGGCAAGGGCAGAGTTGGCATTTGAACTGTTCCATATTTCCATTTACTGATCGATAAATGAGTTATCGTTCAAAATGTTGTTCCTATAAACCCTTGAAATATACGTGCAATATGAGTGTCATACGAAAAGGCAAGTTGGCAGTTGAACTGCTCCATATTTCTATTTATTGATCGATAAATGAGTTATCGGTCGCAATGTTGTTCCTGTAAAACTTTGAAATATACGTGCAATATGACTGTCATACGAAAAGGCAAGGGTACAGTTGGCATTTGAACTGTTCCATATTTCTTTTTATTGATCGATAAATGAGTTATCGGTCGCAATGTTGTTCCTATAAAACCTTGAAATATACGTGCGATATGACCGTCTTACGAAAGAGTAAGGGCACAGTTGGCATTTGAACTGTTCAATATTTCTCTTTATTGATCAAAAAGTGTGTTATCGTTCAAAATGTTGTTCCTATAAACCCTTGAAATATACGTGCAATATGAGTGTCATACGAAAAGGCAAGTTGGCAGTTGAACTGCTCCATATTTCTATTTATTGATCGATAAATGAGTTATCGGTCGCAATGTTGTTCCTGTAAAACTTTGAAATATACGTGCAATATGACTGTCATACGAAAAGGCAAGGGTACAGTTGGCATTTGAACTGTTCCATATTTCTTTTTATTGATCGATAAATGAGTTATCGGTCGCAATGTTGTTCCTATAAAACCTTGAAATATACGTGCGATATGACCGTCTTACGAAAGAGTAAGGGCACAGTTGGCATTTGAACTGTTCAATATTTCTCTTTATTGATCAAAAAATGTGTTATCGGTCAAAATGTTGATCCTACAAAATCCTGAAATATACGTGCAGTATGCAGGGCCGTGCGCACGGGGGGGTTTTGGGGTTAAAACCCCCCCCCCCATGGCCAAATCTAAGTTTCAATGATTTTGCAAAAGTTTTCAAAATACAGTTTATAAATCTTATTTTGAATCTTAACTAATAATTTTTGACAAAATTAGTCAAAATAATTTTACGGAAGAAGAAATTTGTGAAAGTTGCAAAGAATAAGGTTGGCCAATACATAACGTTCCTATCGACGAAAATGGGCGCAAAGCTGTTTGTCGACGATGAAAGGCGCAAACTTTTTTTTGTTTGAAGAAAGACGCATTATAAATATCTTGAGAAAGAAAGACGCATTAAAATAATTTTTAAGAACGAAAGGCGCTTTTAAATAATTTTTAAGAAAGAAAGGCGCTTTAAAATATTTTTTAGGAAAGAAAGACGCGCTTCGATAACTAGCTGCAATATAAGTTATTCAAAAAACGAAATACTAAATAAAAACACATACGTATAATGGGTACTTGGGCTGGCCCAATATTTTTCAATCCAGCACCAAATCCCTTGTGAAGTTTACTGTAAATGTATACACTGCGCCTTTCTTCCTCGAAATATTTTTTAATGCGCCTTTCATCGTCAAAATATTTTTTAATGCCCCTTTTTTCGTCAAAATATTTTTTTATGCGTCCTTATTTCCCACAATATTTTTAATGCGCCTTTTTTCGTTGACAATTTGTTGAATGCGCCTTTCTTCGTCGGCAGCGACGATAAGTCCGGCACTTTGAATTGCACTTGGAGCTTTCCGAAATTACAAAGTTGTGTAGCGTATGGGCATTTTTTTTTTTGAATTTTACTGATGAAAACAGTGAGCAGTTTCAATTAACAGAGCGAATGAACTGCAAGGCTCAGTTATATGAAAGATTTCGAGTGTTTTCTGACCCTTTTTGTTGTAGGCGTAAAGAGAATTGTGAGAAAATGAACGTTGGAGAGCAGATGAGCGACACCGTTCAAATATTTGAATGTTTTCAAACATTTTCTGAGGTTTTTTTTTATTTCACCTAACAGAAGGTAAAGATCGCATTTTTCATGGACGTTTATCAATAGTCTGGCTTTGGTTTGTTAATCGTCGAGACCTAAAACTGCTCAGCTACAGAGAAAACCTCATCAGCTAAGTAAGGTAGATAAAAAGTAGACGACACAATTAATAAATAATTAGTTGACAGCGAATAGTTATTGTAAATAATAAAGATAATAATCAAAGGATATGAAAGCAAATTGTTGATATGTATTTAGGATAGAAAGAATTGAGTTTTTTTATGCTCTCTCTTAAGGCAAATATTAAAAATTGTTTTTGAACTGATTCTAAGCGATCCACGAGGACCTGGTAACGTGGGTTCCAAATTATACAACCTTCTAATGTAGTAAAGAGTTTTAGTTACATAAATTAAAAATAGAAAGCCTCTAGCTTTATTGACTGTTAAGTTAATGTGGCAGTTAAAACCGAGTTTTTAGTCCATAGTAACCCCAAGGTCAACAAAATCATACATTTGCTCAAGACTATAACTGTTAATTGTATAGGAAGCTGGCTGTGATATTCCTCTCGAAAAACCCATGTACTTACATTTCTTTAGATTAAGCGGCATATAATTTAAATCGCACCAAGTAACAAGTGTATTTAGATCTGATTGAAGCTTCTTCGAATGACATAAAAAGCTTTACATCGTCGGCATACATTCAAATTTTCGAAAATTATATTTCTGTAGAAATATCATTTATAAACAACAAGAACAGAATCAGGCCAAGATGGCTTCCTTGAGGAACTCCTAAGGAGACATAAATAACATCGGATTCACACTTTTTAAACACTCCTTTTTGTGATCTGTCACTAAGGTAAGAAGAGATCTAGCAATTGAGACCCGGCTCGAAACCCAACTGATGTAGTTTATGAATAAGTAAAGAGTGACACACTTTATCGAAAACTTTGCTAAAATCAAAGTAAATTCAGGTAAGTTTGTAACGGTGGACTTTCCCTTACAGAACTCATGTTGACAGTCGGAAATCAAGGTAGAGATAGGATTCGTAAGCTGATTGGTAACAATAGCTTCACACACTTTTGGGATGGCAGAAAGCTTTGCTATGCCACGATAGTTCTCTATAGAAGCTTTGCTTCCGCTTTTATGAAGCGGTAGAAGAAACGACTCTTTCCATGCTTTTGGAAAAACACCACACTTTAGTGACAGATTGAACAAATTGGTAAGGGGTTTGTAAATATTGTTAGCACACTTCTTCAAGAAGCATGTAGGAATCCTAACAGGACCGAATTTAAAAGATTCCTTCAAGGTTTTCAGATAAATAAGAACATCATTGGAGCATATAGTTGGACAATTAATTAAATTGTTCCCATGTAGCTCATAGGGATAATTTAGAAAGTCAGAATTGGTGAATAGAGAATTGGAGAATAGTTAGAAGTGAAAAATTGCGGAAAGAAATTATGACCCAAAAGAAATAAAAAACGACCCCAAATAAGCTTCAGAAAAACACCAATAAAAGGCTCCGAAAAGTGTCCAAAAACCCTCTGAATGGATGAATGAAAGAAAAGCACCAATTAAAGGGCTCCGAAAGGCGTCTGAGAAGGCTCCAGAAACCCTCAGAATGGAGGAATAAAAGGCTCCGAAAAAGGTTCAGAAAAGCACTAATAAAAGGCTTCGCAGTTCATTTAGAAAGAGTCAAAAAACGCTTCAAATTCATCGAAATCGGACATTTCGGACTCTTTTTTATGACTTCGTTGGAGTGCCCGCGTAGAACGATTTTTCGATCCATTTGGGCTCGGAAAGAAGCTCATTTTGGAGAGTAAAGTTCTGAGAAATGAGCGTTTTATGGCTCCGAAAGGAGTCTTTTTTTGCACTTTTAGTTAGCTGGGATATGCCATCATATCACCAATTCTCTATCAAATACAGAAAAATGTGTACAACCAAAAAAGTTTTCTTGGGTATAGTTTTAGGTATCAGAGTATGCAGTTTCAGAAAAGTTAAAGAACATTTAAATTTATGATGTATGGGTCTAGGTATCTGTTTCAGCAAATATGTTTATCTTAGTGATAAATGTATGTGAATGCAAATCTAAATTAAAACCCCCCCCAAGGCCAATTCCTGCGCACGGCCCTGGCAGTATGAGTGTCATACGAAACGGCAAGGGCACAGTTGGCTTTTGAACTGTTCAATATTTCTCTTTATTGATCAAAAAGTGTGTTATCGGTCAAAATGTTGTTCCTATAAAACCCTGAAATATACGTGCAATAAGGCTGTTATACGAAAGGGCAAGGGCACAGTTGGCATTTGAACTGTTCCATATTTCCATTTACTGATCGATAAATGCGTTATTGTTCAAAATGTTGTTCCTATAAAACCTTGAAATATACGTGCAATATGAGTGTCCTACGAAAGGGCAAGGATACAGTAGGCATTTGAACTGTTCCTTATTTCCATTTATTGATCGATAAATGAGTTATCGGTCGCAATGTTGTTCCTATAAAACTTTGAAATATACGTGCAATATGACTGTCATACGAACGAGTAAGGGCACAGTTGGCATTTGAACAGTTTCATACTTTTATTTATTGATCGATAAATGAGTTATCGGTCGCAATGTTATTCCTGTAAAACTTTGAAATATACGTGCAGTATGACTGTCATATGAAAAGGAAAGTTGGCAGTTGAACTGCTCCATATTTCTATTTATTGATCGATAAATGAGTTATCGGTCGCAATGTTATTCCTATAAAACCTTGAAATATACGTGCAATATGACCGTCTTACGAAAGAGTAAGGGCACAGTTGGCATTTGAACTGTTCAATATTTCTCTTTATTGATCAAAAAATGTGTTATCGGTCAAAATGTTGATCCTATAAAATCCTGAAATATACGTGCAGTATGAGTGTCATACGAAACTGCAAGGGCACAGTTGGCATTTGAACTGTTCAATATTTCTCTTTATTGATCAAAAAGTGTGTTATCGGTCAAAATGTTGTTCCTATAAAACCCTGAAATATACGTGCAATAAGACTGTCATACGAAAGGGCAAGGGCAGAGTTGGCATTTGAACTGTTCCATATTTCCATTTACTGATCGATAAATGAGTTATCGTTCAAAATGTTGTTCCTATAAAACCTTGAAATATACGTGCAATATGAGTGTCCTACGAAAGGGCAAGGATATAGTAGGCATTTGAACTGTTCCTTATTTCCATTTATTTATCGATAAATGAGTTATCGGTCGAAATGTTGTTCCTATAAAACTTTGAAATATACGTGCAATATGACTGTCATACGAACGAGTAAGGGCACAGTTGGCATTTGAACAGTTTCATACTTTTATTTATTGATCGATAAATGAGTTATCGGTCGCAATGTTGTTCCTATAAAAACTTGAAATATACATGCAATATGACTGTCATACGAAAAGGCAAGGGTACAGTTGGCATTTGAACTGTTCCATATTTCTATTTATTGATCGATAAATGAGTTATCGGTCGCAATGTTGTTCCTATAAAACCTTGAAATATACGTGCAATATGACTGTCATACGAAAAGGCAACGGTACAGTTGGCATTTGAACAGTTTCATACTTTTATTTATTGATCGATAAATGAGTTATCGGTCGCAATGTTGTTCCTATAAAAACTTGAAATATACATGCAATATGACTGTCATACGAAAAGGCAACGGTACAGTTGGCATTTGAACTGCTCCATATTTCTATTTATTGATTGATAAATGAGTTATCGGTCGCAATGTTGTTCCTATAAAACCTTGAAATATACGTGCAATATGAGTGTCATACGAAAGGGCAACGGCACAGTTGGCATTTGAACTGTTTCATACTTCCATTTATTGATCGATAAATCAGTTATCGGTCAAAATGTTGTTCCTATAACACCTTGAAATATACGTGCAATATGACTGTCATACGAAAAGGCAAGTTTACAGTTGGCATTTGAACTGTTCCATATTTCTATTTATTGATCGATAAATGAGTTATCGGTCGCAATGTTGTTCCTATAAAACCTTGAAATATACGTGCAATATGACTGTCATATGAAAGGGCAAGGGCACAGTTGGCATTTGACCTGTTTCATACTTCCATTTACTGATCGATAAATGAGTTATCGGTCAATATGTTGTTACTAGAAAACCTTGAAATATACGTGCAATGAGACTGTCATACGAAAAGGCAAGGGTACAGTTGGCATTTGAACTGTTCCATATTTCTATTTAGTGGTCGATAAATGAGTTATCGGTCGCAATGTTGTTCCTATAAAACCTTGAAATATACGTGCGATATGACCGTCTTACGAAAAGGCAAGGGTACAGTTGGAATTTGAACTGTTCAATATTTCTCTTTATTGATCAAAAAATGTGTTATCGGTCAAAATGTTGATCCTATAAAATCCTGAAATATACGTGCAGTATGAGTGTCATACGAAACGGCAAGGGCACAGTTGGCTTTTGAACTGTTCAATATTTCTCTTTATTGATCAAAAAGTGTGTTATCGGTCGCAATGTTGTTCCTATAAAACCTTGAAATATACGTGCGATATGACCGTCTTACGAAAAGGCAAGGGTACAGTTGGCATTTGAACTGTTCAATATTTCTCTTTATTTATCAAAAAATGTGTTATCGGTCAAAATGTTGATCCTATAAAATCCTGAAATATACGTGCAGTATGAGTGTCATACGAAACGGCAAGGGCACAGTTGGCTTTTGAACTGTTCAATATTTCTCTTTATTGATCAAAAAGTGTGTTATCGGTCAAAATGTTGATCCTATAAAATCCTGAAATATACGTGCAGTATGAGTGTCATACGAAACGGCAAGGGCACAGTTGGAATTTGAACTGTTCAATATTTCTCTTTATTGATCAAAAAATGTGTTATCGGTCAAAATGTTGATCCTATAAAATCCTGAAATATACGTGCAGTATGAGTGTCATACGAAACGGCAAGGGCACAGTTGGCTTTTGAACTGTTCAATATTTCTCTTTATTGATCAAAAAGTGTGTTATCGGTCGCAATGTTGTTCCTATAAAACCTTGAAATATACGTGCGATATGACCGTCTTACGAAAAGGCAAGGGTACAGTTGGCATTTGAACTGTTCAATATTTCTCTTTATTTATCAAAAAATGTGTTATCGGTCAAAATGTTGATCCTATAAAATCCTGAAATATACGTGCAGTATGAGTGTCATACGAAACGGCAAGGGCACAGTTGGCTTTTGAACTGTTCAATATTTCTCTTTATTGATCAAAAAGTGTGTTATCGGTCAAAATGTTGTTCCTATAAAACCCCGAAATATACGTGCAATAAGACTGTTATACGAAAGGGCAAGGGCACAGTTGGCATTTGAACTGTTCCATATTTCCTTTTATTGATCGATAAATGAGTTATCGTTCAAAATGTTGTTCCTATAAAACCTTGAAATATACGTGCAATATGAGTGTCCTACGAAAGGGCAAGGGTACAGTTGGAATTTGAACTGTTCAATATTTCTCTTTATTGATCAAAAAATGTGTTATCGGTCAAAATTTTGATCCTATAAAATCCTGAAATATACGTGCAGTATGAGTGTCATACGAAACGGCAAGGGCACAGTTGGCTTTTGAACTGTTCAATATTTCTCTTTATTGATCAAAAAGTGTGTTATCGGTCGCAATGTTGTTCCTATAAAACCTTGAAATATACGTGCGATATGACCGTCTTACGAAAAGGCAAGGGTACAGTTGGCATTTGAACTGTTCAATATTTCTCTTTATTTATCAAAAAATGTGTTATCGGTCAAAATGTTGATCCTATAAAATCCTGAAATATACGTGCAGTATGAGTGTCATACGAAACGGCAAGGGCACAGTTGGCTTTTGAACTGTTCAATATTTCTCTTTATTGATCAAAAAGTGTGTTATCGGTCAAAATGTTGTTCCTATAAAACCCCGAAATATACGTGCAATAAGACTGTTATACGAAAGGGCAAGGGCACAGTTGGCATTTGAACTGTTCCATATTTCCATTTACTGATCGATAAATGAGTTATCGTTCAAAATGTTGTTCCTATAAAACCTTGAAATATACGTGCAATATGAGTGTCCTACGAAAGGGCAAGGATACAGTAGGCATTTGAACTGCTCCTGATTTCCATTTATTGATCGATAAATGAGTTATCGGTCGCAATGTTGTTCCTATAAAACTTTGAAATATACGTGCAATATGACTGTCATACGAACGAGTAAGGGCACAGTTGGCATTTGAACAGTTTCATACTTTTATTTATTGATCGATAAATGAGTTATCGGTCGCAATGTTATTCCTGTAAAACTTTGAAATATACGTGCAGTATGACTGTCATACGAAAAGGAAAGTTGGCAGTTGAACTGCTCCATATTTCTATTTAACCCTTGAAATATACGTGCAATATGAGTGTCATACGAAAAGGCAAGTTGGCAGTTGAACTGCTCCATACTTCTATTTATTGATCGATAAATGAGCTATCGGTCGCAATGTTGTTCCTGTAAAACTTTGAAATATACGTGCAATATGACTGTCATACGAAAAGGCAAGGGTACAGTTGGCATTTGAACTGTTCCATATTTCTTTTTATTGATCGATAAATGAAATATCGGTCGCAATGTTGTTCCTATAAAACCTTGAAATATACGTGCGATATGACCGTCTTACGAAAAGGCAAGGGTACAGTTGGAATTTGAACTGTTCAATATTTCTCTTTATTGATCAAAAAATGTGGTATCGGTCAAAATGTTGATCCTATAAAATCCTGAAATATACGTGCAGTATGAGTGTCATACGAAACGGCAAGGGCACAGTTGGCTTTTGAACTGTTCAATATTTCTCTTTATTGATAAAAAAGTGTGTTATCGGTCGCAATGTTGTTCCTATAAAACCTTGAAATATACGTGCGATATGACCGTCTTACGAAAAGGCAAGGGTACAGTTGGCATTTGAACTGTTCAATATTTCTCTTTATTGATCAAAAAATGTGTTATCGGTCAAAATGTTGATCCTATAAAATCCTGAAATATACGTGCAGTATGAGTGTCATACGAAACGGCAAGGGCACAGTTGGCTTTTGAACTGTTCAATATTTCTCTTTATTGATCAAAAAGTGTGTTATCGGTCAAAATGTTGTTCCTATAAAACCCCGAAATATACGTGCAATAAGACTGTTATACGAAAGGGCAAGGGCACAGTTGGCATTTGAACTGTTCCTGATTTCCATTTATTGATCGATAAATGAGTTATCGGTCGCAATGTTGTTCCTATAAAACTTTGAAATATACGTGCAATATGACTGTCATACGAACGAGTAAGGGCACAGTTGGCATTTGAACAGTTTCATACTTTTATTTATTGATCGATAAATGAGTTATCGGTCGCAATGTTATTCCTGTAAAACTTTGAAATATACGTGCAGTATGACTGTCATACGAAAAGGAAAGTTGGCAGTTGAACTGCTCCATATTTCTATTTATTGATCGATAAATGAGTTATCGGTCGCAATGTTATTCCTATAAAACCGTGAAATATACGTGCAATATGACCGTCTTACGAAAGAGTAAGGGCACAGTTGGCATTTGAACTGTTCAATATTTCTCTTTATTGATCAAAAAATGTGTTATCGGTCAAAATGTTGATCCTATAAAATCCTGAAATATACGTGCAGTATGAGTGTCATACGAAACTGCAAGGGCACAGTTGGCTTTTGAACTGTTCAATATTTCTCTTTATTGATCAAAAAGTGTGTTATCGGTCAAAATGTTGTTCCTATAAAACCCTGAAATATACGTGCAATAAGACTGTCATACGAAAGGGCAAGGGTACAGTTGGCATTTGAACTGTTCCATATTTCTTTTTATTGATCGATAAATGAAATATCGGTCGCAATGTTGTTCCTATAAAACCTTGAAATATACGTGCGATATGACTGTCATACGAAAAGGAAAGGGTACAGTTGGCATTTGAACAGTTTCATACTTTTATTTATTGATCGATAAATGAGTTATCGGTCGCAATGTTGTTCCTATAAAAACTTGAAATATACATGCAATATGACTGTCATACGAAAAGGCAACGGTACAGTTGGCATTTGAACTGCTCCATATTTCTATTTATTGATTGATAAATGAGTTATCGGTCGCAATGTTGTTCCTATAAAACCTTGAAATATACGTGCAATATGAGTGTCATACGAAAGGGCAACGCCACAGTTGGCATTTGAACTGTTTCATACTTCCATTTATTGATCGATAAATCAGTTATCGGTCGCAATGTTGTTCCTATAAAACTTTGAAATATACGTGCAATATGACTGTCATACGAACGAGTAAGGGCACAGTTGGCATTTGAACAGTTTCATACTTTTATTTATTGATCGATAAATGAGTTATCGGTCGCAATGTTATTCCTGTAAAACTTTGAAATATACGTGCAGTATGACTGTCATACGAAAAGGAAAGTTGGCAGTTGAACTGCTCCATATTTCTATTTATTGATCGATAAATGAGTTATCGGTCGCAATGTTATTCCTATAAAACCGTGAAATATACGTGCAATATGACTGTCATACGAAAGGGCAACGGCACATTTTTCATTTGAACTGTTTCATACTTCCATTTATTGATCGATAAATGAGTTATCGGTCAAAATGTTGTTCCTATAAAACCTTGAAATATACGTGCAATATGACCGTCATATGAAAGGGCAAGGGCACAGTTGGCATTTGACCTATTTCATACTTCTATTTACTGATCGATAAATGAGTTATCGGTCAATATGTTGTTACTAGAAAACCTTGAAATATACGTGCAATGTGACTGTCATACGAAAAGGCAACGGCACAGTTGGCATTCGAACTCTTACATATTTCTATTTATTGATCGATAAATGAGTTATCGGTCACAATGTTGTTCCTATAAATCCTTGAAATATACGTGCAATATGACTGTCATACGAAAGGGCAAGGGCACAGTTGGCATTTGAACAGTTTCATACTTTTATTTATTGATCGATAAATGAGTTATCGGTCGCAATGTTGTTCCTATAAAAACTTGAAATATACGTGCAATATGACTGTCATATGAAAGGGCAAGGGCACAGTTGGCATTTGACCTGTTTCATACTTCCATTTACTGATCGATAAATGAGTTATCGGTCAATATGGTGTTACTAGAAAACCTTGAAATATACGTGCAATATGAGTGTCATACGAAAGGGCAACGGCACAGTTGGCATTTGATCTGTTTCATCCTTCCATTTACTGATCGATAAGTGAGTTATCGGTCGCAATGTTATTCCTATAAAACCGTGAAATATACGTGCAGTATGACTGTCATACGAAAGGGCAACGGCACATTTTTCATTTGAACTGTTTCATACTTCCATTTATTGATCGATAAATGAGTTATCGGTCAAAATGTTGTTCCTATAAAACCTTGAAATATACGTGCAATATGACTGTCATATGAAAGGGCAAGGGCACAGTTGGCATTTGACCTATTTCATACTTCCATTTACTGATCGATAAATGAGTTATCGGTCAATATGTTGTTACTAGAAAACCTTGAAATATACGTGCAATGTGACTGTCATACGAAAAGGCTACGGCACAGTTGGCATTCGAACTCTTACATATTTCTATTTATTGATCGATAAATGAGTTATCGGTCACAATGTTGTTCCTATAAATCCTTGAAATATACGTGCAATATGACTGTCATACGAAAAGGCAAGGGTACAGTTGGCATTTGAACAGTTTCATACTTTTATTTATTGATCGATAAATGAGTTATCGGTCGCAATGTTATTCCTATAAAAACTTGAAATATACATGCAATATGACTGTCATACGAAAAGGCAACGGCACAGTTGGCATTTGACCTATTTCATACTTCCATTTACTGATCGATAAATGAGTTATCGGTCAATATGTTGTTACTAGAAAACCTTGAAATATACGTGCAATGTGACTGTCATACGAAAAGGCAACGGCACAGTTGGCATTCGAACTCTTACATATTTCTATTTATTGATCGATAAATGAGTTATCGGTCACAATGTTGTTCCTATAAATCCTTGAAATATACGTGCAATATGACTGTCATACGAACGAGTAAGGGCACAGTTGGCATTTGAACAGTTTCATACTTTTATTTATTGATCGATAAATGAGTTATCGGTCGCAATGTTGTTCCTATAAAAACTTGAAATATACGTGCAATATGACTGTCATATGAAAGGGCAAGGGCACAGTTGGCATTTGACCTGTTTCATACTTCCATTTACTGATCGATAAATGAGTTATCGGTCAATATGTTGTTACTAGAAAACCTTGAAATATACGTGCAATATGAGTGTCATACGAAAGGGCAACGGCACAGTTGGCATTTGACCTGTTTTATACTTCCATTTACTGATCGATAAGTGAGTTATCGGTCGCAATGTTATTCCTATAAAACCGTGAAATATACGTGCAATATGACTGTCATACGAAAGGGCAACGGCACATTTTTCATTTGAACTGTTTCATACTTCCATTTATTGATCGATAAATGAGTTATCGGTCAAAATGTTGTTCCTATAAAACCTTGAAATATACGTGCAATATGACTGTCATATGAAAGGGCAAGGGCACAGTTGGCATTTGACCTATTTCATACTTCCATTTACTGATCGATAAATGAGTTATCGGTCAATATGTTGTTACTAGAAAACCTTGAAATATACGTGCAATGTGACTGTCATACGAAAAGGCAACGGCACAGTTGGCATTCGAACTCTTACATATTTCTATTTATTGATCGATAAATGAGTTATCGGTCACAATGTTGTTCCTATAAATCCTTGAAATATACGTGCAATATGACTGTCATACGAAAAGGCAAGGGTACAGTTGGCATTTGAACAGTTTCATACTTTTATTTATTGATCGATAAATGAGTTATCGGTCGCAATGTTGTTCCTATAAAAACTTGAAATATACATGCAATATGACTGTCATACGAAAAGGCAACGGTACAGTTGGCATTTGAACTGCTCCATATTTCTATTTATTGATTGATAAATGAGTTATCGGTCGCAATGTTGTTCCTATAAAACCTTGAAATATACGTGCAATATGAGTGTCATACGAAAGGGCAACGGCACAGTTGGCATTTGAACTGTTTCATACTTCCATTTACTGATCGATAAATGAGTTATCGGTCAATATGTTGTTACCAGAAAACCTTGAAATATACGTGCAATGTGACTGTCATACGAAAAGGCAACGGCACAGTTGGCATTCGAACTCTTACATATTTCTATTTATTGATCGATAAATGAGTTATCGGTCACAATGTTGTTCCTATAAATCCTTGAAATATACGTGCAATATGACTGTCATACGAAAGGGCAAGGGCACAGTTGGCATTTGACCTGTTTCATACTTCCATTTACTGATCGATAAATGATTTATCGGTCAATATGTTACTAGAAAACCTTGAAATATACGTGCAATATCACTGTCATATGAAAGGGCAAGGGCACAGTTGGCATTTGACCTGTTTCATACTTCCATTTACTGATCGATAAATGAGTTATCGGTCAATATGTTGTTACTAGAAAACCTTGAAATATACGTGCAATATGACTGTCATACGAAAAGGCAAGGGTACAGTTGGCATTTGAACTGTTCCATATTTCTATTTATTGATCGATAAATGAGTTATCGGTCGCAATGTTGTTCCTATAAAACCTTGAAATATACGTGCAATATGACTGTCATACGAAAAGGCAAGGGTACAGTTGGCATTTGAACAGTTTCATACTTTTATTTATTGATCGATAAATGAGTTATCGGTCGCAATGTTGTTCCTATAAAAACTTGAAATATACATGCAATATGACTGTCATACGAAAAGGCAACGGTACAGTTGGCATTTGAACTGCTCCATATTTCTATTTATTGATTGATAAATGAGTTATCGGTCGCAATGTTGTTCCTATAAAACCTTGAAATATACGTGCAATATGAGTGTCATACGAAAGGGCAACGGCACAGTTGGCATTTGAACTGTTTCATACTTCCATTTATTGATCGATAAATAAGTTATCGGTCAAAATGTTGTTCCTATAAAACCTTGAAATATACGTGCAATATGACTGTCATATGAAAGGGCAAGGGCACAGTTGGCATTTGACCTGTTTCATACTTCCATTTACTGATCGATAAATGAGTTATCGGTCAATATGTTGTTACTAGAAAACCTTGAAATATACGTGCAATGAGACTGTCATACGAAAAGGCAAGGGTACAGTTGGCATTTGAACTGTTCCATATTTCTATTTATTGATCGATAAATGAGTTATCGGTCGCAATGTGGTTCCTATAAAACCTTGAAATATACGTGCAATATGAGTGTCATACGAAAGGGCAACGGCACAGTTGGCATTTGAACTGTTTCATACTTCCATTTATTGATCGATAAATAAGTTATCGGTCGCAATGTGGTTCCTATAAACCCTTGAAATATACGTGCAATATGAGTGTCATACGAAAAGGCAAGTTGGCAGTTGAACTGCTCCATACTTCTATTTATTGATCGATAAATGAGTTATCGGTCGCAATGTTGTTCCTGTAAAACTTTGAAATATACGTGCAATATGACTGTCATATGAAAAGGCAAGGGTACAGTTGGCATTTGAACTGTTCCATATTTCTTTTTATTGATCGATAAATGAGTTATCGTTCAAAATGTTGTTCCTATAAAACCTTGAAATATACGTGCAATATGAGTGTCCTACGAAAAGGCAAGTTGGCAGTTGAACTGCTCCATACTTCTATTTATTGATCGATAAATGAGTTATCGGTCGCAATGTTGTTCCTGTAAAACTTTGAAATATACGTGCAATATGACTGTCATATGAAAAGGCAAGGGTACAGTTGGCATTTGAACTGTTCCATATTTCTTTTTATTGATCGATAAATGAGTTATCGGTCGCAATGTTGTTCCTATAAACCTTGAAATATACGTGCGATATGACCGTCTTACGAAAAGGCAAGGGTACAGTTGGAATTTGAACTGTTCAATATTTCTCTTTATTGATCAAAAAATGTGTTATCGGTCAAAATGTTGATCCTATAAAATCCTGAAATATACGTGCAGTATGAGTGTCATACGAAACGGCAAGGGCACAGTTGGCTTTTGAACTGTTCAATATTTCTCTTTATTGATCAAAAAGTGTGTTATCGGTCGCAATGTTGTTCCTATAAAACCTTGAAATATACGTGCGATATGACCGTCTTACGAAAAGGCAAGGGTACAGTTGGCATTTGAACTGTTCAATATTTCTCTTTATTGATCAAAAAATGTGTTATCGGTCAAAATGTTGATCCTATAAAATCCTGAAATATACGTGCAGTATGAGTGTCATACGAAACGGCAAGGGCACAGTTGGCTTTTGAACTGTTCAATATTTCTCTTTATTGATCAAAAAGTGTGTTATCGGTCAAAATGTTGTTCCTATAAAACCCTGAAATATACGTGCAATAAGACTGTTATACGAAAGGGCAAGGGCACAGTTGTCATTTGAACTGTTCCATATTTCCATTTACTGATCGATAAATGAGTTATCGTTCAAAATGTTGTTCCTATAAAACCTTGAAATATACGTGCAATATGAGTGTCCTACGAAAGGGCAAGGATACAGTAGGCATTTGAACTGTTCCTTATTTCCATTTATTGATCGATAAATGAGTTATCGGTCGCAATGTTGTTCCTATAAAACTTTGAAATATACGTGCAATATGACTGTCATACGAACGAGTAAGGGCACAGTTGGCATTTGAACAGTTTCATACTTTTATTTATTGATCGATAAATGAGTTATCGGTCGCAATGTTATTCCTGTAAAACTTTGAAATATACGTGCAGTATGACTGTCATACGAAAAGGAAAGTTGGCAGTTGAACTGCTCCATATTTCTATTTATTGATCGATAAATGAGTTATCGGTCGCAATGTTATTCCTATAAAACCTTGAAATATACGTGCAATATGACCGTCTTACGAAAGAGTAAGGGCACAGTTGGCATTTGAACTGTTCAATATTTCTCTTTATTGATCAAAAAATGTGTTATCGGTCAAAATGTTGATCCTATAAAATCCTGAAATATACGTGCAGTATGAGTGTCATACGAAACTGCAAGGGCACAGTTGGCATTTGAACTGTTCAATATTTCTCTTTATTGATCAAAAAGTGTATTATCGGTCAAAATGTTGTTCCTATAAAACCCTGAAATATACGTGCAATAAGACTGTCATACGAAAGGGCAAGGGCAGAGTTGGCATTTGAACTGTTCCATATTTCCATTTACTGATCGATAAATGAGTTATCGTTCAAAATGTTGTTCCTATAAAACCTTGAAATATACGTGCAATATGAGTGTCCTACGAAAGGGCAAGGATATAGTAGGCATTTGAACTGTTCCTTATTTCCATTTATTTATCGATAAATGAGTTATCGGTCGAAATGTTGTTCCTATAAAACCTTGAAATATACGTGCAATATGAGTGTCCTACGAAAGGGCAAGGATATAGTAGGCATTTGAACTGTTCCTTATTTCCATTTATTTATCGATAAATGAGTTATCGGTCGAAATGTTGTTCCTATAAAACTTTGAAATATACCTGCAATATGACTGTCATATGAACGAGTAAGGGCACAGTTGGCATTTGAACAGTTTCATTCTTTTATTTATTGATCGATAAATGAGTTATCGGTCGCAATGTTGTTCCTATAAAAACTTGAAATATACATGCAATATGACTGTCATACGAAAAGGCAAGGGTACAGTTGGCATTTGAACTGTTCCATATTTCTATTTATTGATCGATAAATGAGTTATCGGTCGCAATGTTGTTCCTATAAAACCTTGAAATATACGTGCAATATGACTGTCATACGAAAAGGCAAGGGTACAGTTGGCATTTGAACAGTTTCATACTTTTATTTATTGATGGATAAATGAGTTATCGGTCGCAATGTTGTTCCTATAAAAACTTGAAATATACATGCAATATGACTGTCATACGAAAAGGCAAGGGTACAGTTGGCATTTGAACTGCTCCATATTTCTATTTATTGATTGATAAATGAGTTATCGGTCGCAATGTTGTTCCTATAAAACCTTGAAATATACGTGCAATATGAGTGTCATACGAAAGGGCAACGGCACAGTTGGCATTTGAACTGTTTCATACTTCCATTTATTGATCGATAAATCAGTTATCGGTCAAAATTTTGTTCCTATAACACCTTGAAATATACGTGCAATATGACTGTCATACGAAAGGGCAACGGCACATTTTTCATTTGAACTGTTTCATACTTCCATTTATTGATCGATAAATGAGTTATCGGTCAAAATGTTGTTCCTATAAAACCTTGAAATATACGTGCAATATGACTGTCATATGAAAGGGCAAGGGCACAGTTGGCATTTGACCTGTTTCATACTTCCATTTACTGATCGATAAATGAGTTATCGGTCAATATGTTGTTACTAGAAAACCTTGAAATATACGTGCAATGTGACTGTCATACGAAAAGGCAACGGCACAGTTGGCATTTGAACTCTTCCATATTTCTATTTATTGATCGATAAATGAGTTATCGGTCACAATGTTGTTCCTATAAATCCTTGAAATATACGTGCAATATGACTGTCATACGAAAGGGCAAGGGCACAGTTGGCATTTGACCTGTTTCATACTTCCATTTACTGATCGATAAATGAGTTATCGGTCAATATGTTGTTACTAGAAAATCTTGAAATATACGTGCAATGTGACTGTCATACGAAAAGGCAAGGGTACAGTTGGCATTTGAACTGTTCCATATTTCAATTTATTGATCGATAAATGAGTTATCGGTCGCAATGTTGTTCCTATAAACCCTTGAAATATACGTGCAATATGACTGTCATACGAACGAGTAAGGGCACAGTAGGCATTTGAACTGTTTCATACGTTCGCAATGTTGGTCCTCTAAAACTTTGAAATATACGTGCAATATGACTGCCATACGAACGAGTAAGGGCACAGTTTTCATTTGACCTGTTTCATACTTTTATTTATTGATCGATAAATGAGTTATCGGTCGCAATGTTGTTCCTATAAAAACTTGAAATATACATGCAATATGACTGTCATACGAACGAGTAAGGGCACAGTAGGCATTTGAACTGTTTCATACGTTCGCAATGTTGGTCCTCTAAAACTTTGAAATATACGTGCAATATGACTGCCATACGAACGAGTAAGGGCACAGTTGGCATTTGAACTGTTTCATACTTCTATTTATTGATTGATAAATGAGTTATCGGTCGCAATGTTGTTCCTATAAAACCTTGAAATATACGTGCAATATGAGTGTCATACGAAAGGGCAAAGGCAAAGTTGGCATTTGAACTGTTTCATACTTCCATTTATTGATCGATAAATCAGTTATCGGTCAAAATGTTGTTCCTATAACACCTTGAAATATACGTGCAATATGACCGTCTTACGAAAGAGTAAGGGCACAGTTGGCATTTGAACTGTTCAATATTTCTCTTTATTGATCGATAAATGAGTTATCGGTCGCAATGTTGTTCCTATAAAAACTTGAAATATACATGCAATATGACTGTCATACGAACGAGTAAGGGCACAGTAGGCATTTGAACTGTTTCATACGTTCGCAATGTTGTTCCTCTAAAACTTTGAAATGTACGTGCAATATGAGTGTCATACGAAACGGCAAGGGCACAGTTGGCATTTGAACTGTTCAATATTTCTCTTTATTGATCAAAAAGTGTGTTATCGGTCAAAATGTTGTTCCTATAAAACCCTGAAATATACGTGCAATAAGACTGTCATACGAAAGGGCAAGGGCAGAGTTGGCATTTGAACAGTTTCATACTTTTATTTATTGATCGATAAATGAGTTATCGGTCGCAATGTTATTCCTGTAAAACTTTGAAATATACGTGCAGTATGACTGTCATACGAAAACGAAAGTTGGCAGTTGAACTGCTCCATATTTCTATTTATTGATCGATAAATGAGTTATCGGTCGCAATGTTATTCCTATAAAACCTTGAAATATACGTGCAATATGAGTGTCATACGAAACGGCAAGGGCACAGTTGGCATTTGAACTGTTCAATATTTCTCTTTATTGATCAAAAAGTGTGTTATCGGTCAAAATGTTGTTCCTATAAAACCCTGAAATATACGTGCAATAAGACTGTCATACGAAAGGGCAAGGGCAGAGTTGGCATTTGAACTGTTCAATATTTCTCTTTATTGATCAAAAAGTGTGTTATCGGTCAAAATGTTGTTCCTATAAATCCTTGAAATATACGTGCAATAAGACTGTCATACGAAAGAGTAAGGGCACAGTTGGCATTTGAACTGTTCAATATTTCTCTTTATTGATCAAAAAATGTGTTATCGGTCAAAATGTTGATCCTATAAAATCCTGAAATATACGTGCAGTATGAGTGTCATACGAAACGGCAAGGGCACAGATGGCATTTGAACTGTTCAATATTTCTCTTTATTGAGCAAAAAATGTGTTATCGGTCAAAATGTTGATCCTATAAAATCCTGAAATATACGTGCAGTATGAGTGTCATACGAAACGGCAAGGGCACAGTTGGCATTTGAACTGTTCAATATTTCTCTTTATTGATCAAAAAGTGTGTTATCGGTCAAAATGTTGTTCCTATAAAACCTTGAAATATACGTGCAATATGAGTGTCCTACGAAAGGGCAAGGACACAGTAGGCATTTGAACTGTTCCTTATTTCCATTTATTGATCGATAAATGAGTTATCGGTCGAAATGTTGTTCCTATAAAACTTTGAAATATACGTGCAATATGACTGTCATACGAACGAGTAAGGGCAAAGTTGGCATTTGAACAGTTTCATACTTTTATTTATTGATCGATAAATGAGTTATCGTTCAAAATTTTGTTCCTATAAAAACTTGAAATATACATGCAATATGACTGTCATACGAAAATGCAAGGGTGCAGTTGGCATTTGAACTGTTCCATATTTCTATTTATTGATCGATAAATGAGTTATCGGTCGCAATGTTGTTCCTATAAAACCTTGAAATATACGTGCAATATGACTGTCATACGAAAAGGCAAGGCATTTGAACTGTTCCATATTTCTATTTATTGATCGATAAATGAGTTATCGGTCGCAATGTTGTTCCTATAAAACCCTGAAATATACGTGCAATAAGACTGTCATACGAAAGGGCAACGGCACATTTTTCATTTGAACTGTTTCATACTTCCATTTATTGATCGATAAATGAGTTATCGGTCAAAATGTTGTTCCTATAAAACCTTGAAATATACGTGCAATATGACTGTCATATGAAAGGGCAAGGGCACAGTTGGCATTTGACCTGTTTCATACTTCCATTTACTGATCGATAAATGAGTTATCGGTCAATATGTTGTTACTAGAAAACCTTGAAATATATGTACGTGCAATGTGACTGTCATACGAAAAGGCAACGGCACAGTTGGCATTTGAACTCTTCCATATTTCTATTTATTGATCGATAAATGAGTTATCGGTCACAATGTTGTTCCTATAAATCCTTGAAATATACGTGCAATATGACTGTCATACGAAAGGGCAAGGGCACAGTTGGCATTTGACCTGTTTCATACTTCCATTTACTGATCGATAAATGAGTTATCGGTCAATATGTTGTTACTAGAAAATCTTGAAATATACGTGCAATGTGACTGTCATACGAAAAGGCAAGGGTACAGTTGGCATTTGAACTGTTCCATATTTCAATTTATTGATCGATAAATGAGTTATCGGTAGCAATGTTGTTCCTATAAACCCTTGAAATATACGTGCAATATGACTGTCATACGAACGAGTAAGGGCACAGTAGGCATTTGAACTGTTTCATACGTTCGCAATGTTGGTCCTCTAAAACTTTGAAATATACGTGCAATATGACTGCCATACGAACGAGTAAGGGCACAGTTTTCATTTGACCTGTTTCATACTTTTATTTATTGATCGATAAATGAGTTATCGGTCGCAATGTTGTTCCTATAAAAACTTGAAATATACATGCAATATGACTGTCATACGAACGAGTAAGGGCACAGTAGGCATTTGAACTGTTTCATACGTTCGCAATGTTGGTCCTCTAAAACTTTGAAATATACGTGCAATATGACTGCCATACGAACGAGTAAGGGCACAGTTGGCATTTGAACTGTTTCATACTTCTATTTATTGATTGATAAATGAGTTATCGGTCGCAATTGTAGTAGTGTAACACAAGGGTTAAGTCATTTACTAAGTGTAGGTGGCAACGCCTTGCAGGCAGGGTACATTTTAAGAAAACTACTTGTAAGCACTATTAGGTATAACACCATTTTGAAAGATAGAGAAAAAGAATAAAAAGAAGCCATTCGATTTGGACCCGCTAAATTGTAAAGTCGTGTTTGATAAAAAGTGCGTAGCATTCTGCATCAGAAGTGGTCACTGAACCGCCAACATATATAAGTTAAAAAGTTTCAAGCGTTTTTTCACAGTAAAATTAAAATTTAGTCACATAAACGTGAAAATGTACAGCGAAGGTGTAAACGCCGAAAGATACAGCTTGATGCAGCTTAAAGCATGGTGCACCTCTGTCGGGCTAAACGGCAGCGGAGCAAAAGCATCGCTGGCAGCAAGGTTGAGCGCACTTTCAGAGGAAGCACGCGGTACGTGCCCAATACAAAGCCATGGCACAAACACCAGATCGAACAACGGCACAAATTTAAGCAAAGACAACGACAATGCAAATGGAAAAGGTAGCAGCTACAACAACGAAGACGACGGCAACGGTCCGGACAATGCGGACAACAACAATGGCTCGAATGACGAAGACAACGGCAATGGATTGGACAACGAAAATGGCGCGGACTTAGCTAATATATCACACGATGGTAACGAGGACGGCGCTGTCGGCGGCAACGTCAACGTCGTAGATAGCGGCAGCTATAATAACGGTGCGTTCGGCGAAATTTTTCGAGTCGACAGTGCACAATGCCAAACGGTAACCCCACAACACACTGACAATTCGAACGAGTGCAACTTTTACAAGTTAAAATTGATGGAGAAGGAGATTGAGTTGCTAAAGTTAAAGCTAGAAATGGAGAAGGCTAACTCACCGCACAATACCAGGAAAGACATGCCGCTAGAAACAATTAAAGAACTGATGGCAAATTACGATGGCGGTGACGGTTTCGACGTGTGGTGCTCGCAACTACGCCATTTTCAGCGAGTCCTCAAAGTCGATGACGAAGCCTTAAATTTGGTGATCGGGCTTAAGCTTAAAGGCGCTGCACTGACTTGGTATAATTCAAACCAAATGTTCACCAAAACCGTCGACGAAGTCCTGCAAGAAATGACCGCACTGTTCACCACCAAACACAATTTGTTAGAAATACGTCGCAAGTTTGAAAAAAGAATGTGGAAAGCAGGCGAAAAATTTGCAGCATACACAAACGAAAAACGTTTGCTGAGCACAGCGCTAGATCTTAGTGACGTCGAGCTGATCGAGTACATAATAGATGGTATCCCGGATACGCATTTAAAAGTTCAAGCCACAATCCACAACTTTAAGTCGGTCAACGAATTGGTCATGGCATTTCGCACCATAGAGCTACCGCAACGAGCCGCAGCCAAAACAACTCCCGACGCGTTGAAATGCTACAACTGTAATTGTTCGGGCCATAAGTCAAGTGAGTGCAGAAAACCTAAACGAGATCCAGGTACGTGTTTTGCGTGTGGCGAGCGAGGCCATTTTGCAGTAAACTGCAAGCATTACAAAAAGTCGTCGTCCGGCAATAAGTTTGTAAGTAATTTTAGTATAGATATTTTAGCACAGCCTAATGTTAACATTTTTATAGAATGCCTAATCGATTCAGGGAGTCCGGTCAGTTTAATAAAACAAAGTCTCGTGCCTAAAGAAGTATCGTTAAGAAAAGTAAACACAAAATATTTTGGAATCAATAACTCAATGTTAAATACTATTGGAAGAGTAAAATGTTTAGTTAAAGTTATCAATAAAAATATATTAACTGAATTTGTAGTCGTCCCTAATGAATCGATTGGCTATTCAGTCATACTAGGAAGAAATTTTATTGAGTCAAGTGGAGCAAAACTCCAAATTGATGGAGTTGAAATTTTAGACGAAAATACATGTAAGTTTGTTGAAAGCAATGCGTCTACAGGTAGCGGTCACAACAACAAAACGTTGTTAATACAAAATTACCCAGGTCAAACAGTAAGTGAAGCAATAAGTGAAATACTAGCCATTGATGTACAAAGTACGAACGAAGCTGATTATAAGATAGAAAGTCCCTTCACACAAGATAGAAAGTCCCTTCATGAACTTTTTTGCACTGAATATTTATATGCAAACCGGCCTCTCGAGCCCAAGGTTCGAAAGGAAATTCGTTTAGTGTTAGAAAATAACAAACCTTTCAGCTGCACGCCCAGAAGGTTATCATATAGCGAAAAAGCTAAGCTGCAAACAATTTTAGATGAGTATGTAAGCAAAGGCTACATACGTCCTAGTGAGTCCGAATTTGTGTCCCCGATAGTGTTAGTGAAAAAGAAAACAGGGGAACTTCGAATGTGCGTAGATTTCAGGAAACTTAATAAAGTTACTGCAAAAGATAACTACCCCATACCACTCATCGATGACTTGCTCGATAGGTTAGTAAACAAACAGTGGTTCACTAAGCTAGATTTAAAGAATGGATTTTTCCATGTATTTGTAGAAGAAGAGTCAATAAAATATACATCCTTTACAACTCCTTTGGGTCAATTCGAGTTCTTGAGGATGCCCTTCGGGTTAAGAAATGCCCCAGCTACTTTTCAAAAATTTATAAATAAAATTTTCGCAGACATGATTCGCGAGGGCGAAGTGATTGTATACCTCGACGATATCATGATCGCGACAGAAAAAGTTGATGAGCATCTGAATATATTACGTAAAGTCTTTCTGTGTTTAGCTCAAAATAAACTCGAATTGCGATTGGATAAGTGTGAGTTTCTCATGTCCGAAATATCATATTTAGGTTATTCAATTTCCGGCGAAGGTATAAAAGCTGATAAAAGGGGTCTGAGTGCAATCGAAAATTACGCGGTGCCAACTAAATTACAGGAAGTTCACAGCTTCCTCGGGCTTTGCTCGTACTTTCGAAGATTCGTAAAAGATTTTTCAATCATAGCCAAGCCACTTTATGACCTTTTAAAAAAGGGAGAAAAATTTCACTTTGGCCAAATAGAACTAGAAGTTTTCGATACACTCAAAGAAAAAATGCTGGTCGCCCCGGTATTAGCCATATACGACCCTAACGATGTCACAGAACTCCACTGTGATGCGAGCTCCCTAGGTTTCGGAGCAATATTACTCCAAAAGAAGAAAGATACAAAGCTGCACCCAGTTTTCTACTTCTCAAAACGTACAACCGAAGTAGAGTCTAGGTATCACAGTTTTGAACTGGAAACGTTGGCCATAATATACGCGCTTAAACGATTCAGAGTCTACCTCCAAGGGATCAAATTTAAAATTGTTACCGATTGCAATTCGCTCACACTGACACTTAACAAAAAAGAAATGAATCCTAGAATTGCTAGGTGGGCACTAGAGTTGCAAAATTACGATTATGAGCTTGAACACAGAGAGGGTAAAAGAATGCAACACGTTGATGCACTAAGTAGAACAAATATTTTGGTCGTTCATACCAACACCTTTGAAGAAAACCTAATCATATGCCAGAATAGAGATGATCGCATTGGAAAAATAAGAAAAGAGTTGGAGATCAAGGAAAATAGTAACTATGAAATGAGGAATGGAATAGTCTACAAAAAAAGTGGGAACGATTTACTCTTCTATGTACCCGAAGACATGGAACAACACGTGCTGTATAAATATCACGACGAAATGGGGCATATGGGTATAGAAAAGGTAGTAGAAACTTTGACTAAAAGCTATTGGTTTCCGGGCGTCCGAAAAAAAGCAAATGTTCACATAGAAAATTGCCTAAAATGTATAGCATTTTCTAACAAAACCGGCAAAAAAGAGGGACTTTTGCACATGATACCAAAAGGCAACCGACCTTTCGAAATGGTACATATAGATCACTATGGACCAGTCCATAGCGAAAATACGAAAAAGAAACACGTGCTGGTCATCATAGACGCTTTTACAAAGTTTGTTCGTCTATACGCCGCAAAAACAACCGCTTCAAAGGAAGCTATTATAGCTTTAAGAGATTATTTTAGAGCATATAGTAGACCCAAAACTATAATTTCTGACCGAGGCACTTGTTTTACTTCGAAAGAGTTTGAAGAATTTTTAGAAAGTAATAATATTGAGCACATTAAAGTAGCCACAAATTCACCCCAAGCTAACGGCCAGGTAGAAATTGTAAATAAAACCTTAGGGCCAATGATAGCGAAAATGACAAACTCTGGAAAAGATATGAGCTGGGAAAAAGTGTTAGAATTAGTAGAATACTCAATGAATAATATGGTACACAAAGCCACAAAAGAACATCCTAGTGTACTACTTTTTGGAATAACCCAACGAGGAAAAGTCATCGATAGTGTGAAAGAAAACATTCTAGAAGACACAAGAGGTTCGGAAGGCAGAGACATAGAAAGCGTTAGGGGACAAGCAGAGGCAGCACAGCATAAAGCCCAAGTCTATAATAAAGCCTATTCAGATTCCAGGCGCCAGAAATCCCGCACATTTGATGTAGGGGATTACGTAGTCATTTCCAACATTAGCTCACAAATAGGAGCCTCCAGTAAACTTATACCCAAATTCAAAGGCCCCTATAGAATATCCAAAGTATTGGAAAATGACCGCTACCTGGTAGAAGATGTAGAAGGTTTTCAACAAACGCAAATTCCCTACAAAGGCACTTGGGCAATAGAAAACCTAAAACCGTGGCTAAACTATAAAAAAAAAAATTTGTTTTTGCAAAGTTTTATTGAATTTTACAACTGGTTAAATTCTGATTTCGTTATTAAGAAGAAGGTATATGTAGAACGATTACTCGTTTATTCGATACTTGTAATAACTTTACGTATTTTTACGAAATATATGTGTACTTTATTGTGCAGTCGGTGTAGAATCAGGCGATTCTATTTTAGTAGAATGGCCGAGAGAGAATTGATATAACTGTAGTTATGTAAATTTTTATCGAATTTAAAAAAAAAAAAAAAAAAAGAAAAAAACCAATTATATATGTACATTTAAATGAAAAAGATGTTACTATCGTTATGTAAATTTTGCTAGATGTTATAAAACAACTTTATAGAAATCTAAAAAAAAAATTGACTTTATAAATCGCAAGTTCACAAGTTGCAATGTCGTAACTGGAAAATTTTTAACGTGAATACTTGTACATGTAAATACTTCTAAGAGTTTTATGTATCGTTTAGTTATGGAAAACATGTGCAATTTGTCGGTCAATCGGCGTAGAATCAGGTGATTCTATTTTATCAGAATGGCCGAGCTGTAGTAGTGTAACACAAGGGTTAAGTCATTTACTAAGTGTAGGTGGCAACGCCTTGCAGGCAGGGTACATTTTAAGAAAACTACTTGTAAGCACTATTATAACACCATTTTGAAAGATAGAGAAAAAGAATAAAAAGAAGCCATTCGATTTGGACCCGCTAAATTGTAAAGTCGTGTTTGATAAAAAGTGCGTAGCATTCTGCACAATGTTGTTCCTATAAAACCTTGAAATATACGTGCAATATGAGTGTCATACGAAAGGGCAACGGCACAGTTGGCATTTGAACTGTTTCATACTTCCATTTATTGATCGATAAATCAGTTATCGGTCAAAATGTTGTTCCTATAACACCTTGAAATATACGTGCAATATGACCGTCTTACGAAAGAGTAAGGGCACAGTTGGCATTTGAACTGTTCAATATTTCTCTTTATTGATCGATAAATGAGTTATCGGTCGCAATGTTGTTCCTATAAAAACTTGAAATATACATGCAATATGACTGTCATACGAACGAGTAAGGGCACAGTAGGCATTTGAACTGTTTCATACGTTCGCAATGTTGTTCCTCTAAAACTTTGAAATATACGTGCAATATGACTGCCATACGAACGAGTAAGGGCAGAGTTGGCATTTGAACAGTTTCATACTTTTATTTATTGATCGATAAATGAGTTATCGGTCGCAATGTTATTCCTGACTCGGTTGACCATACTCTGCTCTGTCTGAAACTTGAAAATCTGTTTAACTTCTCTAGTCATGCGTCAGCCCTCATTCGATCCTACCTTTCCGACCGAACTCAGGCAGTAAGCGTGGGTAGTATTAAGTCTGATTTCCTAAGTGTTTTGCGAGGTGTCCCACAAGGCTCAATCCTTGGTCCCCTGTTATTTGTTTTGTACGTAAATGACTTGCCTAATGTCCTTAAGTATTCTAAAGTTCATATTTATGCTGATGACGTCCAATTGTATGTGTGTTGCCCTAGTGATCGTATCAATTCATGTATAGATAACATAAAATATGACTTAAATAATATTGGTGCGTGGGCCTCAATGAACGGCTTATGTCTTAACCCTAAGAAGTCGAAATGTATAGTTATTAATAGAAAGTCGTTCGTAACAACTGGCTTGGATAATTTAACCTTGGACAATACTATTATAGAATACGTTGACACTGCCAAAAATTTAGGTATAGTTTTTAACAAAACATTGACTTGGAAAGACCATATTTTTATCTCGGTAGGAAAAGTGTATGGGATGCTCCGTACACTCTGGTTGACACAATATTACACTCCGTTAAACATTCGACTGCTTATAGCGAAAGCGTACTTAATACCTACGCTACTTTATGGCTGTGAGATCTACTCTAACTGTGACTATGTATGCAAAAAGAAACTTAATGTTGTGTACAACAACATTGCCAGATATGTTTACGGGCTAGGTAGACTTGACCACATCTCTTCTCACGCGGAACAGTTGCTTGGCATTTCTTTTGATAATCTTTTAAAAGTTAAAACGCTTGTGGCCATACACAAATTAATATATACGAAGAAACCATGGTATTTATATCGAAGGCTAACTTTCCTTCAATCATCAAGATCCGTACTCCTTACGCACTTCAGATATCGTATGCTAACGTCTGATCGCCAGTTCTTTATTACTTCGATACGTCTTTGGAACTCACTTCCCTCTAGACTAAGGCTGATAAGTAATGCGCTGCGCTTCAAAAAAGAGCTAACTAGTTTTTATAATGACTCATAAGTTTAGAATTAATTTTAATGTTTTTATTTATTTATTTTATTTTATTTTATTTTATTTTTTTTCTTACTACTCAATGTATTCTAATATTTGTTATTCTTTTTTCCTTTCCATTGTGTACACAATGACCATTTCCTATATTCTTTCTTCCTTTAATGATTATGGTTATATCTATTTAAACTAGTCTTAAAAATGTTATTCCTGACTAGCACTATAATAAAATTTTTGTAAAATTGTTGTGCTAAATGAGTTATCGGTCGAAATGTTGTTCCTATAAAACTTTGAAATATACGTGCAATATGACTGTCATACGAACGAGTAAGGGCAAAGTTGGCATTTGAACAGTTTCATACTTTTATTTATTGATCGATAAATGAGTTATCGTTCAAAATTTTGTTCCTATAAAAACTTGAAATATACATGCAATATGACTGTCATACGAAAATGCAAGGGTACAGTTGGCATTTGAACTGTTCCATATTTCTATTTATTGATCGATAAATGAGTTATCGGTCGCAATGTTGTTCCTATAAAACCTTGAAATATACGTGCAATATGACTGTCATACGAAAAGGCAAGGCATTTGAACTGTTCCATATTTCTATTTATTGATCGATAAATGAGTTATCGGTCGCAATGTTGTTCCTATAAAACCCTGAAATATACGTGCAATAAGACTGTCATACGAAAGGGCAAGGCATTTGAACTGTTCCATATTTCCATTTACTGATCGATAAATGAGTTATCGTTCAAAATGTTGTTCCTATAAAAACTTGAAATATACATGCAATATGACTGTCATACGAAAAGGCAAGGGTACAGTTGGCATTTGAACTGTTCCGTATTTCTATTTATTGATCGATAAATGAGTTATCGGTCGCAATGTTGTTCCTATAAAACCTTGAAATATACGTGCAATATGACTGTCATACGAAAAGGCAAGGGTACAGTTGGCATTTGAACAGTTTCATACTTTTATTTATTGATCGATAAATGAGTTATCGTTCAAAATTTTGTTCCTATAAAAACTTGAAATATACATGCAATATGACTGTCATACGAAAATGCAAGGGTACAGTTGGCATTTGAACTGTTCCATATTTCTATTTATTGATCGATAAATGAGTTATCGGTCGCAATGTTGTTCCTATAAAACCTTGAAATATACGTGCAATATGACTGTCATACGAAAAGGCAAGGCATTTGAACTGTTCCATATTTCCATTTACTGATCGATAAATGAGTTATCGTTCAAAATGTTGTTCCTATAAAAACTTGAAATATACATGCAATATGACTGTCATACGAAAAGGCAAGGGTACAGTTGGCATTTGAACTGTTCCGTATTTCTATTTATTGATCGATAAATGAGTTATCGGTCGCAATGTTGTTCCTATAAAACCTTGAAATATACGTGCAATATGACTGTCATACGAAAAGGCAAGGGTACAGTTGGCATTTGAACAGTTTCATACTTTTATTTATTGATCGATATATGAGTTATCGGTCGCAATGTTGTTCCTATAAAAACTTGAAATATACATGCAATATGACTGTCATACGAAAAGGCAAGGGTACAGTTTTCATTTGAACTGTTCCATATTTCTATTTATTGATTGATAAATGAGTTATCGGTCGCAATGTTGTTCCTATAAAACCTTGAAATATACGTGCAATATGAGTGTCATACGAAAGGGCAACGGCACAGTTGGCATTTGAACTGTTTCATACTTCCATTTATTGATCGATAAATCAGTTATCGGTCAAAATGTTGTTCCTATAACACCTTGAAATATACGTGCAATATGACTGTCATATGAAAGGGCAAGGGCACAGTTGGCATTTGACCTGTTTCATACTTCCATTTACTGATCGATAAATGAGTTATCGTTCAAAATGTTGTTCCTATTAAACCTTGAAATATACTTGCAATATGACTGTCATACGAAAGGGCAACGGCACAGTTGGCATTTGAACTGTTTCATACTTCCATTTATAAATCCTTGAAATATACGTGCAATATGACTGTCATACGAAAGGGCAAGGGCACCGTTGGCATTCGACCTGTTTCATACTTCCATTTACTGATCGATAAATGAGTTATCGGTCAAAATTTTGTTACTAGAAAACCTTGATATATAAGTGCAATGTGACTGTCATACGAAAAGGCAAGGGTACAGTTGGCATTTGAACTGTTCCATACTTCTATTTGTTGATCGATAAATGAGTTATCGGTCACAATGTTGTTCCTATAAATCCTTGAAATATACGTGCAATATGACTGTCATACGAAAGGGCAAGGGCACAGTTGGCATTTGACCTGTTTCATACTTTTATTTATTGATCGATAAATGAGTTATCGGTCGAAATGTTGTTCCTATAAAAACTTGAAATATACATGCACTATGACTGTCATACGAAACGGCAAGGGCACAGTTGGCATTTGAACTGTTCAATATTTCTCTTTATTGATCAAAAAGTGTGTTATCGGTCAAAATGTTGTTCCTATAAAACCCTGAAATATACGTGCAATAAGACTGTCATACGAAAGGGCAAGGGCAGAGTTGGCATTTGAACTGTTCAATATTTCTCTTTATTGATCAAAAAGTGTGTTATCGGTCAAAATGTTGTTCCTATAAATCCTTGAAATATACGTGCAATAAGACTGTCATACGAAAGAGTAAGGGCACAGTTGGCATTTGAACTGTTCAATATTTCTCTTTATTGATCAAAAAATGTGTTATCGGTCAAAATGTTGATCCTATAAAATCCTGAAATATACGTGCAGTATGAGTGTCATACGAAACGGCAAGGGCACAGATGGCATTTGAACTGTTCAATATTTCTCTTTATTGAGCAAAAAATGTGTTATCGGTCAAAATGTTGATCCTATAAAATCCTGAAATATACGTGCAGTATGAGTGTCATACGAAACGGCAAGGGCACAGTTGGCATTTGAACTGTTCAATATTTCTCTTTATTGATCAAAAAGTGTGTTATCGGTCAAAATGTTGTTCCTATAAAACCCTGAAATATACGTGCAATATGAGTGTCATACGAAACGGCAAGGGCAGAGTTGGCATTTGAACTGTTCCATATTTCCATTTACTGATAGATAAATGAGTTATCGTTCAAAATGTTGTTCATATAAAACCTTGAAATATACGTGCAATATGAGTGTCCTACGAAAGGGCAAGGACACAGTAGGCATTTGAACTGTTCCTTATTTCCATTTATTGATCGATAAATGAGTTATCGGTCGAAATGTTGTTCCTATAAAACTTTGAAATATACGTGCAATATGACTGTCATACGAACGAGTAAGGGCAAAGTTGGCATTTGAACAGTTTCATACTTTTATTTATTGATCGATAAATGAGTTATCGTTCAAAATTTTGTTCCTATAAAAACTTGAAATATACATGCAATATGACTGTCATACGAAAATGCAAGGGTACAGTTGGCATTTGAACTGTTCCATATTTCTATTTATTGATCGATAAATGAGTTATCGGTCGCAATGTTGTTCCTATAAAACCTTGAAATATACGTGCAATATGACTGTCATACGAAAAGGCAAGGCATTTGAACTGTTCCATATTTATATTTATTGATCGATAAATGAGTTATCGGTCGCAATGTTGTTCCTATAAAACCCTGAAATATACGTGCAATAAGACTGTCATACGAAAGGGCAAGGCATTTGAACTGTTCCATATTTCCATTTACTGATCGATAAATGAGTTATCGTTCAAAATGTTGTTCCTATAAAAACTTGAAATATACATGCAATATGACTGTGGTGCAGTGAAATAACGCCCAAGGAAATAACGCCCATGGGCGTTATTTCCCACTCAAAAAGGAAATTACGCCCATGGGCCTTATTTCCTTTTTAAAAAGGAAATAAAGCCCATGGGTGTTATCACCTTTTGCTGATGGGTGTTATTTCCTTTTTCGAAGAGAAATAAAGCCCACGGACGTTAAAAACGAATGAAAACAAGCTGATTTAAGAACTAAGTATATGGTTTTCTTTATTTCAATAAATTTTAACATATTTGTTATGTTTTTATAAGGCGGGGTGCAATAGCGCCTTGTGAAATAAGCCCTGTAAGGCCTTATTACACTATTATTATTACTTTCATTTTAGTTAATGAAACAATAATATTCTAATTCTTTTTGTATTTTATTGAATAGTTACACACAAATTTAACGTTAACCAAAGTGGGAAACGTGGCACGCGGAAGGACATCACCGTGGCGGTAGCCACGGCTATAGCACACACCCGGAGTTGGAATGGCGTAGCCCAGGGTTATTTTTTGAAGCGCGGCCGAAGGCCGCCTACGCGGAAAGGTGTTCTGCACTTAAAAATCGTGGATCGGGCCTCCGTAACTATAATCCGAATGGGGAAAAGCAATATTTTGTTTCTGTGAAAAGTTATTAGTGAAAAACCGAAAATTGACTCGGGTCAGATCCCCAATTCGGGGCCCCATCCACGTTTTTTATGTGCAGGACACTTTCCGCGTAGGCGGCCTTCGGCCGCGCTTTAAAAAATAACCCTGGGCTACGCCATTCCAACTCCGGGTGTGTGCCATTGCCGTGGCTACCGCCACGGTGATGTCCTTCCGCGTGCCACGTTTCCCACTCTTTTCTCACAGGGTAATTTGTGAAAAAAATGCTAATCAACAGTTCGTGTTGCTCGCGTAAAATCCTATGGGCGTTATTTCTCTTTTAAAAAGGAAATAAGAGCCATGGGCTTTATTTCTTTTTACAGATGGGCGATATTTCCATTTAAAAAGGAAATAAAGCCCATGGGCGTTATTTCCTTTTTGAATGGGAAATAACGTCCATGGGCGTTATTTCCTTGGGCGTTATTTCACTGCACCTATGACTGTCATACGAAAAGGCAAGGGTACAGTTGGCATTTGAACTGTTCCGTATTTCTATTTATTGATCGATAAATGAGTTATCGGTCGCAATGTTGTTCCTATAAAACCTTGAACCATACGTGCAATATGACTGTCATACGAAAAGGCAAGGGTACAGTTGGCATTTGAACAGTTTCATACTTTTATTTATTGATCGATAAATGAGTTATCGTTCAAAATTTTGTTCCTATAAAAACTTGAAATATACATGCAATATGACTGTCATACGAAAATGCAAGGGTACAGTTGGCATTTGAACTGTTCCATATTTCTATTTATTGATCGATAAATGAGTTATCGGTCGCAATGTTGTTCCTATAAAACCTTGAAATATACGTGCAATATGACTGTCATACGAAAAGGCAAGGGTACAGTTGGCATTTGAACAGTTTCATACTTTTATTTATTGATCGATAAATGAGTTATCGTTCAAAATTTTGTTCCTATAAAAACTTGAAATATACATGCAATATGACTGTCATACGAAAAGGCAAGGCATTTGAACTGTTCCATATTTCCATTTACTGATCGATAAATGAGTTATCGTTCAAAATGTTGTTCCTATAAAAACTTGAAATATACATGCAATATGACTGTCATACGAAAAGGCAAGGGTACAGTTGGCATTTGAACTGTTCCGTATTTCTATTTATTGATCGATAAATGAGTTATCGGTCGCAATGTTGTTCCTATAAAACCTTGAAATATACGTGCAATATGACTGTCATACGAAAAGGCAAGGGTACAGTTGGCATTTGAACAGTTTCATACTTTTATTTATTGATCGATAAATGAGTTATCGGTCGCAATGTTGTTCCTATAAAAACTTGAAATATACATGCAATATGACTGTCATACGAAAAGGCAACGGCACAGTTGGCATTTGAACTCTTCCATATTTCTATTTATTGATCGATAAATGAGTTATCGGTCACAATGTTGTTCCTATAAATCCTTGAAATATACGTGCAATATGACTGTCATACGAAAGGGCAAGGGCACAGTTTTCATTTGACCTGTTTCATACTTTTATTTATTGATCGATAAATGAGTTATCGGTCGCAATGTTGTTCCTATAAAAACTTGAAATATACATGCAATATGACTGTCATACGAACGAGTAAGGGCACAGTAGGCATTTGAACTGTTTCATACGTTCGCAATGTTGGTCCTCTAAAACTTTGAAATATACGTGCAATATGACTGCCATACGAACGAGTAAGGGCAGAGTTGGCATTTGAACAGTTTCATACTTTTATTTATTGATCGATAAATGAGTTATCGGTCGCAATGTTATTCCTGTAAAACTTTGAAATATACGTGCAGTATGACTGTCATACGAAAACGAAAGTTGGCAGTTGAACTGCTCCATATTTCTATTTATTGATCGATAAATGAGTTATCGGTCGCAATGTTATTCCTATAAAACCTTGAAATATACGTGCAATATGAGTGTCATACGAAACGGCAAGGGCACAGTTGGCATTTGAACTGTTCAATATTTCTCTTTATTGATCAAAAAGTGTGTTATCGGTCAAAATGTTGTTCCTATAAAACCCTGAAATATACGTGCAATAAGACTGTCATACGAAAGGGCAAGGGCAGAGTTGGCATTTGAACTGTTCAATATTTCTCTTTATTGATCAAAAAGTGTGTTATCGGTCAAAATGTTGTTCCTATAAATCCTTGAAATATACGTGCAATAAGACTGTCATACGAAAGAGTAAGGGCACAGTTGGCATTTGAACTGTTCAATATTTCTCTTTATTGATCAAAAAATGTGTTATCGGTCAAAATGTTGATCCTATAAAATCCTGAAATATACGTGCAGTATGAGTGTCATACGAAACGGCAAGGGCACAGATGGCATTTGAACTGTTCAATATTTCTCTTTATTGAGCAAAAAATGTGTTATCGGTCAAAATGTTGATCCTATAAAATCCTGAAATATACGTGCAGTATGAGTGTCATACGAAACGGCAAGGGCACAGTTGGCATTTGAACTGTTCAATATTTCTCTTTATTGATCAAAAAGTGTGTTATCGGTCAAAATGTTGTTCCTATAAAACCTTGAAATATACGTGCAATATGAGTGTCCTACGAAAGGGCAAGGACACAGTAGGCATTTGAACTGTTCCTTATTTCCATTTATTGATCGATAAATGAGTTATCGGTCGAAATGTTGTTCCTATAAAACTTTGAAATATACGTGCAATATGACTGTCATACGAACGAGTAAGGGCAAAGTTGGCATTTGAACAGTTTCATACTTTTATTTATTGATCGATAAATGAGTTATCGTTCAAAATTTTGTTCCTATAAAAACTTGAAATATACATGCAATATGACTGTCATACGAAAATTCAAGGGTACAGTTGGCATTTGAACTGTTCCATATTTCTATTTATTGATCGATAAATGAGTTATCGGTCGCAATGTTGTTCCTATAAAACCTTGAAATATACGTGCAATATGACTGTCATACGAAAAGGCAAGGCATTTGAACTGTTCCATATTTCTATTTATTGATCGATAAATGAGTTATCGGTCGCAATGTTGTTCCTATAAAACCCTGAAATATACGTGCAATAAGACTGTCATACGAAAGGGCAAGGCATTTGAACTGTTCCATATTTCCATTTACTGATCGATAAATGAGTTATCGTTCAAAATGTTGTTCCTATAAAAACTTGAAATATACATGCAATATGACTGTCATACGAAAAGGCAAGGGTACAGTTGGCATTTGAACTGTTCCGTATTTCTATTTATTGATCGATAAATGAGTTATCGGTCGCAATGTTGTTCCTATAAAACCTTGAAATATACGTGCAATATGACTGTCATACGAAAAGGCAAGGGTACAGTTGGCATTTGAACAGTTTCATACTTTTATTTATTGATCGATAAATGAGTTATCGTTCAAAATTTTGTTCCTATAAAAACTTGAAATATACATGCAATATGACTGTCATACGAAAAGGCAAGGGTACAGTTTTCATTTGAACTGTTCCATATTTCTATTTATTGATTGATAAATGAGTTATCGGTCGCAATGTTGTTCCTATAAAACCTTGAAATATACGTGCAATATGAGTGTCATACGAAAGGGCAACGGCACAGTTGGCATTTGAACTGTTTCATACTTCCATTTATTGATCGATAAATCAGTTATCGGTCAAAATGTTGTTCCTATAACACCTTGAAATATACGTGCAATATGACTGTCATATGAAAGGGCAAGGGCACAGTTGGCATTTGACCTGTTTCATACTTCCATTTACTGATCGATAAATGAGCTATCGTTCAAAATGTTGTTCCTATTAAACCTCGAAATATACTTGCAATATGACTGTCATACGAAAGGGCAACGGCACAGTTGGCATTTGAACTGTTTCATACTTCCATTTATAAATCCTTGAAATATACGTGCAATATGACTGTCATACGAAAGGGCAAGGGCACAGTTGGCATTTGACCTGTTTCATACTTTTATTTAGTGATCGATAAATGAGTTATCGGTCGAAATGTTGTTCCTATAAAAACTTGAAATATACATGCACTATGACTGTCATACGAAACGGCAAGGGCACAGTTGGCATTTGAACTGTTCAATATTTCTCTTTATTGATCAAAAAGTGTGTTATCGGTCAAAATGTTGTTCCTATAAAACCCTGAAATATACGTGCAATAAGACTGTCATACGAAAGGGCAAGGGCAGAGTTGGCATTTGAACTGTTCAATATTTCTCTTTATTGATCAAAAAGTGTGTTATCGGTCAAAATGTTGTTCCTATAAATCCTTGAAATATAAGTGCAATAAGACTGTCATACGAAAGAGTAAGGGCACAGTTGGCATTTGAACTGTTCAATATTTCTCTTTATTGATCAAAAAATGTGTTATCGGTCAAAATGTTGATCCTATAAAATCCTGAAATATACGTGCAGTATGAGTGTCATACGAAACGGCAAGGGCACAGTTGGCATTTGAACTGTTCAATATTTCTCTTTATTGATCAAAAAGTGTGTTATCGGTCAAAATGTTGTTCCTATAAAACCCTGAAATATACGTGCAATATGAGTGTCATACGAAAGGGCAAGGGCAGAGTTGGCATTTGAACTGTTCCATATTTCTCTTTATTGAGCAAAAAATGTGTTATCGGTCAAAATGTTGATCCTATAAAATCCTGAAATATACGTGCAGTATGAGTGTCATACGAAACGGCAAGGGCACAGTTGGCATTTGAACTGTTCAATATTTCTCTTTATTGAGCAAAAAATGTGTTATCGGTCAAAATGTTGATCCTATAAAATCCTGAAATATACGTGCAGTATGAGTGTCATACGAAACGGCAAGGGCACAGATGGCATTTGAACTGTTCAATATTTCTCTTTATTGAGCAAAAAATGTGTTATCGGTCAAAATGTTGATCCTATAAAATCCTGAAATATACGTGCAGTATGAGTGTCATACGAAACGGCAAGGGCACAGTTGGCATTTGAACTGTTCAATATTTCTCTTTATTGATCAAAAAGTGTGTTATCGGTCAAAATGTTGTTCCTATAAAACCCTGAAATATACGTGCAATATGAGTGTCATACGAAAGGGCAAGGGCAGAGTTGGCATTTGAACTGTTCCATATTTCCATTTACTGATCGATAAATGAGTTATCGTTCAAAATGTTGTTCATATAAAACCTTGAAATATACGTGCAATATGAGTGTCCTACGAAAGGGCAAGGACACAGTAGGCATTTGAACTGTTCCTTATTTCCATTTATTGATCGATAAATGAGTTATCGGTCGAAATGTTGTTCCTATAAAACTTTGAAATATACGTGCAATATGACTGTCATACGAAAAGGCAAGGCATTTGAACTGTTCCATATTTCTATTTATTGATCGATAAATGAGTTATCGGTCGCAATGTTGTTCCTATAAAACCCTGAAATATACGTGCAATATGACTGTCATACGAAAAGGCAAGGCATTTGAACTGTTCCATATTTCTATTTATTGATCGATAAATGAGTTATCGGTCGCAATGTTGTTCCTATAAAACCTTGAAATATACGTGCAATATGACTGTCATACGAAAAGGCAAGGCATTTGAACTGTTCCATATTTCTATTTATTGATCGATAAATGAGTTATCGTTCAAAATGTTGTTCCTATAAAAACTTGAAATATACATGCAATATGACTGTCATACGAAAAGGCAAGGGTACAGTTGGCATTTGAACTGTTCCGTATTTCTATTTATTGATCGACAAATGAGTTATCGGTCGCAATGTTGTTCCTATAAAACCTTGAAATATACGTGCAATATGACTGTCATACGAAAAGGCAAGGGTACAGTTGGCATTTGAACAGTTTCATACTTTTATTTATTGATCGATAAATGAGTTATCGTTCAAAATTTTGTTCCTATAAAAACTTGAAATATACATGCAATATGACTGTCATACGAAAATGCAAGGGTACAGTTGGCATTTGAACTGTTCCATATTTCTATTTATTGATCGATAAATGAGTTATCGGTCGCAATGTTGTTCCTATAAAACCTTGAAATATACGTGCAATATGACTGTCATACGAAAAGGCAAGGCATTTGAACTGTTCCATGTTTCCATTTACTGATCGATAAATGAGTTATCGTTCAAAATGTTGTTCCTATAAAAACTTGAAATATACATGCAATATGACTGTCATACGAAAAGGCAAGGGTACAGTTGGCATTTGAACTGTTCCGTATTTCTATTTATTGATCGATAAATGAGTTATCGGTCGCAATGTTGTTCCTATAAAACCTTGAAATATACGTGCAATATGACTGTCATACGAAAAGGCAAGGGTACAGTTGGCATTTGAACAGTTTATTGATCGATAAATGAGTTATCGGTCGCAATGTTGTTCCTATAAAAACTTGAAATATACATGCAATATGACTGTCATACGAAAAGGCAAGAATACAGTTTTCATTTGAACTGTTCCATATTTCTATTTATTGATTGATAAATGAGTTATCGGTCGCAATGTTGTTCCTATAAAACCTTGAAATATACGTGCAATATGAGTGTCATACGAAAGGGCAACGGCACAGTTGGCATTTGAACTGTTTCATACTTCCATTTATTGATCGATAAATCAGTTATCGGTCAAAATGTTGTTCCTATAACACCTTGAAATATACGTGCAATATGACTGTCATATGAAAGGGCAAGGGCACAGTTGGCATTTGACCTGTTTCATACTTCCATTTACTGATCGATAAATGAGTTATCGTTCAAAATGTTGTTCCTATTAAACCTTGAAATATACTTGCAATATGACTGTCATACGAAAGGGCAACGGCACAGTTGGCATTTGAACTGTTTCATACTTCCATTTATAAATCCTTGAAATATACGTGAAATATGACTGTCATACGAAAGGGCAAGGGCACCATTGGCATTCGACCTGTTTCATACTTCCATTTACTGATCGATAAATGAGTTATCGGTCAAAATTTTGTTACCAGAAAACCTTGATATATACGTGCAATGTGACTGTCATACGAAAAGGCAAGGGTACAGTTGGCATTTGAACTGTTCCATACTTCTATTTATTGATTGATAAATGAGTTATCGGTCGCAATGTTGTTCCTATAAAACCTTGAAATATACGTGCAATATGAGTGTCATACGAAAGGGCAACGGCACAGTTGGCATTTGAACTGTTTCATACTTCCATTTATTGATCGATAAATCAGTTATCGGTCACAATGTTGTTCCTATAAATCCTTGAAATATACGTGCAATATGACTGTCATACGAAAGGGCAAGGGCACAGTTGGCATTTGACCTGTTTCATACTTTTATTTATTGATCGATAAATGAGTTATCGGTCGAAATGTTGTTCCTATAAAAACTTGAAATATACATGCAATATGACTGTCATACGAACGAGTAAGGGCACAGTAGGCATTTGAACTGTTTCATACGTTCGCAATGTTGATCCTCTAAAACTTTGAAATATACGTACAATATGAGTGTCATACGAAAGGGCAACGGCACAGTTGGCATTTGAACTGTTTCATACTTCCATTTATTGATCGATAAGTCAGTTATCGGTCAAAATGTTGTTCCTATAACACCTTGAATTATACGTGCAATATGACTGTCATATGAAAGGGCAAGGGCACAGTTGGCATTTGAATTGTTTCATACTTCCATTTACTGATCGATAAATGAGCTATCGTTCAAAATGTTGTTCCTATTAAACCTTGAAATATACGTGCAATATGACTGTCATACGAAAAGGCAAGGGTACAGTTGGCATTTGAACAGTTTCATACTTTTATTTATTGATCGATATATGAGTTATCGGTCGCAATGTTGTTCCTATAAAAACTTGAAATATACATGCAATATGACTGTCATACGAACGAGTAAGGGCACAGTAGGCATTTGAACTGTTTCATACGTTCGCAATGTTGATCCTCTAAAACTTTGAAATATACGTACAATATGAGTGTCATACGAAAGGGCAACGGCACAGTTGGCATTTGAACTGTTTCATACTTCCATTTATTGATCGATAAGTCAGTTATCGGTCAAAATGTTGTTCCTATAACACCTTGAATTATACGTGCAATATGACTGTCATATGAAAGGGCAAGGGCACAGTTGGCATTTGAATTGTTTCATACTTCCATTTACTGATCGATAAATGAGCTATCGTTCAAAATGTTGTTCCTATTAAACCTTGAAATATACGTGCAATATGACTGTCATACGAAAAGGCAAGGGTACAGTTGGCATTTGAACTGTTCCATATTTCTTTTTATTGATCGATAAATGAGTTATCGGTCGCAATGTTATTCCTATAAAACCTTGAAATATACGTGCAATATGACCGTTTTACGAAAGAGTAAGGGCACAGTTGGGATTTGAACTGTTCAATATTTCTCTTTATTGATCAAAAAATGTGTTATCGGTCAAAATGTTGATCCTATAAAATCCTGAAATATACGTGCAGTATGAGTGTCATACGAAACGGCAAGGGCACAGTTGGCTTTTGAACTGTTCAATATTTCTCTTTATTGATGAAAAAGTGTGTTATCGGTCAAAATGTTGTTCCTATAAAACCCTGAAATATACGTGCAATAAGGTTGTCATACGAAAGGGCAAGGGCACAGTTGGCATTTGAACTGTTCCATATTTCCATTTACTGATCGATAAATGAGTTATCGTTCAAAATGTTGTTCCTATAAAACCTTGAAATATACGTGCAATATGAGTGTCCTACGAAAGGGCAAGGATAGAGTAGGCATTTGAACTGTTCCTTATTTCCATTTATTGATCGATAAATGAGTTATCGGTCGCAATGTTTTTCCTATAAAACTTTGAAATATACGTGCAATATGACTGTCATACGAACGAGTAAGGGCACAGTTGGCATTTGAACTGTTCCATATTTCCATTTACTGATCGATAAATGAGTTATCGTTCAAAAGGTTGTTCCTATAAAACCTTGAAATATACGTGCAATATGAGTGTCCTACGAAAGGGCAAGGATACAGTAGGCATTTGAACTGTTCCTTATTTCCATTTATTGATCGATAAATGAGTTATCGGTCGCAATGTTATTCCTGTAAAACTTTGAAATATACGTGCAGTATGACTGTCATACGAAAAGGAAAGTTGGCAGTTGAACTGCTCCATATTTCTATTTATTGATCGATAAATGAGTTATCGGTCGCAATGTTATTCCTATAAAACCTTGAAATATACGTGCAATATGACCGTCTTACGAAAGAGTAAGGGCACAGTTGACATTTGAACTGTTCAATATTTCTCTTTATTGATCAAAAAATGTGTTATCGGTCAAAATGTTGATCCTATAAAATCCTGAAATATACGTGCAGTATGAGTGTCATACGAAACGGCAAGGGCACAGTTGGCATTTGAACTGTTCAATATTTCTCTTTATTGATCAAAAAGTGTGTTATCGGTCAAAATGTTCTTCCTATAAAACCCTGAAATATACGTGCAATAAGACTGTCATACGAAAGGGCAAGGGCAGAGTTGGCATTTGAACTGTTCCATATTTCCATTTACTGATCGATAAATGAGTTATCGTTCAAAATGTTGTTCCTATAAAACCTTGAAATATATGTGCAATATGAGTGTCCTACGAAAGGGCAAGGATACAGTAGGCATTTGAACTGTTCCTTATTTCCATTTATTGATCGATAAATGAGTTATCGGTCGCAATGTTGTTCCTATAAAAACTTGAAATATACATGCAATATGACTGTCATACGAAAAGGCAAGGGTACAGTTGGCATTTGAACTGTTCCATATTTCTATTTATTGATCGATAAATGAGTTATCGGTCGCAATGTTGTTCCTATAAAACCTTGAAATATACGTGCAATATACTGTCATACGAAAAGGCAAGGGTACAGTTGGCATTTGAACAGTTTCATACTTTTATTTATTGATCGATAAATGAGTTATCGGTCGCAATGTTGTTCCTATAAAAACTTGAAATATACATGCAATATGACTGTCATACGAAAAGGCAAGGGTACAGTTTTCATTTGAACTGTTCCATATTTCTATTTATTGATCGATAAATGAGTTATCGGTCGCAATGTTGTTCCTATAAAAACTTGAAATATACATGCAATATGACTGTCATACGAAAAGGCAAGGGTACAGTTTTCATTTGAACTGTTCCATATTTCTATTTATTGATCGATAAATGAGTTATCGGTCGCAATGTTGTTCCTATAAAACCTTGAAATATACGTGCAATATACTGTCATACGAAAAGGCAAGGGTACAGTTGGCATTTGAACAGTTTCATACTTTTATTTATTGATCGATAAATGAGTTATCGGTCGCAATGTTGTTCCTATAAAACCTTGAAATATACGTGCAATATACTGCCATACGAAAAGGCAAGGGTACAGTTGGCATTTGAACAGTTTCATACTTTTATTTATTGATCGATAAATGAGTTATCGGTCGCAATGTTGTTCCTATAAAAACTTGAAATATACATGCAATATGAGTGTCATACGAAAGGGCAACGGCACAGTTGGCATTTGAACTGTTTCATACTTCCATTTATTGATTGATAAATCAGTTATCGGTCAAAATGTTGTTCCTATAACACCTTGAAATATACGTGCAATATGACTTTCATATAAAAGGGCAAGGGCACAGTTGGCATTTGACCTGTTTCATACTTCCATTTACTGATCGATAAATGAGTTATCGTTCAAAATGTTGTTCCTATTAAACCTTGAAATATACGTGTAATATGACTGTCATACGAAAGGGCAACGGCACAGTTGGCATTTGAACTGTTTCATACTTCCATTTATAAATCCTTGAAATATACGTGCAATATGACTGTCACACGAAAGGGCAAGGGCACCGTTGGCATTCGACCTGTTTCATACTTCCATTTACTGATCGATAAATGAGTTATCGGTCAAAATTTTGTTACTAGAAAACCTTGAAATATACGTGCAATGTGACTGTCATACGAAAAGGCAAGGGTACAGTTGGCATTTGAGCTGTTCCATACTTCTATTTATTGATCGATAAATGAGTTATCGGTCGCAATGTTGTTTCTATAAACCCTTGAAATATACGTGCAATATGACTGTCATACGAAAGGGCAAGGGCACAGTTGGGATTTGAACTGTTCAATATTTCTCTTTATTGATCAAAAAATGTGTTATCGGTCAAAATGTTGATCCTATAAAATCCTGAAATATACGTGCAGTATGAGTGTCATACGAAACGGCAAGGGCACAGTTGGCTTTTGAACTGTTCAATATTTCTCTTTATTGATGAAAAAGTGTGTTATCGGTCAAAATGTTGTTCCTATAAAACCCTGAAATATACGTGCAATAAGGTTGTCATACGAAAGGGCAAGGGCACAGTTGGCATTTGAACTGTTCCATATTTCCATTTACTGATCGATAAATGAGTTATCGTTCAAAATGTTGTTCCTATAAAACCTTGAAATATACGTGCAATATGAGTGTCCTACGAAAGGGCAAGGATAGAGTAGGCATTTGAACTGTTCCTTATTTCCATTTATTGATCGATAAATGAGTTATCGGTCGCAATGTTGTTCCTATAAAACTTTGAAATATACGTGCAATATGACTGTCATACGAACGAGTAAGGGCACAGTTGGCATTTGAACTGTTCCATATTTCCATTTACTGATCGATAAATGAGTTATCGTTCAAAAGGTTGTTCCTATAAAACCTTGAAATATACGTGCAATATGAGTGTCCTACGAAAGGGCAAGGATACAGTAGGCATTTGAACTGTTCCTTATTTCCATTTATTGATCGATAAATGAGTTATCGGTCGCAATGTTATTCCTGTAAAACTTTGAAATATACGTGCAGTATGACTGTCATACGAAAAGGAAAGTTGGCAGTTGAACTGCTCCATATTTCTATTTATTGATCGATAAATGAGTTATCGGTCGCAATGTTATTCCTATAAAACCTTGAAATATACGTGCAATATGACCGTCTTACGAAAGAGTAAGGGCACAGTTGACATTTGAACTGTTCAATATTTCTCTTTATTGATCAAAAAATGTGTTATCGGTCAAAATGTTGATCCTATAAAATCCTGAAATATACGTGCAGTATGAGTGTCATACGAAACGGCAAGGGCACAGTTGGCATTTGAACTGTTCAATATTTCTCTTTATTGATCAAAAAGTGTGTTATCGGTCAAAATGTTCTTCCTATAAAACCCTGAAATATACGTGCAATAAGACTGTCATACGAAAGGGCAAGGGCAGAGTTGGCATTTGAACTGTTCCATATTTCCATTTACTGATCGATAAATGAGTTATCGTTCAAAATGTTGTTCCTATAAAACCTTGAAATATACGTGCAATATGAGTGTCCTACGAAAGGGCAAGGATACAGTAGGCATTTGAACTGTTCCTTATTTCCATTTATTGATCGATAAATGAGTTATCGGTCGCAATGTTGTTCCCATAAAAACTTGAAATATACATGCAATATGACTGTCATACGAAAAGGCAAGGGTACAGTTGGCATTTGAACTGTTCCATATTTCTATTTATTGATCGATAAATGAGTTATCGGTCGCAATGTTGTTCCTATAAAACCTTGAAATATACGTGCAATATACTGTCATACGAAAAGGCAAGGGTACAGTTGGCATTTGAACAGTTTCATACTTTTATTTATTGATCGATAAATGAGTTATCGGTCGCAATGTTGTTCCTATAAAAACTTGAAATATACATGCAATATGACTGTCATACGAAAAGGCAAGGGTACAGTTTTCATTTGAACTGTTCCATATTTCTATTTATTGATCGATAAATGAGTTATCGGTCGCAATGTTGTTCCTATAAAAACTTGAAATATACATGCAATATGACTGTCATACGAAAAGGCAAGGGTACAGTTTTCATTTGAACTGTTCCATATTTCTATTTATTGATCGATAAATGAGTTATCGGTCGCAATGTTGTTCCTATAAAACCTTGAAATATACGTGCAATATACTGTCATACGAAAAGGCAAGGGTACAGTTGGCATTTGAACAGTTTCATACTTTTATTTATTGATCGATAAATGAGTTATCGGTCGCAATGTTGTTCCTATAAAACCTTGAAATATACGTGCAATATACTGCCATACGAAAAGGCAAGGGTACAGTTGGCATTTGAACAGTTTCATACTTTTATTTATTGATCGATAAATGAGTTATCGGTCGCAATGTTGTTCCTATAAAAACTTGAAATATACATGCAATATGAGTGTCATACGAAAGGGCAACGGCACAGTTGGCATTTGAACTGTTTCATACTTCCATTTATTGATCGATAAATCAGTTATCGGTCAAAATGTTGTTCCTATAACACCTTGAAATATACGTGCAATATGACTTTCATATAAAAGGGCAAGGGCACAGTTGGCATTTGACCTGTTTCATACTTCCATTTACTGATCGATAAATGAGTTATCGTTCAAAATGTTGTTCCTATTAAACCTTGAAATATACGTGTAATATGACTGTCATACGAAAGGGCAACGGCACAGTTGGCATTTGAACTGTTTCATACTTCCATTTATAAATCCTTGAAATATACGTGCAATATGACTGTCACACGAAAGGGCAAGGGCACCGTTGGCATTCGACCTGTTTCATACTTCCATTTACTGATCGATAAATGAGTTATCGGTCAAAATTTTGTTACTAGAAAACCTTGAAATATACGTGCAATGTGACTGTCATACGAAAAGGCAAGGGTACAGTTGGCATTTGAGCTGTTCCATACTTCTATTTATTGATCGATAAATGAGTTATCGGTCGCAATGTTGTTTCTATAAACCCTTGAAATATACGTGCAATATGACTGTCATACGAAAGGGCAAGGGCACAGTTGGCATTTGACCTGTTTCATACTTCCATTTACTGATCGATAAATGAGTTATCGGTCAATATGTTGTTACTAGAAAACCTTGAAATATATTGCAATGTGACTGTCATACGAAAAGGCAAGGGTACAGTTGGCATTTGAACTGTTCCATATTTCTATTTATTGATCGATAAATGAGTTATCGGTCGCAATGTTGGTCCTATAAACCCTTGAAATATACGTGCAATATGACTGTCATACGAAAGGGCAAGGGCACAGTTGGCATTTGAAATGTTTCATACTTCGATTTACTGATCGATAAATGAGTTATCGTTCAAAATGTTGTTCCTATAAAACCTTGAAATATACGTGCAATATAAGTGTCCTACGAAAGGGAAAGGATAGATACAGTAGGCATTTGAACTGTTACTTATTTCCATTTATTGATCGATAAATGAGTTATCGGTCGCAATGTTGTTCCTATAAAAATGAGTTATCGTGCAAAATGTTGTTCCTATAAAACCTTGAAATATACGTGCAATATGACTGTCATACGAACGAGTAAGGGCACAGTAGGCATTTGAACTGTTTCATACGTTCGCAGTGTTGTTCCTCTAAAACTTTGAAATATACGTGCAATATGACTGCCATACGAACGAGTAAGGGCACAGTTGGCATTTGAACTGTTTCATACTTCTATTTGTTGATCGAAAAATGAGTTATCGGTCGCAATGTTGTTTCTATAAAACCTTGAAATATACGTGCAATACTGTTTATGCCTGCAGTCCAAAACAAAAAAAAACTCTTAGTGCAGCCCTAGTATTCGTTATGTTAACATCGGCTGTTTGGCTACTTTCGCCAAACAGTTAACTACAATAATTTTCTATGACCGTTTGTTAAGTGGTCGACCCCTTATGCATATTACGGCTTTTCCACTTCTTTTGCAGTCATCGACAGAACGACATCGATCCACAGCCACCAGGATTCACGTAAGTTAATCTACAAATACACCATATTAATATACATGTACATATACACACATATGTATCCACATACATACAACACCGCATTGTAATTAATTTAGTCATTTTTAATTGAATAAAATACCTTTTATAATGTTTACTTATACCCGAGCCCAAGGTGTCTTGCTCCCTCGAACGTGGTCCTTCAGCGCCGGTAAATATAAACAAAATTTCATTTCACCAGAACTTTCGGTCGAACACTTTCTCCTGCAACAAAATAAAACAAGCTTTTCAAGAGGACATCTTTGGAATATATATATTTAACGCTGCCTTCATAACGTTATTTCGTAGCCCTTAATTCAACACGAATTTTATACGTCTCGCAGACGTACGTTATGACAGCCGGGTTAAATACGTGGTGAAACTTTACGTGAATAATTGGACATTTTGTGCTTGGTAATCCACCGGAATTTGAAGATATCAGAACACAATCAGCAACTACACCATCATAAAATCTGCAATTAAAAGAAATGTACGTGTAGTGAGAAATTTCCGTGCACTTGGTTTTTCATAATTGGTTACTTATCTTCAAATTAATGAAGATATTTTAAAGTAAAAATACTATCGCAGAGGGATTTAAGCGGCAAATACATTACACGAACTTTTCCGCGAACATTCCCGTTATGTCATGTTTGTGCGAACTTTTCTCTCGTGTATGGTGGTGTTTGCCAGTTCGCGCAAAAGTTCGCCAAAAATTAAAATATTTTGATTTTTGGCGAACTTTTGCGCGAACTGGCAAACACCACCATGGCGAAATAGCTCATAATCGTAGTAATTTCTGAACGGAACAGACGTGCGCGGAAAAGTAAAATGGACAATAAAAAATTTCTGAGTGAATTTATTGAAATGTATAAATCTTTGCCATCATTGTGGCAGGTAAAAAGCAAAAATTATTGTAATAGAATTAAAAAGAATAATGATTATGCGACTTTAATCGAAAAATTAAAAGAAGTAGATCCTGATGCCACAAAGGATACATTCCATTCTTTGCACCAAATTCTTTTTTTGCGATTTTCTTTCTTTTTTTTACGCTTAACTGCCACAGCGAGCAATATTGCTGCAGCACAATTGTTGTCCGTATTCATCGCTGTCTGAAAGAGAACTAATGTTCGGCCAAAAGTTCGTATGCTGGATGGCCAAAGCTGCGAACAAGATATCGGAATTTTCGCGGAAAAGTTCGTGTAATGTATTTGCCGCTTAAGTGATCTTTAAATTAATTAAAAAAGTGTAATTGTTGGTTTTTGTTTGGTTGTTAGTGATACACGCACATACATACATACACGATTTTGTTTTTTTTTCATTTTCAAGTGCGCGAAAGGCCAAAAAATAAATGTTACAAAATTGATTATTCGGGACTTCGTTAAATTTTCACACATTTATTCAATAAAAACAGTGTTCTGTTCATATTAAAATAATATTTTGCCGGTTCGTGAATTTTCATTGAACTAATTTTACATAACCTCACTTCGTAACACTTGGCCCGCGCACATATGTTAAAGTTTAATTTTTATAATTTTCATCCTGTACATGATTCTCACTTCATAAAAAAGATTTAATTAATTTTAAAGATCACTTCACTCGTGTTTTAAAATTGTTCTAATTGTTTACAATCAGCTGGCGAGCAATATTTTTTTTTGGAATACATAAGTACTTGTATATACGGCTATATACATATATACAGACATACGTGTATCTAATTACAGGGTGATTGGTTTTCTTAGCTATTGTTAAAATCAGTTCTTATAAATTTGTGTCTTGTACGACAAAGCCTTTTGCTATCGTCTATTTCCCCATACTCAGCCTAGGGTTGGACAAGGGTAAATCCATAGTTTACATATTTGACCTGGTACATTAAAGCTTTCTGCTATCGGTTACTTCCCCCTGCCCTGGTAAGGAATTTCCGACACAGCTTAGAGCTGTACAGGCAACTAAGTATACATTGGTTCTCATAACCACAAACATATATCCCAGCACTGCATTACAAGGCTATAACCAACTCACCCCTGAACTGGCCTTAACTGGTCTCGAAAGAACCACTTTACTTAAGTACTAGTAAATACGTTGATTTTTTCATTTTCTATAAAAACAAAAAAAAGCGAAGATTTTTCTTGCGGGAATAAGTTTGGCGTGTTAGCTCTGGTGGTAAGGGTACATAAATTTTTCACAGTCCATAGTTCAGTTATATTAATTTTTAAGCTTTGCATTTGTTTTTGTGAACAAAATGGAAACTTTTATTAGGCTCACAGATTCGGTGGTCCAATATGACCAAGAATTCCTTAGCACTCCCATAAGTGAACACACGATACATTCGCTGAGGCTTCGGCAAGATAGTTTTAAAGCATTGTATGATAAAGTGATAGCAGCGTATGACGAATTGCTGTCAGATGAAGAGCAAGCCGACACAGCGATTGCCTCAATTCGGAAAAAGCATACAACATGCTATGGTGCTTTCATAAGGACAATGTCAAAAATACATAGTTTATTGGAAACGCTTGAAAAGGAAAAGAGAGATAGGGATAACGACGATACTATTTCCAGGCGTCATAATATCCATCTCCCACCTTGTGATACTGAAGTATTCAAGGGTGATTATATTTCATGGCCAACGTTTCGTGATATGTTCACGGCTATATACATATATTTTAAACAAACGACTTAGTCACGTGGAGAAGCTATTCCATTTAAATCAAAAGACAGAGGGTGAAGCAAAAGAAATTGTGAAAAAGTGTCCGCTAACCAATGAAGGTTTTACCACTGCTTGGAAAAACCTCAGCGATAGGTACGAAAATAAAAGAATTTTAATTAATTCTCAGTTAAAAATTCTTTTTAATTTAACACCAATAGAGTCCGAATGTGGGCAATCTATTAAGAAGTTGCAGAGGGTATCAATAACTGCATATTCGCTCTTCAGTGTCATCAAATTGACATTACAAACTGGGACGCAATTATAACGTATTTGTGCTCCACGAAGTTACCTGAACTTACCCTATCGCTTTGGGAGCGGTCGGTTGAAAACAAAACAGGTATTTCGTAGTGGGAGGACATGGACAAGTAACAAATAAGTTTCAAACATTGGAAAGTGTTTCAGGGCTCAGAGGAGCCAAACCGAAACTACAAAAATCCAACCATTTAAATAAAAACACTTCCGAACCTTCGCAAAAGAAGCTTGGCGCATACCAAACTAGTATCGCCAATAATGCCTGCAAAATGTGCAAATCAAAAGAGCACAAACTTAAGCGTTGCCCGAAGTTCAAAGGACTCGAGGTGAACAAGCGGATTACCTTTATAAAATCGAGTGACTGCTGCCTCAATTGTCTGACGCCGGGACATTCGGTGTCGAGATGTACCAGCCAATATAACTGCGGCATTCGCTTTTGCATTTACAAAAGCAAAGGTCACGACCGACCAAAGCACAGACCGACAAGCCCTCGGAAAAATTATAGTCCACTAATACACAAGCCCAGGAAATGCGCGCCTCCACTAGCACTAACAATACATCTGCTACCAAAGCACAATCCAATCATGCTAACACCAGCAAAGGGATTTTATTAGGTACGGCGCGGGTTAACATCCATCATAATGGTACGAACTATTCGGCTAGAGCGCTTATAGATTCAGGCTCATAGTGTTCCTTCATTACGGAGAGGCTCAAACGCCGAATCAACCTGCCAACGCGTAAAATGCATGCCCTAGTTTCGGGCATAAATAATACAGTTTCGGCAAAGGTAAAAGAAGCGTGCTCTATTCAACAGCGGTCACCTATCGACCCCCTAATCTGTTGCCACAAGTGACTGGGAATTTGCCAACATGCCAAATTTCGGCGTTGACACAACAGGCATTCCCAGATCTAATCTTGGCAGATAAGAGATTTTTCATCAACGAGCAAGTTGACCTTGTTCTTGGGGGGTGCAGAATGCTACGCACTTTTTATCAAACACGACTTTACAATTTAGCGGGTCCAAATCGAATGGCTTCTTTTTATTCTTTTCCTCTATCTTTCAAAATGGTGTTATAATAGTGCTTACAAGTAGTTTTCTTAAAATGTACCCTGCCTGCAAGGCGTTGCCACCTACACTTAGTAAATGACTTAACCCTTGTGTTACACTACTACAGCTCGGCCATTCTGATAAAATAGAATCACCTGATTCTACGCCGATTGACCGACAAATTGCACATGTTTTCCATAACTAAACGATACATAAAACTCTTAGAAGTATTTACATGTACAAGTATTCACGTTAAAAATTTTCCAGTTACGACATTGCAACTTGTGAACTTGCGATTTATAAAGTCAATTTTTTTTTTAGATTTCTATAAAGTTGTTTTATAACATCTAGCAAAATTTACATAACGATAGTAACATCTTTTTCATTTAAATGTACATATATAATTGGTTTTTTTCTTTTTTTTTTTTTTTTTTTAAATTCGATAAAAATTTACATAACTACAGTTATATCAATTCTCTCTCGGCCATTCTACTAAAATAGAATCGCCTGATTCTACACCGACTGCACAATAAAGTACACATATATTTCGTAAAAATACGTAAAGTTATTACAAGTATCGAATAAACGAGTAATCGTTCTACATATACCTTCTTCTTAATAACGAAATCAGAATTTAACCAGTTGTAAAATTCAATAAAACTTTGCAAAAACAAATTTTTTTTTTAATCTTTTACATTTTTATAGTTTAGCCACGGTTTTAGGTTTTCTATTGCCCAAGTGCCTTTGTAGGGAATTTGCGTTTGTTGAAAACCTTCTACATCTTCTACCAGGTAGCGGTCATTTTCCAATACTTTGGATATTCTATAGGGGCCTTTGAATTTGGGTATAAGTTTGCTGGAGGCTCCTATTTGTGAGCTAATGTTGGAAATGACTACGTAATCCCCTACATCAAATGTGCGGGATTTCTGGCGCCTGGAATCTGAATAGGCTTTATTATAGACTTGGGCTTTATGCTGTGCTGCCTCTGCTTGTCCCCTAACGCTTTCTATGTCTCTGCCTTCCGAACCTCTTGTGTCTTCTAGAATGTTTTCTTTCACACTATCGATGACTTTTCCTCGTTGGGTTATTCCAAAAAGTAGTACACTAGGATGTTCTTTTGTGGCTTTGTGTACCATATTATTCATTGAGTATTCTACTAATTCTAACACTTTTTCCCAGCTCATATCTTTTCCAGAGTTTGTCATTTTCGCTATCATTGGCCCTAAGGTTTTATTTACAATTTCTACCTGGCCGTTAGCTTGGGGTGAATTTGTGGCTACTTTAATGTGCTCAATATTATTACTTTCTAAAAATTCTTCAAACTCTTTCGAAGTAAAACAAGTGCCTCGGTCAGAAATTATAGTTTTGGGTCTACTATATGCTCTAAAATAATCTCTTAAAGCTATAATAGCTTCCTTTGAAGCGGTTGTTTTTGCGGCGTATAGACGAACAAACTTTGTAAAAGCGTCTATGATGACCAGCACGTGTTTCTTTTTCGTATTTTCGCTATGGACTGGTCCATAGTGATCTATATGTACCATTTCGAAAGGTCGGTTGCCTTTTGGTATCATGTGCAAAAGTCCCTCTTTTTTGCCGGTTTTGTTAGAAAATGCTATACATTTTAGGCAATTTTCTATGTGAACATTTGCTTTTTTTCGGACGCCCGGAAACCAATAGCTTTTAGTCAAAGTTTCTACTACCTTTTCTATACCCATATGCCCCATTTCGTCGTGATATTTATACAGCACGTGTTGTTCCATGTCTTCGGGTACATAGAAGAGTAAATCGTTCCCACTTTTTTTGTAGACTATTCCATTCCTCATTTCATAGTTACTATTTTCCTTGATCTCCAACTCTTTTCTTATTTTTCCAATGCGATCATCTCTATTCTGGCATATGATTAGGTTTTCTTCAAAGGTGTTGGTATGAACGACCAAAATATTTGTTCTACTTAGTGCATCAACGTGTTGCATTCTTTTACCCTCTCTGTGTTCAAGCTCATAATCGTAATTTTGCAACTCTAGTGCCCACCTAGCAATTCTAGGATTCATTTCTTTTTTGTTAAGTGTCAGTGTGAGCGAATTGCAATCGGTAACAATTTTAAATTTGATCCCTTGGAGGTAGACTCTGAATCGTTTAAGCGCGTATATTATGGCCAACGTTTCCAGTTCAAAACTGTGATACCTAGACTCTACTTCGGTTGTACGTTTTGAGAAGTAGAAAACTGGGTGCAGCTTTGTATCTTTCTTCTTTTGGAGTAATATTGCTCCGAAACCTAGGGAGCTCGCATCACAGTGGAGTTCTGTGACATCGTTAGGGTCGTATATGGCTAATACCGGGGCGACCAGCATTTTTTCTTTGAGTGTATCGAAAACTTCTAGTTCTATTTGGCCAAAGTGAAATTTTTCTCCCTTTTTTAAAAGGTCATAAAGTGGCTTGGCTATGATTGAAAAATCTTTTACGAATCTTCGAAAGTACGAGCAAAGCCCGAGGAAGCTGTGAACTTCCTGTAATTTAGTTGGCACCGCGTAATTTTCGATTGCACTCAGACCCCTTTTATCAGCTTTTATACCTTCGCCGGAAATTGAATAACCTAAATATGATATTTCGGACATGAGAAACTCACACTTATCCAATCGCAATTCGAGTTTATTTTGAGCTAAACACAGAAAGACTTTACGTAATATATTCAGATGCTCATCAACTTTTTCTGTCGCGATCATGATATCGTCGAGGTATACAATCACTTCGCCCTCGCGAATCATGTCTGCGAAAATTTTATTTATAAATTTTTGAAAAGTAGCTGGGGCATTTCTTAACCCGAAGGGCATCCTCAAGAACTCGAATTGACCCAAAGGAGTTGTAAAGGATGTATATTTTATTGACTCTTCTTCTACAAATACATGGAAAAATCCATTCTTTAAATCTAGCTTAGTGAACCACTGTTTGTTTACTAACCTATCGAGCAAGTCATCGATGAGTGGTATGGGGTAGTTATCTTTTGCAGTAACTTTATTAAGTTTCCTGAAATCTACGCACATTCGAAGTTCCCCTGTTTTCTTTTTCACTAACACTATCGGGGACACAAATTCGGACTCACTAGGACGTATGTAGCCTTTGCTTACATACTCATCTAAAATTGTTTGCAGCTTAGCTTTTTCGCTATATGATAACCTTCTGGGCGTGCAGCTGAAAGGTTTGTTATTTTCTAACACTAAACGAATTTCCTTTCGAACCTTGGGCTCGAGAGGCCGGTTTGCATATAAATATTCAGTGCAAAAAAGTTCATGAAGGGACTTTCTATCTTTGTGGCAGACACTATTACCTATCTTATAATCAGCTTCGTTCGTACTTTGTACATCAATGGCTAGTATTTCACTTATTGCTTCACTTACTGTTTGACCTGGGTAATTTTGTATTAACAACGTTTTGTTGTTGTGACCGCTACCTGTAGACGCATTGCTTTCAACAAACTTACATGTATTTTCGTCTAAAATTTCAACTCCATCAATTTGGAGTTTTGCTCCACTTGACTCAATAAAATTTCTTCCTAGTATGACTGAATAGCCAATCGATTCATTAGGGACGACTACAAATTCAGTTAATATATTTTTATTGATAACTTTAACTAAACATTTTACTCTTCCAATAGTATTTAACATTGAGTTATTGATTCCAAAATATTTTGTGTTTACTTTTCTTAACGATACTTCTTTAGGCACGAGACTTTGTTTTATTAAACTGACCGGACTCCCTGAATCGATTAGGCATTCTATAAAAATGTTAACATTAGGCTGTGCTAAAATATCTATACTAAAATTACTTACAAACTTATTGCCGGACGACGACTTTTTGTAATGCTTGCAGTTTACTGCAAAATGGCCTCGCTCGCCACACGCAAAACACGTACCTGGATCTCGTTTAGGTTTTCTGCACTCACTTGACTTATGGCCCGAACAATTACAGTTGTAGCATTTCAACGCGTCGGGAGTTGTTTTGGCTGCGGCTCGTTGCGGTAGCTCTATGGTGCGAAATGCCATGACCAATTCGTTGACCGACTTAAAGTTGTGGATTGTGGCTTGAACTTTTAAATGCGTATCCGGGATACCATCTATTATGTACTCGATCAGCTCGACATCACTAAGTTCTAGCGCTGTGCTCAGCAAACGTTTTTCGTTTGTGTATGCTGCAAATTTTTCGCCTGCTTTCCACATTCTTTTTTCAAACTTGCGACGTATTTCTAACAAATTGTGTTTGGTGGTGAACAGTGCGGTCATTTCTTGCAGGACTTCGTCGACGGTTTTGGTGAACATTTGGTTTGAATTATACCAAGTCAGTGCAGCGCCTTTAAGCTTAAGCCCGATCACCAAATTTAAGGCTTCGTCATCGACTTTGAGGACTCGCTGAAAATGGCGTAGTTGCGAGCACCACACGTCGAAACCGTCACCGCCATCGTAATTTGCCATCAGTTCTTTAATTGTTTCTAGCGGCATGTCTTTCCTGGTATTGTGCGGTGAGTTAGCCTTCTCCATTTCTAGCTTTAACTTTAGCAACTCAATCTCCTTCTCCATCAATTTTAACTTGTAAAAGTTGCACTCGTTCGAATTGTCAGTGTGTTGTGGGGTTACCGTTTGGCATTGTGCACTGTCGACTCGAAAAATTTCGCCGAACGCACCGTTATTATAGCTGCCGCTATCTACGACGTTGACGTTGCCGCCGACAGCGCCGTCCTCGTTACCATCGTGTGATATATTAGCTAAGTCCGCGCCATTTTCGTTGTCCAATCCATTGCCGTTGTCTTCGTCATTCGAGCCATTGTTGTTGTCCGCATTGTCCGGACCGTTGCCGTCGTCTTCGTTGTTGTAGCTGCTACCTTTTCCATTTGCATTGTCGTTGTCTTTGCTTAAATTTGTGCCGTTGTTCGATCTGGTGTTTGTGCCATGGCTTTGTATTGGGCACGTACCGCGTGCTTCCTCTGAAAGTGCGCTCAACCTTGCTGCCAGCGATGCTTTTGCTCCGCTGCCGTTTAGCCCGACAGAGGTGCACCATGCTTTAAGCTGCATCAAGCTGTATCTTTCGGCGTTTACACCTTCGCTGTACATTTTCACGTTTATGTGACTAAATTTTAATTTTACTGTGAAAAAACGCTTGAAACTTTTTAACTTATATATGTTGGCGGTTCAGTGACCACTTCTGATGCAGAATGCTACGCACTTTTTATCAAACACGACTTTACAATTTAGCGGGTCCAAATCGAATGGCTTCTTTTTATTCTTTTTCTCTATCTTTCAAAATGGTGTTATAATAGTGCTTACAAGTAGTTTTCTTAAAATGTACCCTGCCTGCAAGGCGTTGCCACCTACACTTAGTAAATGACTTAACCCTTGTGTTACACTACTACAGGGGGATATATACCCTCAAATAATCCTTGAAGGTATTAAGAAAAATGTTCTTAATACACTGCTTGCCCAAGTGACGGTTTTCGGGTGGATATTCCGGTGGATAACGTCTTCAACAGCGACATTGAGAAGATGTATCGTCAGATTCTGGTCAATTCAGACCACACCAAATTTCAGCGAATAGTCTTCCGCTCTTGCCCGAACGACGCAATCAGTCTTTGTGAACTAAAGACTGTCACTTTCGGAGTAAATTGTGCTCCATACTTAGCAATACCAACTTTGCTACAGCTAGCAGATGACTAAGAGTCCATATACCCAATTGCATCGAACATTTTGCGAAATTACATGTACGTCGATGATGTCCTTGCTGGGGGCCATACAATAAAATCGACAATAAAAGCGCGGGATGAAGTGTATACAGTTCTGAATTCTGCCGGGTTTCCGGTAAGGAAATGGACTTCAAACTGCAGTGAAATTTTAGACGGTATTACAAAATCCCATCTTTTGCATAGAGATTTTCTTGAATTTGATGATACGAGCAGCGCCAAAGCGCTTGGCATACGATGGAATGCTCATTCTGACCAGTTCTATTTTAAGGTCAAGCCAATTGAAACTAATAAACGTCTCAGTAAGAGAGAAATACTTTCCGCTATTGCTAAGCTTTCCGATCCATTAGGGTGGTTGGCGCAAATAAATATCGTTGCCAAAATTCTGATGCACAACATCTGGTTAGAGGGCACTAATTGGGATGAACCAGTATCAGAAGCCACACAGTTCAGCTGTTCCATATTTCCATTTATTGATCGCATGGCATTTGAACTATTCCATAACTCCATTTACTGATCGATTAATGTGTTATCGGTTGTTGTTCCTATAAAACCTTGAAATATACGTGCAATATGAGTGCCACACGAACGGGCAAAGGCACAGTTGGCATTTGAACTATTCCATATTTTCATTTATTGATCGATAAATGAGTTATCGGTCATAATGTTGTTCCTGTAAACCCAAGGCGAATTTATACAGGTGGCCGCAGTAACATATAAGTAAATTTCCCATGTATTTTGTTTTTGTATCTTTGAACCCATCTGTCAAAACCACATAATTCGCCTTTTGAATTCGGCGAGCTCCATTTCTTGAAAAGCGAATTCAATTGTTTTGCAAATAATGTGTTAATGAAATACAACTTCAAAAAACTAAATAAAAGTGAATAAAATTAAAGTGCATGGTTTTACAATATCAATAGAACAAAAGTGTGTGATAGATTCATGCCGCGCTTTGTAAACGAAGGTTGCGGAGTTACATATTTGCCCGTGCAAGCTACGGGTGCAATTAGAGGATGCTCTAACCCCAGACACATAATTTTTTTTTTTTTTTGGGTTGTAAATTGGTGATGGCCGGAGCAGTCCACTCCATACAGCCAGGGTTATCAATAACTTAAAAATTTTCCAATAATTTGCATTAAAGTGTTTGTGGTATTTTTAGTGTTGCTGTTTCGTAATTTTTTTTTTTTTGCGTTAAAGTTTTCTTCGTTTAGTCTGTGTGTTCTTAGTTTTTGTAGTTTTAATTTTGATGATTTGAGTTTTAATCAAATAAAGTTTTTGTATTAAAAAAGTTGCATTGCATTCCATGTGGTTTAATTTTTTCCACCATTTTGATTAAAGTTCCGTTTTTGTTTTAAGTTCCGTTATTTATTCCAATTTCACTTTTTCCATTTATTCTGACTTCCCAGAGATTATTATTTTATGTATGTAGTTATTTCTTGTTTAATATATTTATATACTAAAAGTTTATTTTATCCATAGTAAGCGAATTCAATTTGATTGGAAGGTATTTTTACTAAACAATGATTTTTATTTCATAGACTTCATTTTTATTTAACCGTAATCGATGTCCCGTTTTAAATACCGAGAATTCATTTGTTCATGCACGAAAATTTTATTAAGTCTTACTTTGACGACACTCAAAAGCGAAGCAGACACATCATTAGTATCTATAATGGCTGTAAACAATGAAATTGGTATGTACATATTTAACAAAATTGCATTGCATCAATTATAGTTATCCCTTTATGCAGGTGTTAAACAACCAGTCGCAGATATTGGTGCACGCAAAATATTCTTTCATACAGACGCAAGGCGCCTTGATTTCTTGTATATTGTATACATTATTGGGACGGTCAATGTTGGAGGTATTTTCACTTGGAGTTCTCTCCAGAGGGATATGTGCTCTTATTTAATTTTGCCATATGAAATGTGTTATCAAAATTTGTTGACAGCTGCATGTGAGACAAAATCTATTGTACCTATTTTTCGATGTGGTTAGCAGGCACATAGAGTAATGGACGCTCACACATCAAATGTTAATTAAGGAAGAACAAAAACGAACTGACAATGCACGCATCAATATTCGTAAAGACATAATACGCTGGTTTATATTTATACAAATTGGCGTAGTTACTGCTCTCATTGCCCATCATTGACATACCAATCGAAGAACTATCTGCAGTAAAATACACATTTCTTAAAAACTGTGAGTTCTAGAATTCGTTTATTTGTATTTATGTATACATTTGGAGAGCAATTTATGAATTTTCTTTTTTCCAGCCGTTGACAACCACATGAATCCGGGTTCAAATTTGGTCATCCCGTATCTATGTTGGATGGGTCTAAATATTGTAGAGCCCATCACAGCTGGCAGTGGTATGCCACAGGTTAAAAGTTATCTAAATGGTGTTAAAATTCCACGAATTGTGCGCATTAAAACTCTGGGCGTAAAAGCAGTTGGAGTAGTTACAGCTGTAGTAGTTGGTCTAGTCGGAGGCAAGGTACCATAAAATTAATTTAAACGTGTATACGATTTAATTATTTATTATTTTAAAACACTTAGGAAGGACCAATGGCTCATGCGGGTGCTGTTGTTGCGGCAGGCATTTCCCAAGGAAAAAGTGCAACATTTGTTAAAGACTTTCGTGTTTTTCGAGCATAAAGATAATTTGCTTGTAACTTCTGCTTTTGATGGTAGTATATTTACATGGGTTATTAATTCATACACTGAACAAGGGCTGATATCTAATGATTACACTAGTTTACAGCCAAAAAATACCAACCAATTCATGCATATGGGTGTATTGGCACTGACATCCCGAGTCCTGAACATATTTTTAAAAATTTTTGTATGGTTAGGTTTTCGAGATATCGGCAATTTTGTGTTTTTTCAGTTATCACTTCATTCAAAAACTTTTTTCGCCGGCATACCAATGCCAATGCAGCCATATACATACATGAATATCTTGGTATTTTTTCAAATTAATTATTTGTAAACTAGTGCACTAGTTTACAGCCAAAAAATACCAACCAATTCATGCATATGGGTGTATTGGCACTGACATCCCGAGTTCTGAACATATGTTTAAAAATTTTTGTATGGTTAGGTTTTCGAGATATCGGCAATTTTGTGTTTTTTCAGTTATCACTTCATTCAAAAACTTTTTTCGCCGGCATACCAATGCCAATGCAGCCATATACATACATGAATATCTTGGTATTTTTTCAAATTAATTATTTGTAAACTAGTGCACTAGTTTACAGCCAAAAAATACCAACCAATTCATGCATATGGGTAATATTATGCTTAAAATGTTTGTAATTATACACACTAATGTTAGAAAAAATAAAAAGTGCCTGATTTTTACAACTCCGCATAAAAAAACATTTTCAAAATCAAAATTTTTTCAAAAGTCGTAAAAATTCGACAAAATGTTGACTTTGACCACCTATTGCTCAGCAATGGTTTGGTCCACCCCTACATATTATACATCGTTGGAAGCGTATTTCAATTTCCTTTCAAACGAGGTACTCCTTGCGTCCATCGCTTTTCTAACATCGATGAAAAGAATTTTTGAAAGAAGTGATACCTGAAAAAACACAAAATTGCCGATATCTCGAAAACCTAACCATACAAAAATTTTTCAAAATATGTTTTGTGCTCGGCATACCAATGCCAATGCAGCCATATACATGAATATCTTGGAATTTTTTCAAATTAATTATTTGTAAACTAAACTTAAACAATGTTGAAAACGTATAAAAAGTATACATAACTAAGTCAACAAAAAAAAATAAGGGTGTTCTTGAAAAATTATCAAGCTTGATAAATAGTTAAGAAAAAATATTTCATTTTAGGTAATAAATAATTCAAAACGCTTGAAATATTTTTTCTGATTATTTATCATGAAGACAAAATCGGGGGGTAAGGTTGTTCACAATCTTTAGCAACTTAGGAAAGTGTTTTTTACACACAATTTACTTACCTTTCCATTTCGATTCTTGTTCGCAAAATAAACATATGCATTTAGGAATGTTACTCAACAAAGTTAACCGATTTAGGTATTTGTTATCGGTGAGGGAAACTAAGTTGCCACATGGTACACAATGAAACTAATATAATAATTTCTTCATTCTTCAATATAATTTGTACAAATAAATTTGGAGCCAAAAAAGAGCTAAAAATGAAAAAAGGACTAGAAAAAGAGCTAGGAGCTAAAACAGAATTTTGGAGCTAAACGCCAAAAAAAAAATATGTAAAAAACTTTTTAAGTTAAACGGTTTTATGTTAAACATACATTGCAATATTTAAGATAAATGTACTAAAAACCAAAAAATAATAAAATAGATACAGTCGTGGGAATTATAAACATATGCATAGACTAGATTAAAATAAAACCGGGGAGCACGTCAATTGTCTACAATTGTTGATTAAAATGTTTGTTTTGTAATGTTGCACTATAATTAGGCAGTTGTTCAACCGACAACGATGGACGTGTGATAAGTAGGGCTATAATGTGGAAACAAGCTAGCAAGCTCGATTATAAGCGAGTTTTAGGGTTTCATAGTGGTGAGCGAGTAGTACTTTTATCATATGTTTTGTCGATTAAAGGCACACTACGAGCAGTGAAACGATTCCTCGCCAGCCAGCAGTGTGAATGTCCAACGATAAACTAGCTGAAACATTTCTTTACTTTACATGGAGTGTATAACTATTGGAATTTCCATGAGCAAGAAAATAGTAAGTAATTTCCTCACCGTCTGCGGGCCAACTGCCTAACGACGAATTAAACGATTCTTCTATCGCACATTAAGTCGATAATTTGTAGACAATTGACGTGCTTCCCGGTTTTATTTTAATCTAGTCTATGCATATGTTTATAATTCCCACGACTGTATCTATTTATTTTTTGGTTTTTAGTACATTTATCTTAAATATTGCAATGTATGTTTAACATAAAACCGTTTAACTTAAAAAGTTTTTTACATATTTTTTTATTTTCTAGTTTTTAGTACATTTATCTTAAATATTGCAATGTATGTTTAACATAAAACCGTTTAACTTAAAAAGTTTTTTACCTATTTTTTTTAAAAGAAGTAGCCTACTGCATTTGCAAAGATTTAAAATTAAATTTGAAATTGGTAATTGACATTTATCAATTATACGCGGTCTCAAGAATTTTTAAAAGAAGTAGCCTACTGCATTTGCAAAGATTTAAAATTAAATTTGAAATTTGTAATTGACATTTATCAATTATACGCGGTCTCAAGAATTTTTAAAAGAAGTAGCCTACTTCATTTTGCAAAGATTTAAAATTAACTTGGATGATTTAATATTTAATTTCGTATAGCTTTGTTAACCTAGAGATATTGACCACGAAATATTCCAGTTGTATGGGAGGTACCACGCCTACTTTTTCACTATCCCCAGTTTTTCTGGAGGTGGTAGGGATTCGTCTTGAGATAGGTGGCAACCCTGTAAACCGCCCCAAGTGGCAACACCCACGAATGTAATCTAAGAATGAATCATGCTATCTATATGCTAAATTTCATTCAAATCGGTCAAGCAGATCCCGAGATATAAAGAAAAACATAAAATGCGGTTAGGTGGCAACTCTAGGTGGCAACCCTGCTTGAAATTGTCATATTTGGAATACGGACGAAGATACCTTTCATTTGATACCCATATTGGCATATCTAGCTCTATATTTAGAAAACATTGAGATAGGTGGCAACCCTGTAAACCACCCCAAGTGGCAACACCCACGAATATAATCTTAGAATGAATCATGCTATCTATATGCTAAATTTCATTCAAATCGGTCAAGCAGATCCCGAGATATAAAGAAAAACATAAAATGCGGTTAGGTGGCAACTCTAGGTGGCAACCCTGCTTGAAATTGTCATATTTGGAATACGGACGAAGATACCTTTCATTTGATACCCATATTGGCATATCTAGCTCTATATTTAGAAAACATTGAGATAGGTGGCAACCCTGTAAACCACCCCAAGTGGCAACACCCGAACATAATTGTATTGTCACCAAAATCCAAAGTGTATGCAAAATTTCAGATTAATCGGTTGACAGGAAGAGGGTGAAATTTGAATTACTAAATTTGACCCAAGAATAAAAAAAAAAACAAACGGGGTGAGCTAAATAAAACCGTTTAAAAAAAGAGCTAGATCTAGCTCTAAAAGCATCAAAATGGCAACACTGTATAGTATGATGTTAACAAACATGTGGCTACAGAGAAATAAAAATATTCTATGTTAAGAGAGAGTGTACAACAGAGAAGTAGGCTTGAGAGAATAAAGACGATAGGTAGAACATACCCATGTTCGATTGAAAAATGTTAGGGAGAGAGTTAACATAGCTATTTTTGCTGTAACAGAAGGTCCGCTCGTTCATATATAATTTAATAGATTAACAGAGGCACCTTCATACAGGTTCGAGAGAGAATTTATCTTTTGGAAGTTCGATCATAGGTAATACACTTACATATTTGAATTAAAATGATGAAATCGGTTTGAACCGAGCGAAATGTTATGTAAATTTAACATTGAATGTAGGCAAAAGTAGACATTGCATTTGTACACACAAATATATGTACATCTACATATGTACATACATATACATATTAATATCGTGTTCATGCTGCATTTAAAATGCAACATTTTGCATTTTCGGACATTGGTTTCGAAAAAGCGTTCATGCTAGCGCATTTAGCAAATGCACATTTAGCAAGTTCGAACATTTTTTTGAGGTTATGCCACGTGTGAAAAAATGTACACCTTTTTATTAAATCTTTTATTTAAATCCCTTCTCAAACATAAAGATTAATTTGTAGATTGATTTATTTGAACAATATCACACAAAACGCGCGCTTAATTACAAATTTAAAATCCGTGCAAATTTGCTGAATGTTTACGAAAGACAGAGAATGGAAAACGCCAAGTAAAATCAACCAATATTGCCACTCTTTTGAATTCGAATAGCGATTTTCTTCGAAAGTTACAGGGTTGATTTCTGCATTTATAATGCTAATGCAAAAATAAAGTTGCATTTTGCTTTCAAAATTTGTATGGAAAATGCTAAAATAAATGCTGCATTTTGGGGTAAATGCTAAAATGCGAAGAAAATGCAAAATGCTGGCTTAGCATGAACATCCTATAAGCTGGCATAGGCATTTAAACACATTGAACTGATTTTGTTTATAAAATTTGGATTAGGTTTAATAACTTAAGATTTAAATAAAAGAATGTACTAGAAAATGATGATGGTCTAAATTCTTCGTTTATTTGCTTGTTGAGGCATTGGTAGGTATAAATTCGTGCTAAAAGAGCAAAATTTGTATATTTTCTTTTAGCAGGTTGGGTGGGTAAAGACGGAAGTGCAACAACATCTTAGCCTTCCACAATGCTGCCGGAAGGACTCTAACATGGCCAAAGGTATGACAACCATTAATTTTAATCGCGTTAGTGTATTTTTTTTGATTCCGGGTTCGATATTATACAAATATGTTTTTTTGTTAAATTTTTTTTGTTTGCTTTTGTTTTCTAACCTTCCTTTGCCCTTAAACAAATTTTATTTCAAATCTCTGTTTGGATTTTTATGTGAGGCCGAGAAAAAGTCTGTGTAGGAGAAAGATCCCCCCAATATACGCTGAAGGCTAGCTGGTATTACCAAACAGAGTATCCGCTCCTTGAACTCTATACGTGCTCGGAGAATAGACACGATAGCGTGCCATATTTGGTTCTCGTGGGATGAGGCCACCATTATGCCTTCGAGTAGATTAAGAACCCCCTTATTGGCAGCTAGAAGGACCTATTCATAACATAAATGGCACCCAACGTGGGGCCCGAGAAGGAACAAGTCTACATTTTTTTTTGTTAGCCGTTAAATTAAAGTGTAAATTTTTTTTTGTTGGCATGTCTGCCAAAGGCTTTTCCTGGAAGGTCATTATGTGGATATGTTCGGATATGAACCAGGAAACTTTAGCAGATTGTTACAAATGGAAAAAAAGGAAAAATTTAAGAACATAGTAGTGGATATTGATGACGTTTGGCTGATGTCGAAGTCATACCCTACGATAGTGCTTTGGATATTTTTTTTTTTGGTTTAATCATTTCCATATTTTACCTTGGTAAAATATCGCTTGAGACCTTTTTCTACTGGGTCGTCTCGGTAGATTACTCGCGTTGTTCACCTTATCACGATTTTTTTTTGCGATACGGTTCTACGTGTTTAGAGACTTATTGAGGTGGCAGCTCAATACTCAGCACTGAATTGAACTTGAATTTGGCTAACATAGTTTATATTTTTTTTTTTTGTCATACCTTATCGAGGTTGGGTTAAACCGGCAGTAATATATGTAGCATACCCCATGGAAGTCCTCATATGCAGCAAATATCACAATAACATATTTTTCCAAATTTTGATTTTTTTCTTCTTTACTTGAATGTAATATTTACGTACATACTTACATATACATATATTTTATTATTTTTTTTTTTGGGGGTACCTGAAAAGCCATCTCCTTAATCGTGAAAGGAACCAGAGAGTTTACAATTTTTTTATATTTTTGAGTTGAAACGATATAAGTTTATATACATACAATGGCGGTGCGACGTAGTACGGAAGATCTGCCTCCAGCCAACATCGAGGGGGAAGTCATCTGCACCATTTGCAGCGAAGCGGTGAGCCAGGATCGTGTTGAGACCCCGTGCAAGCACAACTTCCACCACCATTGTATAGCTAGATGGATAGGGACCAATGCTTCTTGCCCGAGTTGTAGGGAACCGGTAACCCTATCGGATTTGCAAGGCCCATCGGCGGTAACCGACGTGACTGCTTCACCAGCGAGCACTTCATTCCGTGCGAGGGGTGGCGCAGTGTCAAGGAATAGGCCCATAACGCGTTCGACATCACAAGCATCTCGGAATATCGCACCCAACGTGCCTAGACCCATTACCCAAAGATCCCCAAGGCAAGACGCCAGACTAAGCGCTGCTGCTCAACAGCCAATGGTTAGTTTAGACGATTCGAGGATCCGAACCATGATACAGGAATCTCTAAGTAGCTTTCGCGAGCAAATAACTGCTCAAATTGGAAGTGACTTAAGTACGATACTCGATCAACTACGGATAGGAGGAAATCGCGAGCAAGCTTCAGCTCAGGAAGCACCCACATGGCCACAGGCTATGGCGTTTAATGATCGGGAGGATTGCTCTAACCGACCGTCCCGTAACCGAGGATCTATACCCCGGACAAACGATGTGCAGGTTAATAAAATTTCGAATATCATTTCCAACTGGCGTGTGCGTTTTACAGGCAAACCAAACGACATGTCAGTTGAAGATTTTATATATCGCGTAAATGCTTTGACACGACAGTCTTTAAATGGAGACTTTTCGGTGTTATGCCGCTATGTACACATGCTGTTCAGCGACAATGCCGAAGCCTGGTTTTGGCGACATCACCGGCAGACGGATCGACTGGACTGGGGAGAGCTGTGTGAAGGATTACGCCAGAAATACAAAGATCAGTTGAGCGACTATGACAGGAAGGAGAACATACGGCGACGAAAACAGCGAACCAACGAGCAGTTTGACAACTTTTTGAACGAAGTACTGGCCATGAACGATCGACTGCGTGTTCCAATGTCAGATCATGAACTGATCGAAACAATAGTCAGGAATCTTAAACCGGATTTGCGATATGAATTTCTCCATTTGGACATAACCAATCTTTCCATGCTCCGTAGAGAATGCCACCGACATGAAAATTTTATGGCAAACGTCGTCAATAACCCTTTCAATAGAAATGTTCAAACTAGGAGGAATATATCCGAAGTGGTTGAGGATACTTATGAGCCTCAAGGTCGTGAGATGACGGATACCGCCGCTATCGCAGAACTGGCCTCCGAAAATCTTAAGTGCTGGAATTGCGATGGGATAGGGCATAGATATCAAGACTGTACCGACCCAGGAGGAAGAGTGTTTTGCTACGGTTGTGGGAAGTTGGATACGTACAAACCTAGTTGCACTAAATGCAATAGGAATGCGGAAAACGGCAATCCGGATATCCGGAGACGGGGATATCCGAACCTCCAGCCTCGGATTTAACAGATGCAAACATTTTATCGAACCCATCTCCTGCTAATACTAAACCACCAGCTTTTCCTAAATTAAGACCCCTTAAACCTTTCCATATTAGGTTAGCCGAATACAACCAGCGACGTGCTGAGATCTTTGCTACTCCACCAGAAATTGTTTCGTGGGCGACACGGCGTATGAAGAAGTTTTGGGCTGCGAGGAAAAACTTACGTAAATTTGTTATTACGGCGATTGTGTACCAAGACTGATATAAGGCCGTATATTACTTTAAATATTAATGATGTGCCAGTTTTAGCCTTGCTAGACAGCGGTGCAAATAAAAGTGTAATAGGGGGAGAACTGGCTAAATCCATATTAGCCACACAACCAATAACTTATGGTCGTAATGGGTACGTTAGAACCGCAGATGGCCAAAAAAAAAAGATCAGTGGTTTACTCTTAGTATCCGTTAACTACATATAATGGTCAACGTAAAAATGTAAAGTTTTTGATAGTACCATCCATAGCACAACCAGCCATATGTGGTATGGATTTTTGGAATGAGTTTGGCATAAAAGTTAAGCTAGATTCACGATGCCCTCAGGTAAATACCCTTTAGATGAACTCGCCCGAAGTCGTATCGCTGGAGGCTTTCCAACAAAAATAATTAGTTATTATAATTGATTCGTTTCCGAGTTTTGAAAGGGATGGATTGGGGTTGACCGAAGTAATCGAACATATTATCGATACAGGCGTGGCTAAGCCAATTAAACAAAGATATTATCCGATATCTCCGGCAGTCGAGAAGTTGTTGTGCAAAGAAATAGATCGAATGTTGGAATTAGGAGTAATTTAAGAGGCTGTTTTTGATTGTGAAACCTGGAAATTCCGTTTCTGTCTAGATTCGCGCAAATTAAACGAGGTAACGTTAAAGGACGCATATCCCATCCCAAATATTGAGGGATTGCTAAGCAATCTTCCTCCCGTACATTTCATTTCCAAGATCGATTTAAAAGATGCATTCTGGCAAATCGGACTTGAAAAGGAATCACGGGAAAAGACTGCCTTTACCGTTCCTAACAGGCCACTGTACCAATTCACAAGGATGCCTTTTGGATTGTGCACTGCGCCACAAACCATGCGTAGACTTATGGACAAAGTAGTACCTTACACCTTAAAAACTCATGTTTTTGTCTATTTGGATGATTTATTAGTAGTATCGACCTCATTCAAGGAACATTTGGTTCACTTGTACGAAGTCTCCACATTATTGCGAAAGGCTGGCTTGACAATCAACATTCAAAAAAGTAAATTTTGTCCAAGTCAAGTCAATTATTTAGGTTTTATAGTGGGGAACGGAACTCTCCAGGTAGATCAAGAAAAAATTGCTGCTATCGAGACCTATCATATTCCAAAGAATGTACGTCAGCTTAGAAGATTCCTCGGAATGGCCGGATGGTATCGCCGTTTTATTGACGATTACGCCTCACCCACCTTCCATTTAACCGAATTACTTTGCAAGAAAAAACACTTTGCGTGGAACCCAGACGCACAACAAGCCTTTGATACCCTTAAAAGAAAATTGATTTCTGCCCCAGTTTTGATACACCCGAATTACCATAAGCCATTTATAGTTCAATGCGATGCTAGCCAAGTAGGCGTAGGCTCATGCTTGTTGCAAGAAGATGTGAACGGTCAGGAACGTCCGATAGCTTATATGTCGCATAAACTCAATAAAGCCCAGCGAAATTACTCAGTGACAGAGCTGGAGTGTCTTGGGGTGGTACTGGCTATTAAGAAGTTTCGCATGTACATCGAAGGTATGGAGTTCAAGGTTATAACCGACCATGCGAGCTTGCGATGGCTCATGCAACAAAAGGTTCTCAGCGGAAGACTAGCCAGGGCCATCAAACTACAAGGGTTCAATTTTACGATTGAACATAAAAAAGGTAGTGAGAACGTAATTGCTGATGCTTTATCACGAGTATACGAAGCGGTACCAGAAACCGAAATTAATGAAGTAGAAATTACTGTTTTACCCGAAATAGATTTAAGCTCCGATGCTTTCAACTCGCCAGAATATGAGGACCTGAAACTTCGGTTTCAGAACGCAAAATTACCCGATTTCCAGATCATTGACGGGTACATTTACCACCGCACAGACTTTGCGACTGGTAATCGTGATACCGATGACGAGGCATGGAAATTATATGTACCGACTGAACTACGTCATGATGTATAATATCGGCGGCGCATGAGCAACCGTCTTCCGCGCATGGCGGGATAGCCAAAACGGTAGAACGAGTTCGACGTAAGTTTTATTGGCCAGGGATGGTGATACAAATTCGTGACGTCATAAAAAACTGTGAGAATTGTCAAACCTCCAAATCTCCAACTAAACAGTTACGGCCTCCAATGGGACAACAAATGGTGTCCGATAGACCTTTCCAAATTTTATATATGGACTTGATTGGGCCTTTCCCGCGTTCAAAACAGGGTAACATCGGTTTGTTGATTGTTTTGGACCACCTAACAAAATTTGTATTTTTAAAACCCTTGAAAAAGTTTACGTCCAGTGTGATAACTGGTTATCTAAATTGATTGCTTTGGTACTCCAGAGAGTGTGGTAACAGATAATGGAAGCCAATTCAAGAGCAAAGAATTTGAAAGATTTTTGGGAAGCTATGGTATTTCGCACATAACCACTGCCGTGTACTCGCCCTAGTCAAACGCCTCTGAGAGAGTAAACAGATCGATTAACGAGGCTCTTAGAAGCTACATACGTAAGGACCAGCGAGAACGGATACGGGATACGTTTACTAGCAGCATTAACTGCGCCCTTCGAAACAGTTGACTCCAATATTTAGGATATACCCCATACTTTGCCGTCTTTGGACAGCACATGGTTACTCACGGAACCGATTATAAGCTTCTACGAAATCTACAGGTATTAAATGACAATACCGCCAAATTAGAACGCCCTGACAGCTTTTAACTTGTTCGAGATGCGATAAAGAAGAATCTCGAGAAAGCTTACGCTCGGAACGCTAGCTTGTACAACCTGCGAAGCCGGAATAGGAATTTTGAAGTTGGTCAGGTTGTGACAAGGCGAAATTTTGTGCAAAGCTATTTAGCCAAAAGCTTTAATGCGAAGTTGGCACCAACAGGGGTAAAATCCAGGATTAAAGCTGTTAAAGGAAATTGCTATTACCTGCTGGAAGGCCTAGAAGGTAGAGTAATAGAACCCAAAAATAATTTAGTTATGCCAATGCATTTTTTTTTTTCGTAAGTATTTTTTTCTTCAGGCCGTTTGCTCGATGCATACTTCAGTATGCAAGAACAAACAGCCTGTGTTGTAGGGTATGATAGTTAGGTGGCAGCCATGATTGTTTTTGCCCACTTCCGGTAGCCGTCGGAAGCGCAACCAAATGTTCGAAATGTTCGACTGATTGAATACCAACAAACATAAGAGCGAGTTATGTATGCTCATCTCTCCCTCACCATAATCTAATTCCCAAGTTACTATGCACTCAATATGATCTCATTAATAGCTCAATATGTACTTATTAGTACTCTCGATTGATTTCCAATATTTTATCTATTTTACTTATGAGTAACGGTCTCATAAAAATCTATAAAGAGATCTTAAGTCAGTGATTTAAGTTAGTAGTTATCATCGTGACATATCATCGCCTCATCGTTTTATGTGTTTAATGTAAATGAGTTTAAATAAAAGAAAATTGAAAAGTTATAAAATATATAACTAAAACTTTAAATCTTTTTATTTATTTGTTCGCGGGCAGCCCCTCAAACCCGCGAACGTATCTGGCGACGAGGCTAAAAATTGTTCAAATTATTTCAAAATATTTACTTTGAAAAAAAATCTTTAAAAAAGTGAAATATCCAAAAAAAAATATATGTGTATATACATATATTTATATATGTATATAACTTTGAACTAAAAAGCAAAAAGCTTTTGAAAAAATTGAAAATTAAAATTCATAGTGGTGAAAATACACAAAAAATAATAAGAAAATCCATATGTACGCCATTTAGCAGTACATAAGTGTTATGCAATCTCTGTTGCGAGTAAAAACTCAAAGTGAAAAAAAAGTTTTGCGGTATGCAATAAATTAACTTAAGGCGAAAATTGCAAAAAAAAAACGCATAGAACACTTTAGAACACTAGCTTCAAATTTCAATGACCATACTTGTTATATGTATACTTGTTATGTGTAAAAAAAGAACCATTGGTAAAAATACAAAAAATTATAATTAACAAGAAAACTAAAATTTTACTTGTTAAAGCGGTGTGACAACTTAAATAGTGGCGTGACAATTTAAAATAGTTATTTTCTTTAAAATGCAATAAATATTCAAACCAAAGAATACAAATAAAAATGTATGCATATAAAGAAATAATGTAAAAAGTGCCATATATTCTGTCTTGCGACCAGAAACCTAAAGCAATAAAACGAAAATTTTTTCTGTATGCAATAAAATAGAAATTGCCAAAAAGTCATCACTTGTTGCGACTGTACTCGTATGTACATACATACATATATTCCAGCTGAAATCACATAAAATAAAATACCGCAAGTCCATTTAAATATTTGAAAAGTACAAAAACAAAAAATTGCTTAAAAAGTGCATTTTGCCTTTAATACGAGAAATCGAAACAGTTAGGCATACATAGTACGTATAGTACAGGGTGGCGCAAAAGTAATCTTCCGATGTTTTTTGGCTGTAATTCAAAAACAAAATGAAAAACTTTGATTCTTCTTGTGGATTATTTTTATTTGGTCTTTTAATTTTTTTTACATCAAGTCGAGAATATGATGTCATGTAAATGGCCCCGCCACAGTTGATTGTCCTTTGAGCCCTTTTTATGGCATTTTCCATCACTTTGGGCAAAACTTCCGGCGATAGGTCCTCAAATTCTTGACGGATATTGTCTTTAAGAGTTGCAAGAGTCTGAGGCTTGTTGACATAAACCCGCAACTTCAAAAAGCCCCACAAAAAGAAGTCTGGAGCTGTCAAATCAGGCGATCTTGTTGGCTAGTGCAAATCGCCAAAACGGGAGATTAGGCACCCGGGAAATGCATCCTTCAGCATATCGGTTGGGGCACGTGCATTGTGTGCTGTTGCACCGTCTTGTTGGCACCACATGTTTTCCAATCCCAATTCATCAAGTTGCTGCAAAAAGAACTCGTTGACCAGTAGGCGTTGGACGGCCAGGAAATCTGCGACGAAATTCACGTTGTGCCAAAGTCACCGACCGATTATTGGTCAAATAAAAAGTCAGCAATATTCCACGTTCTGGAGCAGTGTAGCGGAACATTGTTTATTAACGTGTATTTTGCATGTGTTTACTACACAAATGTCAAAACAGAATTGATTTTAGGGCCCAATCGCAAAATTTATAGCATTTTCTGAAAGGAAGATTACTTTTGCGCCACCTTGTATGTATACATACCGTAAAAAGAACATTCTCTTTCAACTGAGAAAAGAATTGCATCACTTAAGCTGAAAGAGAAATTTGATCTCTAACGACTCAACTGCTGTTAAAACATCGCAACAGTTGCTAAATTCGTGCTCGCTATTGTACTATCTTATAGCTGAATTACCCACCGACGTGTAACGTACGTGTACGTATAACGTACGTACGTACTTTTGGGCGAACTTTTATGCCCGTGATGTTAACGCAGAAATCAGCCATTTGCTTTTGTTTACATCTAATACAATGTTGCCATTGATCGCTTTTCATGCATGCTACCAAAAACATGTATATTTTAATCGAGTATTTTTCATTGTATATAAGACCGAAACTGACATAAAAAAATAATAATTAGTCAATTTATTTGAAATCAATTTTTGAACAAAATTTATTTTGGGTTATTTCAGGTATTTTTGTAAAACAACTAAAAACGATCTAAAAAGACCATACGAAAATGTGAGTAGGCAACACTGTCGTATGAGCAAGGAATCAGCTGACACGTTCATACGTAAAAAATCAAAAGTAGTTTGATTTCTACGTTACGTTCACGTACACGTACGTCGTTGAGTAATCGCTTACATGGCGCTCTCATAAGACAGGTCGTGTCAGCTGACACGTACTACGTGCTTGCGTCGGTGGGTAATTGAAGCATTAGCAAAAAATATGTATCTAAACTTTGTTGCCGTTAAACCTGAGCAGCTAACATAAAATAAACTTTAACAGAAACAAATAACATTAAATATCACTTTGCTTAAACTCTCTGTACATACTCTTTGCATGTTGCTTTACTTCGTGTGCTGTTATGTTATACATGTTGTAACTACCATCGAACATTTTAAATGTTGCTACGAATGTTGCCTGTATGAATGTCATAAACAACATGCTGTAAACACTGTCAAACATTTTAAATAAACAAAGAAACGAAATTAAAAACATAATCAACTGAGACTTTTGATCAACATAAATTCAAAACAAAAAAAAAAAAATACAATTAACTGAGCAAAAAGAAAGATATTAAAAAACACAATAAATATTTGAATAAAAACAAATAAATAAACAGCCAAACCAAGTAAAAATCGCAAAATTCATAAAATGGCATTAAACTTAGCAGAGGCATTAAGAGAAGCAAGAAGTATACCAATTTTTAACGGAAAAAGTGAGTATACAGTAAGGTGGATCGACGAAAAAAGTGTTTCCAGTCCACCCCTAGGATTAAAGATATTTTGAAGGCGATCCCAAAAAAAATTTTTTTTTTTTTTGCCACGCCCCCCCGATGGGCTATTTACTTTTTTTGACACTACGTCGTCATTTTAAGTCCGATTTTAATGAGCCGTACACCGTTGCTCATGGCTTGGAAGCCGCCACAATTCCTCCCTTAATCATTTTTTATTCTGAGTTCAAATTCTAGTAGTGACTGTCGATATCTCGTTTCACATCATACCTAAATTCCATTTTTTTTTAGTCTGTCGAAAAGGCCTTTAAATTCTGTGAAACTTTTCCTTTAACAGTTACTACTTTTGTTCATAACTAAAAAAGTTATAAAGGTTTCAAAAATCCAAATATAACCCTGTGTTAAATTTGGCAATTATGCCAAATTTTTTTTTACTAGAATTGGCAACACTGGTTACTATTACTTTTAGTTAAATGTTTTTTGTTTATGATTACTCAATTTTCTCTATGAAATGCCAAGCAAAAGTAAATCAAAAAATAAACAAAGAAAAATGTTCGTATTGGTTGTTGTTTGAGAAATGTTTGTGAGCTACTGAGAATTTAGGATTTTGTGAAAAATTGTCATAGATGTCATATACGGTTCTACCTTATAAGTATTTGTATCATGGTCATCTCTATGACAAATTCTTGCTTTTTCCGTGTTGTAAGTGAATCTGCTGATAAAGTAACAGATGAAAAGCGCATGGGATACATACATATTTGCAAAGCTTAAAAGTCGCGAACAGTATAGCAAGCTTGAGTCCCGCCAAAATTTAATGTAAATAATAAGTGAAAAACCCAAATTTTTTGGAAAAATATAAAAAATTTTCCCAATTTATCAATTTATATTTCATCAACTATTTTCTTCCTAAAAATTTTTATTTGTAAAAGAGTCGACATATAACCCAATATTTCAATATTTTTCTGTTTATGACATCTATTTTCGAGTGAAAAAAGCAAATTTTTTTAAAAAAAGCTAAACAATTATTTCAATTTATCAATATATATTTTTTAAGAAATATATCATATTTAATATACAAAAAGTAAATACACAGTTTGTAGCTTCTTCAATTTTATATTTACGAAATAATTAGAAATCGCGTTAGTTTTCCTAAAGACATCCACTATTTTCTTCCGAAAAATTTTAATTTGTAAAAGAGTCGACATATAACCGGAATCCTGACATATTTAGGCTAATTGGGCCAGTTAAGATATGTGTTTTCAATATTTCCGAGTTGAATTGGACGAAAAAAACCAGAAAACCATCATATGTGTAAGTTGTAATATTCTCCCGCTAAACGGACTTCAAAAAATCCACAACTAAAGGAAAAATTGAGAAAACAGTCTGTATCACCATAAAAAAAAAACACAATTTGGAAACCGGCTAATATTAAGAAGTTAACGGAATCTCAAAATGAACTTTCATTCGTTTCAATCCATATGGCCAATTTTGTTCGATATGGCATCATTCTATGTAACCATTATATATATTACAAGTCTAACTATGTTGTTGGTGTATGTCCATGAAATCTAATTTTGTTTATTGAAATATTGACGGAATATGAAAGGAGTGGTGGGTCTGATGGTGGACTTTCAAACATTACTAAGTACCGTTTTTGCCATCTCCTATTAATGATTACTGGTCTTTAATGGACGGATTTTTTTTTTGGTTAGTTGTCAAATTACCCGTCTTTAGAGTAAACCAGCTTTTATGAAAGCGACTCTCATTAACTCAACTATAAATAATTATTTTCAGCAATAAAAATGTCTCCAATATTTATGCATCTAGGCATTAGGTACTGGAGAAAAATGCCAGCAGAGGATTTAATAAGTTAAACTAATTTAAGGTGGTCGAATTTCGACCACGGGATATACTAGTAGGAATAAAACTGCTAAAAGATTTATAAAATTACCTCACAGTTACCCAAATAAAATTGACATAGCTCAGATCAAAAGGCCTAACAAAATTTTGTAAATATTACCCTTGTATATATCTATGTTTATATCTTTATGTATCTACTAGCAGACCCGGCAGACGTTGTCCTGACCAAACATTAACTTGTTTGCATTTAAAATATGTGAGTCACCCTCCTAATTTCAGCTCCACATCTTTCCCTCCGTCCTCTTCATATGCTTTTGTCTTTAATTGTCATCCATATACCTATCCCTTTCTCAATCCCAATCCCAAAAGGACTTAAAATTACTCCATTTTAAAACTCTCATGCAGACCTTTCATTTTAGACCCATTTGCTCACAAAAACCTTCTAGCTCCAATTTTGGTCCACGTTTTGGTTAATATCTAAAAACCTTCGTTTTATATGGGAAAATAGCTAAAATATGTTAAATCATTTGTCAACAGCTTTCATTTGATTGAGTGCCCCTCCTGGTTGCCATTTTGACCAATATCTCGAAAACGGGCTCATATTGAAAGAACACTTTATAAGGTTACCCTGGTCAACATTTTTAGGGACATCTCCAAAACCTTTCAAAATGCCTTTATTTTTTAGCGTATAACCATCTCGAGCGGATACAAAATCTACTTTCCAAATTTAGATAAGTGTATTAGGTCCAGCCGTTCTCAAAATAGATGTTTCCATAAATGAAGCAAAGTCCAAATGAAACCTGTGGCCTTCCCCTTTCTTTTTATACCAATTTTGTGCAAATATTAATATATCGAAATGAACCAAAGTCTGAATGAAAGCTGGCGTCTTTCCCTGTCGTTTGATATCAATTGTGTTGGGATATTCCAAAGTTTACCCGAAAGCACATATTGACCGATTACTCTGTTATCGATAAATATATCGAAGTGAACCAACATCCAAACGAAGACGGTGTTCTTCCACTTCCGTTTGGTACCAATTTTCTGCGAATAATCCAAAGTTTACGTAAAACTACATTTTGAACGATAACTCTGTTATCGATAAATATACCGAAATATAATTATGCGTGTTTCTATTCTGTACTCCAGAAAATTAGTGTGCAAAATTTCGTAAAGTTCGAGGCATTAGTTTGGACGTGAAGGAGTCACAAAAATTCAGTCACTCACACACTTACGTTTTTGTATATTAGTAAGATATGAATGTATGTATGTATATCAATGGACCAACGCGCATTAAATTTTGCATGTTCGATTGCAACACAAAGAGTAACATCAAAGCAAAACTTCAATTGACAATGGAAAATTCCAAAAAATTCGCATTTTTTACCGTGAAAAGCTTTGAAATAAAGAATTTTTCGTTCAATTAACTTTGTACCAATTCATGACTAACACCGCCATCTGGCGGTGAGTATATAATTTGGTTCAGCCGTTTTCGAGTTTTAGCGTTACAACTGAACACCATTTCATTTTTATATGCATATATAGAATAGATATAGATTGATGTACTAATGTAAACAGCAACAAAGGCAATTATGTACACCGTGTGTGTGTGTTGATGTGCATCATCTAGCGTCATCTGACGTTCTGGCCATCTACAGCGCAGTAGTGAAGATAAACATAGACGACAAAGACAACAACCAATATTTGCATAAATAGATCCAATTTTATCATACATAGCAATTGTATCATACATAGCCACAAAATATAACAGCCAAATTAATAAAATTGTATGGGAGGTACCACGCCCCCCTAATATTTTGTTTTGATTTTAATACATGACCTGCGCGTGGTAATAACAAAGAAACCCTCCAAAGGAAGTATATAATTTGGTTCAGCCGTTTTCGAGTTTTAGCGTGACAACTGAACCCCATTTCATTTTTTTAAACGGTTTTATTTAGCTCACCCCGTTTGTTTTTTTTTTTATTCTTGGGTCAAATTTAGTAATTCAAATTTCACCCTCTTCCTGTCAACCGATTAATCTGAAATTTTGCATACACTTTGGATTTTGGTGACAATACAATTATGTTCGGGTTTTGCCACTTGGGGTGGTTTACAGGGTTGCCACCTATCTCAATGTTTTCTAAATATAGAGCTAGATATGCCAATATGGGTATCAAATGAAAGGTATCTTCGTCCGTATTCCAAATATGACAATTTCAAGCAGGGTTGCCACCTAGAGTTGCCACCTAACCGCATTTTATGTTTTTCTTTATATCTCGGGATCTGCTTGACCGATTTGAATGAAATTTAGCATATAGATAGCATGATTCATTCTAAGATTATATTCGTGGGTGTTGCCACTTGGGGTGGTTTACAGGGTTGCCACCTATCTCAATGTTTTCTAAATATAGAGCTAGATATGCCAATATGGGTATCAAATGAAAGGTATCTTCGTCCGTATTCCAAATATGACAATTTCAAGCAGGGTTGCCACCTAGAGTTGCCACCTAACCGCATTTTATGTTTTTCTTTATATCTCGGGATCTGCTTGACCGATTTGAATGAAATTTAGCATATAGATAGCATGATTCATTCTTAGATTACATTCGTGGGTGTTGCCACTTGGGGCGGTTTACAGGGTTGCCACCTATCTCAAGACGAATCCCTACCACCTCCAGAAAAACTGGGGATAGTGAAAAAGTAGGCGTGGTACCTCCCATACAACTGGAATATTTCGTGGTCAATATCTCTAGGTTAACAAAGCTATACGAAATTAAATATTAAATCATCCAAGTTAATTTTAAATCTTTGCAAAATGAAGTAGGCTACTTCTTTTAAAAATTCTTGAGACCGCGTATAATTGATAAATGTCAATTACAAATTTCAAATTTAATTTTAAATCTTTGCAAATGCAGTAGGCTACTTCTTTTAAAAATTCTTGAGACCGCGTATAATTGATAAATGTCAATTACCAATTTCAAATTTAATTTTAAATCTTTGCAAATGCAGTAGGCTACTTCTTTTAAAAAAAATAGGTAAAAAACTTTTTAAGTTAAACGGTTTTATGTTAAACATACATTGCAATATTTAAGATAAATGTACTAAAAACTAGAAAATAAAAAAATATGTAAAAAACTTTTTAAGTTAAACGGTTTTATGTTAAACATACATTGCAATATTTAAGATAAATGTACTAAAAACCAAAAAATAATAAAATAGATACAGTCGTGGGAATTATAAACATATGCATAGACTAGATTAAAATAAAACCGGGAAGCACGTCAATTGTCTACAAATTATCGACTTAATGTGCGATAGAAGAATCGTTTAATTCGTCGTTAGGCAGTTGGCCCGCAGACGGTGAGGAAATTACTTACTATTTTCTTGCTCATGGAAATTCCAATAGTTATACACTCCATGTAAAGTAAAGAAATGTTTCAGCTAGTTTATCGTTGGACATTCACACTGCTGGCTGGCGAGGAATCGTTTCACTGCTCGTAGTGTGCCTTTAATCGACAAAACATATGATAAAAGTACTACTCGCTCACCACTATGAAACCCTAAAACTCGCTTATAATCGAGCTTGCTAGCTTGTTTCCACATTATAGCCCTACTTATCACACGTCCATCGTTGTCGGTTGAACAACTGCCTAATTATAGTGCAACATTACAAAACAAACATTTTAATCAACAATTGTAGACAATTGACGTGCTCCCCGGTTTTATTTTAATCTAGTCTATGCATATGTTTATAATTCCCACGACTGTATCTATTTTATTATTTTTTGGTTTTTAGTACATTTATCTTAAATATTGCAATGTATGTTTAACATAAAACCGTTTAACTTAAAAAGTTTTTTACCTATTTTTTTATTATATATATAGATGTATACATATATGTATTTCAATGACTATACTTTATAACTAAACTTACAACAAACTTAAAAATTAAAAAGCGAAACGAATATGTAAATATCTAAACGTATGTATACTTGAAAAAAAAAAAATGTAAATTTAATAATGGCATGTTACAACCTAAAATTTAAAAAATAAGGCGTAAATACATATATGCATCTTTTATTAAAAACAAAAAAAAAAGAGTGTAAAAGAAAAAATTATTACATTTTTGCAGATACACCCATGCAAATTAAAAGCTAATTTTACTATATTTTACAATATTGTAAAACATCATTTTAATATCATAAAACAAAAAAACGTCGTAATACAATCGTCAAATAGATGAACAAAAAGAAATTATTATATATAATATGTAAATCGAAAATTACCGACGTTCTTACCCTTTTCACAAATAATAAAATAATTACCTTAATATTCAATTTGGTAATTTTCGAATTACACCTCTAAATTTGGCGTGTCATTCGCAGAGACGCGAATTTTTTTACGGTGGGCGAGTTATGTATGCTCATCTCTCCCTCACCATAATCTAATTCCAAAGTTACTATGCACTCAATATGTTCTCATTAATAGCTCAATATGTACTTATTAGTACTCTCGATTGATTTCTAATATTTTATCTATTTTACTTATGAGTAACGGTCTCATAAAAATCTATAAAGAGATCTTAAGTCAGTGATTTAAGTTAGTAGTTATCATCGTGACATATCATCGCCTCATCGTTTTATGTGTTTAATGTAAATGAGTTTAAGTAAAAGAAAATTGAAAAGTTATTGTTAAACCCAGGTGGGATTTTAATGTTGGAGAATGCGAGGGAGAGATTTTACAACTCACGTGAATGGAGAGATGAAGGTTTCCAAATAGAAGCGATAGAAGATGGTTTTTTCAATTCAATAATAACAAAGTTTATTCAAAAGATATAGTCTACGTGTATATCACTTTAACCTTCAATGGTTTACAATGGTTAGCAAAATATATGTCGTTATATATTATGTAGATAATTCGAACCTTCAATGGTTTACTGGCCTTAGTACTATACAATATTTAAGTTTGTAATTACGTTAATTCAATGGTTTAGTAAATGCACTTGTTTAACAAAAGAGATGGGGAAAACGCGAGGGTAATACTTATTGTGGCTGCAACTGCTGATGCTTGATGATGGTAAAGATGATCTGCTTTGCTGGCTGCCGAATGTTTAAAGAGAAAGAAATTAGAGGCGCTCAGCGCATATATAGGCAACACTGGAAGCCGGTTCCAATGTACAGGAAAGTTCCTGGCCAGTCCATGAATACAGTCAATAAGCGAGTATGAAGATAATTTGTAGGGTTGCAAGGGAGATTCGTGGTGAGCTTAAGGACGGTGTCACTTAAGCGTCACCGTGATTTAAGTAACGCAGGTCACTTAAACATCGCGCCCGCCTTGCACCGGTGCAACTATATCTCTTAGCTTTCTTAGTTCCTCGATCAGTCGGTTGAACTGCGCACGAGCCTGGGGTCCTCTACGCGGGACTGGAGCGTCTTCGGGGTTGTCGCCTGCTTCGCTACGGTGAAGCAACGTGTGGTGCATCCTATGGCAAATGCGACAGGACTCTGGCGACTGGCATTCGCGTATGTTGTAGTGGTTTCGTGCTAAGCAATTTGGACAGTAGCGGTGGATTGCCACACATTGCCTGCGCTCGCTGATGCTCATATTTAAAAACTGCGGACATAGCCGCAACGAATGATACCGCTTACATAGCTGACACATATGTAGATGTGGATTGCGAGGTGCACGTATTGGTGACGGCAGTCGAGGTGAAGAACGCCTGTAAAGAAAGCAGACTTTAGTAATATGTTGATAAATATATTGAATATGTGGTTAGGTATGTGAGTGAGTGAGTGAGAGGTGTGATGTTTAGTGTTTAGTGGGACGAGGCAAACCAGGAGAAATTGGTAAAGGGCATAGCTTGACGATTGGTCTAGTAAAACGCCCATGTTGAGTCCTAACGTCAGCAACCCGGACGTGGTTATCTGATCCGTAGTAGACCTTCTCGATGCGACCAAACGCCATTCCTGTGGGGGTAGTAAATCATTTTTGATAACTACAAAGTCGCCAACAGACAGATTTTCCTGTGGTTGTTTCCATTTGTATCGTTGATGTAGCTGCTTCAAATACTCATTTTCCATCGCTGAGCGAACTGCTGATGAAGAACTTTGAGCTTTTCCCAACGATTTTGGATTGAGAGATTGTCTGGGTGTGGTTCAGGAAGGGTCAGTAATGGAGCGCCTCGAAGAAAATGCCCTGGGGTTAGAGCTAGTAGATCATCAGGGTTGTCAGTCATAGGAGAAAGGGGTCTGGAGTTCAAGACTGCTTTGATGCGAGCAAGTAGTGTAGCGAGTTCTTCATAGGTGAAGTGATGACTTCCAACAGTACGCTTGAAGTGTACTTTGAAGCTTTTTACTGCAGCCTCCCAGAGACCGCCCATATGAGGAGCATTAGGGGTAAAAATTGCCACTCGAAGCCGTGTAGGGAGTATTTTGCTTGAAGATCCTGAGAAGCCTCTTTGATAAAACGGTCGAAGTCCTTTTGTAGCGTTCTTTGTGCTCCGACGAAGTTTTTGCCATTATCCGAGTATATTCGTTTTGGTAATCCTCGTCTTCCAACGAAACGAGTGAAGGCTGCTTGGAACGCTTTACTTGATAAGTCAGAGCACGGCTCTAGATGAATTGATTTCGTTGAAAAGCATACGAAAACGCAACCGAGCCTTTCACCATGGATGATTTTCGGAGAGCCGATGATTTAAGGTCAAACGGACCTGCGAAGTCCAAGCCGGTAAAGGTGAATGGGAGGGAGAAGTTGGACCGTTCTGGTGGTAAAGCTGCCATGATTTGAGATTGGGTGTTCTTCTTGAAAATGGTGCACGTTTTACAGCTGCGAATACAGAATTTAATTTTAGATTTCAGTCTAGGTATGAAATACTCCTGCCTAACCGTCCTGACCATAAGTTGATGCTCTGCATGCATCAATAGATGATGAATGAATTGGAGGTAAAGGTAGCAGAATCTCGAATTCTCGGGGATAATAATAGGGAATTTTTCGTTGTATGGGAGATCTGAGTTGGCTAAGCGACCATTTACTCTAAGAAGTTCATTTTTATCGAGAAAGGGGTTCAATGGCAAAAGTGTGCTCTTTTTGGAGATCGGTTCCTTGTTGGAGAGTTTAACGTACTCGTTAGGGTAGCATCTTTCCTGGCTGAGTTTGATCAGGCGTGTTTTCACAAATTGGATTTCCGCTTGAGTGATAACGACAGATTGGTATTTTTCAATGGACTGTATAGGTTTGGTTCTGCGAATAAAACGGAAAAGATATGCTATCACTCGAAGAGCTTTCGGCCAAGATGAAAACCGATCTAAAATATCTACTTTATTTTCCAAAGTGTGTAGAGCAACGACTTTCCTTTCTTCTGGCGGCGTAATGGTTTTAGGAGCCGATGCAGGCCATTGGTCAGGAGGTTTGAGTAGCCAATCTGGACCGGACCACCATAGTGGTTGTTCGGTTAACTCCTAAGGCCAACATCCACGCGTTCCGAGATCTGCCGGGTTGCATTTAGTGGGTACGTGGCGCCATTTGATGTTTCCTACATTTTGAATAATTTGTGATGTGCGATTGGCTACGTAGACTTTCCAAGTGCATGGCGGTTTTTCAAGCCATGACAGAACTATCGATGAATCAGACCATAAAAATAATTCGATTTCTCCAAGGGGAAGTTGACTGGTGAGATTCTTGATACATTTAGAAAGTAAAACTGCACCGCACAGCTCTAACCGCGGTAGACTTACTGTTTGTAGGGGAGCAACTTTGGTTTTAGAGAAAAGTAGATGGGAGGAGACTTTGCTAAGTGACTGAGAACGGAGGTAAATGGCGGCACAATATGCTTTCTCCGAAGGATCGCAAAATCCGTGCACTTGTATTTTGTTGTTGGGAGAAAACTCCGTCCATCTTGGTATTCGGATTTGTTCTATAAAAGGGAGGTCAGATACAAACTGCTGCCATTTCTGCAGTGAAGGTGGCTTAACACATTCGTCCCATTCAGTGCCTTCTAACCAAATCTGTTGCAACAATATTTTGGCTTGAATAAGTATAGGCGCTAGCCATCCTGCGGGGTCAAAAAGTTTCGAAACCGAGGATAAAATTTGCCTTTTTGTGGCACTGACCGATGACTTTATAGGCTCGATTGTGTAGGAGAAGGAATCGTTAAGCGCATTCCATCGAATACCAAGAGTTTTAGTCGAACTTGAACTATCGAACTTTAGAAAGTCTGAATCCAATAAGTCTTCGTTTGGGATTTCGTTGAGAAGTTCGGGATGGTTTGCGGTTATCTTTTTGAGGGGAAAACCAGCGGATTTTAGACATTGAATGGTTTGGGATTGGGCCTGAATGCATGAGGGAATGTCATGTCCGCCTGATAGGATGTCGTCAACATAGGTCTCTTTAGTCAAAATTCCGCTGAGCTAGAGGGTGAGTGCTTTTGGAGTCATTTGCGAGTTGATGTAATGTCCGTATGGCAAGGTACGGCGCGCAGTTTACTCCAAATGTAACCGTCTTTAGTGCATAATCGGCGAGTTTTGCGTCTTGACTTCTACGAAAGATAATTCGCTGGTATTCATGATCGTTCTCATGTAAAAGTATCTGGCGGTACATCTTTTGAATATCCCCATTAAAGACATATTTGTATAAACGCCAGTTGATGATGACAAACATAAGGTCGGCTTGGAGAGTGGGACCTATGTAAAGAATGTCATTCAGGGATGTACCGGAGGAAGTAGACTTGGACGCATTAAAAACCACCCGAACTTTTGTGGATGTACTATCTGGCTTAACCACCGAATGATGGGGAAGATAATAAGAGAAATATTTTCCATTTTCATGGATTTCGTTGGGATTGGTCGGCTTCATATGCTCCATAGACAGATATTCTTCTAGTACACGGTTGTACTCGTTTTTCAGGTCAGGGGTTTTTTGAAGCATATGTTCCATACGAATTGCTTGCTTCATCGCTTGCGTTCGAGATGGGCCAAGAGAGAGGTGGGAGGGGAAATTAGACTTAAAGGGCAACCGCACAACATAGCGTCCATCATCACGTCGGTAAGTTGTTTCTTGGTAGAATGACTCACAAACGATGTCGTCATCTGATGGTGTATGGGTTTCCTGAACTTCCTCTAATTCCCAGAAACGCTTAAGTTGGGAGTTTAGATTATCATCGGCTGTTTCGGTGGCATATGTATGAAAGGTGGAACATGGTGTTGCAATTAAAGGTCCACTCAGATACCAACCGAAAATTGTATTTTGCGCCAGCAGACTTCCCAGAACTTTATGCTTGATTCCTTGCAATAAGATTTGTGGTATTAAATCGGACCCAATGACAAGATCGATTTGACCAGGGGTGTAGAAAAACGGATCGGCGAGGTCTAGGTCTTTAATTTCAGAGAGATTCGGCTTAGGTATTTGGAACGAGGGGAGAAAACTAGTAAGTTGTTTGAGAACAATCGCATAGGTATTGATGCGAATATTATACCGCTTGGATATAATTGTAAGTTTGCAAACTCGGTTTGCATTTTCAACTACTTTGCCGCCCATTCCGGTGACTGCGAAGTTTTCCCTATATGTCGGTAGCTGGAGAAGGTTTTGAACCTTTTGGGCGATGAAAGTTTTTTGAGAGCCTTGATCGATTAACGCTCGCAGCAGATAAAGAGAACCCATGTGTTCGATATGAACTTGGGCAGTTGGTAAGAGAGTCTTTTCCCTGTTTGCGGAAAAATTTGCTTGAATTTTTTGATTGCTACCAGGGGAATTCTTCGAGGGGGATGGAGAGTCTTCAACGTCGCCTTCGGCTATGTCGAAGATAGGATGTCTAGATTGCTGTTTGGATTCGGTGTGCAACAACGTGGTTGCGTTTTTGGAGAAGTTAGACGAAGTCCTAGCCGGGGCCTTTGATACGGGCCTGGAGTTTGCTTGTGGATGTAGCAAAGTGTGGTGATTTTTCCTGCAATGTAGACATCGGAATTGGCTAGAACAACTAGAGAGGGTGTGGTTGTAGGCGAGACAGTTGCCGCAGTACTGGTTTCGCTCTACGAACTTAGTGCGTTCCGATACACTAAGCTTTTTAAAATCAGGGCAAGATTTCAAGGGGTGATTCAGGTTGCATAAATTGCATTTTACGGCTGGGTTTATATTCTGGGAGTGATAAGCTTGTACTTTGGGAGTGGGTTTGGGTGTAACTAGTGTGCGCGGCTTTGCGCCTTTGTATCCCTGCAGACGTTCGACTACCTCATATCGACTGGTTAAGAACTGGTTCATCTGGGACCAGTTAGGGAGTTCCTTTCGGGATTCTAGGGACTGCTCCCAAAGGGAGAGTGTTTCCTCAGGAAGCTTGCTTGAATATAAATAAATAAGGATAGGATCCCAATCCGAGACAGAGACTCCTTGAGCTTTCAGAACTACTAGACAATCGTTATTTGTATTTTGTACTTTTTGAATGCCCTCGCTACTTTCGGTGGTGACAGGTGGGATATTAAATAAAGTCTTTAGCTGCTTATCAATGAGGATACGTCTGTTCTCAAACCGATTTTTAAGCGCTTCCCAGGCTACAGAGAAATTCCCATCACAAAGAGTGTACTGCTTAACGATAGCTCCCGCCTTTCCGCGTGTTTTATTTCTAAGATGAAAAAGCTTCTGTGCTGGAGTCAGTTTGGGATGGTTCAAATATACTGCCGTGAACATATCACGGAAAGAGGGCCAGTCTTCGTAGCTACCGTAAAATATTTCGGTATCGCAGGGGGGTACCTTGATGCACGGCATCGAATTTGGAGGGAAAGGGGTGGAGAGAGAGTGACGTGAGGTAATATCGGTTTCAACTAAAGCACGTTGAAGAATTCTGATCTGGTCTAATATGTGCGCCTTGCAGATATAAAATGAATCAGAACACAGTTGGAATTTCTTATTGGCTTCTTCTTGAAAATCCGCATTTTCCCCACTCAATTCTACCAGACAGACTTTTTCAAATGAATCTCTTAACATCTCCCACCGGCTATTAAGATCTTGTAATTTGACCTCTAACAGGGTGTCCGTTTGGTCGGCTGGTTCCTCATTCTCAAAATTCGTACAGAGCTTAATTAAGTTATTCGAATCGAATATAAATTTGGACATAATAGTTGTTGAGAGAGCCATGGTGGTGAGATTCAGGGAAACAGATATGGGATTTTAATATTAAAGTCGATAATATTAATGAAAGTGGTATTATTGTCTGATCGCAGACTGTTCAAACTGAAATCTGCCAACCACGTTAATCTGCCGAAATACTAGCTTACAAACCCAATATACACGTTTTATATTTTACGTGAAAGTTCTATTGGCGAAAATTACGTCTGATTTTTTTTCAGTGCACTGCGCTTTGTAAATTTGCACAAATAGCTACTGACGTCGGCAGCGCTTTACAAAACCCCAACTCGCACAAAATATTACAAATGATGGTGGAGAAAAATAAAATAAACTCTAAATTTTCTCTCAAGATTATTGTTGGTGAGATGGAGATGCCTTGCAGGGGCGTTAGAGAATATGGAGGGACTTAAAATAATAAGTCGAGAGAGATTTCTTAAATTTGAAATCTGATGAGATGAAAAAGTACTATGTACAAAAGCCAAAAATTTCGGTGTTCCAATAAATTAGTAAAAAATGAATTTCTACTATTTTACAATAATATTGCTGCTATTTATAATAAAGATTTATTATAGCATTCATAAATGATGTAATTTTCAACACCACGTAGCACTTCACCAAAATGGTGCGTTGGGATATTGCTGTTGTTTTTCGTAAACAAGTGCCTAACTGCAAATATTTTGCATGAAAAACAATATGAGGGTGGGTTTAAATATACATATGTATGTATGTATGTATTTTTGCAAAAATGTGCCGTTTTTTATGTTGAAGCACTTATCTTCAAAAATTATAAAAATGAATATTCACTTGTTGAATATGACACCCATGTATGCTTATGTATTTATATGCATTTATGTATATATCATGAAATGGGACCGAGACGGGATTTACGTACATATGTACTTTTATGCAGGAGGGTATTTAGCGCTACAATAAGGCGCAAATCTAACCTCAAATATGTATGTATGTATGTCGGTTCGCGCCGGCAAATCTAGCAGTTTCCATATATTTACATACGTACATATATAAATGCCGGTCTCGGGTAACGGTATTTGTGCCGTTCAAATAAAAATTGGTCAATTTGATGACTCACCTGGACATGATTTGGGAAAGATATACAATAATTACAAAATCCCTCGTTGCGCCAGGAGTTGCGATGGCGATAAATGATGTTGTATCGTCCCTCGTTGGGCAGCCGGCAGTGAAACTAGTGTGAACTATGATGCGCTTTTCTTTTGTTTAATAGTTTTTTAATTTACACTTTCTTTTTTTTACTTTTGTCACATAAATTTACGTTTTTAAATGTTCACTTTATGTTCTTTTAGTTCTTACTTCACTTTAGTATAATTTTCCGCGCAATTTTTTTTTTCACTTTTTTCTGCTGGTGATGATGCTGCCGTTGCTGTCCAAATGTAAAAGAACAAGAAGGGGTGTGTTCAGCTAGTGCATAGCTAACGAAAATCTAAGGCCAGTGTTGTTCACGCGTGGTTGTATAGTGAAATTTTAGGGAATTTGTGCGTTGCCAATTTGCTGATTCAAATCCGGCTCGAAGGACCAATGTTAAACCCAGGTGGGATTTTAATGTTGGAGAATGCGAGGGAGAGATTTTACAACTCACGTGAATGGAGAGATGAAGGTTTCCAAATAGAAGCGATAGAAGATGGTTTTTTCAATTCAATAATAACAAAGTTTATTCAAAAGATATAGTCTACGTGTATATCACTTTAACCTTCAATGGTTTACAATGGTTAGCAAAATATATGTCGTTATATATTATGTAGATAATTCGAACCTTCAATGGTTTACTGGCCTTAGTACTATACAATATTTAAGTTTGTAATTACGTTAATTCAATGGTTTAGTAAATGCACTTGTTTAACAAAAGAGATGGGGAAAACGCGAGGGTAATACTTATTGTGGCTGCAACTGCTGATGCTTGATGATGGTAAAGATGATCTGCTTTGCTGGCTGCCGAATGTTTAAAGAGAAAGAAATTAGAGGCGCTCAGCGCATATATAGGCAACACTGGAAACCGGTTCCAATGTACAGGAAAGTTCCTGGCCAGTCCATGAATACAGTCAATAAGCGAGTATGAAGATAATTTGTAGGGTTGCAAGGGAGATGCGTGGTGAGCTTAAGGACGGTGTCACTTAAGCGTCACCGTGATTTAAGTAACGCAGGTCACTTAAACAGTTATAAAATATATAACTAAAACTTTAAATCTTTTTATTTATTTGTTCGCGTGCAGCCCCTCGAACCCGCGAACGTATCTAGTGAACGCTAACAGCGGTTGAGCGACGTTGTGGAACTTGTTAACAGAGCTCGAACACCAGTGAGTACATATGTAAACAGCGACGGTAACAGCGGGACTCGCACGGTGGAGCGGTTTTAGCAAATCTAGTCCCGATAGAGCGAGACATGCCGATTATCGACAATTATTAACGGCAAGAGGCATTGGTATAGGTCCAATCCAACTAAGTTAGCATCCAGAGACTAAAAGATAACAACAACCATATGGGAAAATAGTTCGATAACAATTTTTTTGGATTTCTTCTTAGTTCGAAAACAATTTTTTTTTGCAAGTGGCGTGATGTTTGGGATATCATGGCTTAGGAGATAGGAATCGAGATGACCATCAGGCAGTTCCTGACGAAACTTAAAACATAGCAGACGTGTCTGGTGAATCGATTAATTAAAAGGATAGTAAATCCTCGGTTGGTGAGAAAACCAAATGAACTTAAAATAAGGTTAAAAAATTTAGTGCTTAAACTAAAAGTTTCGGAAAACTTTACTCTATAAACTAACAATTTGTTTAAACAAAGAAAGTTGTGAGGTATTCCGAAGAAAACCGAAAAGGTTTAAGAAATTAAATGAAGTGAAGTTTTCAAAAATATAATAAACTAAAAAGCCTATAAAAAGTTGAAGGAAAAATAAAATTTTGTCTCAACCATTTCAAATATAAATTGCTACTAAGAGTAGAAATAAAATACAAATATTAACGCAGAAACTGGATAGAAATTTTAAAATAAGTCTTAACCAAAACTAGACAGAAAAACAAACAAGTCTAAAAATGCGGAAAAATCCAACAATTTATTTTAAAACCTGATGTGAGGAAAAGAAGCAGCAGCAGACGACGGAGATTGGAAACAGAGCGGAAAGGAGTTTTCTTAATTTAAGTGAATTGTTTTTTTTTGGTTTGGTTATAAAAAAAAAAAGTAACAAAAAAAAAACAAAATAAAAAAAAGAAATTATTTTGAAATTTTAGTTCTGATAATTTAATAAATTATAGAAAAAAAATAAATATTTATACATATGTAAAGAAAGTTGAAGGTGAGCGAGCGACAAGGCAAGCAATATGCGGTTGTTGTAGAAGTGATAAAAATGAAAAAGAAAGGAAAAATTTGAATTTCTATAAAAAAAAAAAAAAAATTGTGGTGTTAGATGAAAATTTCCATAATTTAATAAAACTTTCAGCAGCTAGCGTCATCATCCCCATCAACTGGCCAGCGGACGGCGGATACATATATGTAAGACGGTAAGTCATGCACTTAATTATGGATGTTATATATTTGCTTATATAGCGGTGACTGAATTAGATTTTCTTTGTTTTGCCTTTCGAGACTTAAACTCTCTTTGTATTCATGTATATTTGTGAAAACACTTTTTAAATAACTTTAAAAACCTTTTCCAAAGTCCACAGAAAATGCTTAGCGAAAGTCACCTATATATATGTAGATAGTTATCTTGTATTCTTACCACTTTGCACGTAAGGTTACAGTAAAAAGTTTAAAAAAAAAGTGGGAACGTATCCTCTCACAGTGTTGCACGATTGCGATGCAAACGTGCAGAGCTGCGACGTCAGAATTCTCTTGTCTGCTTAACACACGTAAATATAAAAATCCACAACAGCCATGTTAACGTAAGGGCTCTGTAAGTTGCCTTAAGCGCTTATCTATATTACATAATTGTTCATTAAATATTTTGATTTGCTTGTCTTTCGTTACTCGGGTTCTCCCTTGAATTTTATGCACAGAGAGTAATTTTAGAGTGCTCAATGTTGTTTGATCTCACGCTCTCGCTCACCAAAACAACGCCTATGTAGTGGTAATGGCTTGGTATAATTAAGACTTCCATTGGTATAATTAAGTTCCATATCTCCATTTATTGATCGATAAATGAGTTATCGGTCATAATGTTGTCCTGTAAAACCTTGAAATATATGTGCAATATGAGTGTCATACGAAAGGGTAAGGGCACAGTTGGCATTTGAACTGCTACATATTTCCATTTATTGATCGATAAATGAGTTATCGGTAATAATGTTGTTCCTATAAAACCTTGAAATATACGGGCAATATGAGTGTCATACGAAAGGGCAAGGGCACAGTTGGCATTTGAACCGTTCCATATCTCCATTTATTGATCGATAAATGTGTTATCGGTCATAATGTTGTTCCTATAAAGCCTTGAAATATACTTGCAATATGAGTGTCATACGAAAGGGTAAAGGCACAGTTGGCATTTGAACTGTTCCTTATTTCCATTTATTTATCGATAAATGTGTTATCGGTCATAATGTTGTTTCTGTAAACCTTGAAATATACTTGCAATATGAGTGTCATGCGAAAGGGCAAGGGCACAGTTGGCATTTGAACTGTTCCATATCTCCATTTATTGATCGATAAATGTGTTATCGGTCGTAATGTTGTTCCTATAAAACCTTGAAATAGACGTGCAATATGAGTGTCATACGAAAGGGTAAAGGCACAGTTGGCATTTGAACTGTTCCTTATTTCCATTTATTTATCGATAAATGTGTTATCGGTCATAATGTTGTTTCTGTAAACCTTGAAATATACTTGCAATATGAGTGTCATGCGAAAGGGCAAGGGCACAGTTGGCATTTGAACTGTTCCATATCTCCATTTATTGATCGATAAATGTGTTATCGGTCGTAATGTTGTTCCTATAAAACCTTGAAATAGACGTGCAATATGAGTGTCATACGAAAGGGTAAAGGCACAGTTGGTATTTGAACTGTTCCTTATTTCCATTTATTTATCGATAAATGTGTTATCGGTCATAATGTTGTTTCTGTAAACCTTGAAATATATGTGCAATATGAGTGTCATACGAAAGGGTAAGGGCACAGTTGGCATTTGAACTGCTACATATTTCCATTTATTGGTCGATAAATGTGTTATCGGTCTTAATGTTGTTCCTATAAAACCTTGATATAGACGTGCAGTATGAGTGTCATGCGAAAGGGCAAGGGCACAGTTGGCATTTGAACTGTTCCATATCTCCATTTATTGATCGATAAATGTGTTATCGGTCATAATGTTGTTCCTATAAAGCCTTGAAATATACTTGCAATATGAGTGTCATACGAAAGGGTAAAGGCACAGTTGGCATTTGAACTGTTCCTTATTTCCATTTATTTATCGATAAATGTGTTATCGGTCATAATGTTGTTTCTGTAAACCTTGAAATATACTTGCAATATGAGTGTCATGCGAAAGGGCAAGGGCACAGTTGGCATTTGAACTGTTCCATATCTCCATTTATTGATCGATAAATGTGTTATCGGTCGTAATGTTGTTCCTATAAAACCTTGAAATATAAATGCAATATGAGTGCCATACGAAAGCGTAAGGGCACAGTTGGCCAGTTCAACTGTTCCATATTTCCATTTATTGATCGATAAATGAGTTATCGGTCATAATGTTGTTTCTGTAAACCTTGAAATATAAATGCAATATGAGTGCCATACGAAAGCGTAAGGGCACAGTTGGCCAGTTCAACTGTTCCATATTTCCATTTATTGAGCGATAAATGAGTTATCGGTCAGAATTATGTTCCTGTAAACCTTGAAATATAAATGCAATATGAGTTCAACTGTTCCATATTTCCATTTATTGAGCGATAAATGAGTTATCAGTCGTAATGTTGTTTCTGTAAACCTTGAAATATAAATGCAATATGAGTGACATACGAAAGCGCAAGGGCACAGTTGGCCAGTTCAACTGTTCCATATTTCCATTTATTGAGCGATAAATGAGTTATCAGTCATAATGTTGTTTCTGTAAACCTTGAAATATAAATGCAATATGAGTGACATACGAAAGCGCAAGGGCACAGTTGGCCAGTTCAACTGTTCCATATTTCCATTTATTGAGCGATAAATGAGTTATCGGCCAGAATGATGTTCCTGTAAACCTTGAAATATAAATGCAATATGAGTTCAACTGTTCCATATTTCCATTTATTGAGCGATAAATGAGTTATCAGTCGTAATGTTGTTTCTGTAAACCTTGAAATATAAATGCAATATGAGTGACATACGAAAGCGCAAGGGCACAGTTGGCCAGTTCAACTGTTCCATATTTCCATTTATTGAGCGATAAATGAGTTATCAGTCGTAATGTTGTTTCTGTAAACCTTGAAATATAAATGCAATATGAGTGACATACGAAAGCGCAAGGGCACAGTTGGCCAGTTCAACTGTTCCATATTTCCATTTATTGAGCGATAAATGAGTTATCGGTCAGAACGATGTTCCTGTAAACCTTGAAATATAAATGCAATATGAGTGACATACGAAAGCGCAAGGGCACAGTTGGCCAGTTCAACTGTTCCATATTTCCATTTATTGAGCGATAAATGAGTTATCGGTCAGAATGATGTTCCTGTAAACCTTGAAATATAAATGCAATATGAGTTCAACTGTTCCATATTTCCATTTATTGAGCGATAAATGAGTTATCGGTCAGAGTGATACTCCTGTAAACCTTGAAATATAAATGCAATATTAGTTCAACTGTTCCATATTTCCATTTATTGATCGGTAAATGAGTTATCGGTCATAATGTTGTTTCTGTAAACCTTGAAATATACATCCAATATGAGTGCCATACGAAAGGGCAAGGGCACAGTTGGCATTTGAACTGTTCCATATCTCCATTTATTGATCGATAAATGTGTTATCGGTCTTAACTTTGTTCCTATAAAGCCTTGAAATATACTTGCAATATGAGTGTCATGCGAAAGGGCAAGGGCACAGTTGGCATTTGAACTGTTCCATATCTCCATTTACTGATCGATAAATGTGTTATCGGTCGTAATGTTGTTCCTATAAAACCTTGAAATATATGGGCAATATGAGTGACATACGAAAGGGCAAGGGCACAGTTGGCATTTGAACTGTTCCATATCTCCATTTATTGATCGATAAATGTGTTATCGGTCGTAATGTTGTTCCTATAAAACCTTGATATAGACGTGCAGTATGAGTGTCATACGAAAGGGTAAAGGCACAGTTGGCATTTGAAATGTTCTTTATTTCCATTTATTTATCGATAAAAGAGTTATCGGTCGTAATGTTGTTCCTGTAAAACCTTGAAATATATGGGCAATATGAGTGTCATGCGAAAGGGCAAGGGCACAGTTGGCATTTGAACTGTTCCATATCTCCATTTATTGATCGATAAATGTGTTATCGGTCGTAATGTTGTTCCTATAAAACCTTGATATAGACGTGCAGTATGAGTGTCATACGAAAGGGTAAAGGCACAGTTGGCATTTGAACTGTTCCTTATTTCCATTTATTTATCGATAAATGTGTTATCGGTCATAATGTTGTTTCTGTAAACCTTGAAATATACTTGCAATATGAGTGACATACGAAAGCGCAAGGGCACAGTTGGCCAGTTCAACTGTTCCATATTTCCATTTATTTATCGATAAAAGCGTTATCGGTCGTAATGTTGTTCCTGTAAAACCTTGAAATATATGGGCAATATGAGTGTCATGCGAAAGGGCAAGGGCACAGTTGGCATTTGAACTGTTCCATATCTCCATTTATTGATCGATAAATGTGTTATCGGTCGTAATGTTGTTCCTATAAAACCTTGATATAGACGTGCAGTATGAGTGTCATACGAAAGGGTAAAGGCACAGTTGGCATTTGAACTGTTCCTTATTTCCATTTATTTATCGATAAATGTGTTATCGGTCATAATGTTGTTTCTGTAAACCTTGAAATATACTTGCAATATGAGTGACATACGAAAGCGCAAGGGCACAGTTGGCCAGTTCAACTGTTCCATATTTCCATTTATTTATCGATAAAAGCGTTATCGGTCGTAATGTTGTTCCTGTAAAACCTTGAAATATATGGGCAATATGAGTGTCATGCGAAAGGGCAAGGGCACAGTTGGCATTTGAACTGTTCCATATCTCCATTTATTGATCGATAAATGTGTTATCGGTCGTAATGTTGTTCCTATAAAACCTTGATATAGACGTGCAGTATGAGTGTCATACGAAAGGGTAAAGGCACAGTTGGCATTTGAACTGTTCCATATCTCCATTTATTGATCGATAAATGTGTTATCGGTCGTAATGTTGTTCCTATAAAACCTTGATATAGACGTGCAGTATGAGTGTCATACGAAAGGGTAAAGGCACAGTTGGCATTTGAACTGTTCCTTATTTCCATTTATTTATCGATAAATGTGTTATCGGTCATAATGTTGTTTCTGTAAACCTTGAAATATACTTGCAATATGAGTGACATACGAAAGCGCAAGGGCACAGTTGGCCAGTTCAACTGTTCCATATCTCCATTTATTGATCGATAAATGTGTTATCGGTCGTAATGTTGCTCCTATAAAACCTTGAAATATAAATGCAATATAAGTGTCATACGAAAGGGTAAAGGCACAGTTGGCATTTGAAATGTTCTTTATTTCCATTTATTTATCGATAAAAGCGTTATCGGTCGTAATGTTGTTCCTGTAAAACCTTGAAATATATGGGCAATATGAGTGTCATGCGAAAGGGCAAGGGCACAGTTGGCATTTGAACTGTTCCATATCTCCATTTATTGATCGATAAATGTGTTATCGGTCGTAATGTTGTTCCTATAAAACCTTGATATAGACGTGCAGTATGAGTGTCATACGAAAGGGTAAAGGCACAGTTGGCATTTGAAATGTTCTTTATTTCCATTTATTTATCGATAAAAGAGTTATCGGTCGTAATGTTGTTCCTGTAAAACCTTGAAATATATGGGCAATATGAGTGTCATGCGAAAGGGCAAGGGCACAGTTGGCATTTGAACTGTTCCATATCTCCATTTATTGATCGATAAATGTGTTATCGGTCATAATGTTGTTCCTATAAAGCCTTGAAATATACTTGCAATATGAGTGTCATACGAAAGGGTAAAGGCACAGTTGGCATTTGAACTGTTCCTTATTTCCATTTATTTATCGATAAATGTGTTATCGGTCTTAATGTTGTTTCTGTAAACCTTGAAATATACTTGCAATATGAGTGTCATGCGAAAGGGCAAGGGCACAGTTGGCATTTGAACTGTTCCATATCTCCATTTATTGATCGATAAATGTGTTATCGGTCATAATGTTGTTCCTATAAAGCCTTGAAATATACTTGCAATATGAGTGTCATACGAAAGGGTAAAGGCACAGTTGGCATTTGAACTGTTCCTTATTTCCATTTATTTATCGATAAATGTGTTATCGGTCATAATGTTGTTTCTGTAAACCTTGAAATATACTTGCAATATGAGTGACATCCGAAAGCGCAAGGGCACAGTTGGCCAGTTCAACTGTTCCATATTTCCATTTATTGATCGATAAATGAGTTATCGGTCATAATGTTGTTTCTGTAAACCTTCAAATATACATGCAATATGAGTGCCATACGAAAGCGCAAGGGCACAGTTGGCCAGTTCAACTGTTCCATATTTCCATTTATTGAGCGATAAATGAGTTATCGGTCAGAATGATGTTCCTGTAAACCTTGAAATATAAATGCAATATGAGTGACATACGAAAGCGCAAGGGCACAGTTGGCCAGTTCAACTGTTCCATATTTCCATTTATTGAGCGATAAATGAGTTATCGGTCAGAATGATGTTCCTGTAAACCTTGAAATATAAATGCAATATGAGTTCAACTGTTCCATATTTCCATTTATTGAGCGATAAATGAGTTATCGGTCAGAGTGATACTCCTGTAAACCTTGAAATATAAATGCAATATTAGTTCAACTGTTCCATATTTCCATTTATTGATCGGTAAATGAGTTATCGGTCATAATGTTGTTTCTGTAAACCTTGAAATATACATCCAATATGAGTGCCATACGAAAGGGCAAGGGCACAGTTGGCATTTGAACTGTTCCATATCTCCATTTATTGATCGATAAATGTGTTATCGGTCTTAACTTTGTTCCTATAAAGCCTTGAAATATACTTGCAATATGAGTGTCATGCGAAAGGGCAAGGGCACAGTTGGCATTTGAACTGTTCCATATCTCCATTTACTGATCGATAAATGTGTTATCGGTCGTAATGTTGTTCCTATAAAACCTTGAAATATATGGGCAATATGAGTGACATACGAAAGGGCAAGGGCACAGTTGGCATTTGAACTGTTCCATATCTCCATTTATTGATCGATAAATGTGTTATCGGTCGTAATGTTGTTCCTATAAAACCTTGATATAGACGTGCAGTATGAGTGTCATACGAAAGGGTAAAGGCACAGTTGGCATTTGAAATGTTCTTTATTTCCATTTATTTATCGATAAAAGAGTTATCGGTCGTAATGTTGTTCCTGTAAAACCTTGAAATATATGGGCAATATGAGTGTCATGCGAAAGGGCAAGGGCACAGTTGGCATTTGAACTGTTCCATATCTCCATTTATTGATCGATAAATGTGTTATCGGTCGTAATGTTGTTCCTATAAAACCTTGATATAGACGTGCAGTATGAGTGTCATACGAAAGGGTAAAGGCACAGTTGGCATTTGAACTGTTCCTTATTTCCATTTATTGATCGATAAATGAGCTATCGGTCATAATGTTGTCCTGTAAAACCTTGAAATATATGTGCAATATGAGTGTCATACGAAAGGGTAAGGGCACAGTTGGCATTTGAACTGCTACATATTTCCATTTATTGATCGATAAATGAGTTATCGGTAATAATGTTGTTCCTATAAAACCTTGAAATATACGGGCAATATGAGTGTCATACGAAAGGGCAAGGGCACAGTTGGCATTTGAACCGTTCCATATCTCCATTTATTGATCGATAAATGTGTTATCGGTCATAATGTTGTTCCTATAAAGCCTTGAAATATACTTGCAATATGAGTGTCATACGAAAGGGTAAAGGCACAGTTGGCATTTGAACTGTTCCTTATTTCCATTTATTTATCGATAAATGTGTTATCGGTCATAATGTTGTTTCTGTAAACCTTGAAATATACTTGCAATATGAGTGTCATGCGAAAGGGCAAGGGCACAGTTGGCATTTGAACTGTTCCATATCTCCATTTATTGATCGATAAATGTGTTATCGGTCGTAATGTTGTTCCTATAAAACCTTGAAATAGACGTGCAATATGAGTGTCATACGAAAGGGTAAAGGCACAGTTGGCATTTGAACTGTTCCTTATTTCCATTTATTTATCGATAAATGTGTTATCGGTCATAATGTTGTTTCTGTAAACCTTGAAATATACTTGCAATATGAGTGTCATGCGAAAGGGCAAGGGCACAGTTGGCATTTGAACTGTTCCATATCTCCATTTATTGATCGATAAATGTGTTATCGGTCGTAATGTTGTTCCTATAAAACCTTGAAATAGACGTGCAATATGAGTGTCATACGAAAGGGTAAAGGCACAGTTGGTATTTGAACTGTTCCTTATTTCCATTTATTTATCGATAAATGTGTTATCGGTCATAATGTTGTTTCTGTAAACCTTGAAATATATGTGCAATATGAGTGTCATACGAAAGGGTAAGGGCACAGTTGGCATTTGAACTGCTACATATTTCCATTTATTGATCGATAAATGTGTTATCGGTCTTAATGTTGTTCCTATAAAACCTTGATATAGACGTGCAGTATGAGTGTCATGCGAAAGGGCAAGGGCACAGTTGGCATTTGAACTGTTCCATATCTCCATTTATTGAGCGATAAATGAGTTATCGGTCAGAATTATGTTCCTGTAAACCTTGAAATATAAATGCAATATGAGTTCAACTGTTCCATATTTCCATTTATTGAGCGATAAATGAGTTATCAGTCGTAATGTTGTTTCTGTAAACCTTGAAATATAAATGCAATATGAGTGACATACGAAAGCGCAAGGGCACAGTTGGCCAGTTCAACTGTTCCATATTTCCATTTATTGAGCGATAAATGAGTTATCAGTCATAATGTTGTTTCTGTAAACCTTGAAATATAAATGCAATATGAGTGACATACGAAAGCGCAAGGGCACAGTTGGCCAGTTCAACTGTTCCATATTTCCATTTATTGAGCGATAAATGAGTTATCGGCCAGAATGATGTTCCTGTAAACCTTGAAATATAAATGCAATATGAGTTCAACCGTTCCATATTTCCATTTATTGAGCGATAAATGAGTTATCAGTCGTAATGTTGTTTCTGTAAACCTTGAAATATAAATGCAATATGAGTGACATACGAAAGCGCAAGGGCACAGTTGGCCAGTTCAACTGTTCCATATTTCCATTTATTGAGCGATAAATGAGTTATCAGTCGTAATGTTGTTTCTGTAAACCTTGAAATATAAATGCAATATGAGTGACATACGAAAGCGCAAGGGCACAGTTGGCCAGTTCAACTGTTCCATATTTCCATTTATTGAGCGATAAATGAGTTATCGGTCAGAATGATGTTCCTGTAAACCTTGAAATATAAATGCAATATGAGTGACATACGAAAGCGCAAGGGCACAGTTGGCCAGTTCAACTGTTCCATATTTCCATTTATTGAGCGATAAATGAGTTATCGGTCAGAATGATGTTCCTGTAAACCTTGAAATATAAATGCAATATGAGTTCAACTGTTCCATATTTCCATTTATTGAGCGATAAATGAGTTATCGGTCAGAGTGATACTCCTGTAAACCTTGAAATATAAATGCAATATTAGTTCAACTGTTCCATATTTCCATTTATTGATCGGTAAATGAGTTATCGGTCATAATGTTGTTTCTGTAAACCTTGAAATATACATCCAATATGAGTGCCATACGAAAGGGCAAGGGCACAGTTGGCATTTGAACTGTTCCATATCTCCATTTATTGATCGATAAATGTGTTATCGGTCTTAACTTTGTTCCTATAAAGCCTTGAAATATACTTGCAATATGAGTGTCATACGAAAGGGTAAAGGCACAGTTGGCATTTGAAATGTTCTTTATTTCCATTTATTTATCGATAAAAGAGTTATCGGTCGTAATGTTGTTCCTGTAAAACCTTGATATAGACGTGCAGTATGAGTGTCATACGAAAGGGTAAAGGCACAGTTGGCATTTGAACTGTTCCTTATTTCCATTTATTTATCGATAAAAGAGTTATCGGTCGTAATGTTGTTCCTGTAAAACCTTGAAATATATGGGCAATATGAGTGTCATGCGAAAGGGCAAGGGCACAGTTGGCATTTGACCTGTTCCATATCTCCATTTATTGATCGATAAATGTGTTATCGGTCGTAATGTTGTTCCTATAAAACCTTGATATAGACGTGCAGTATGAGTGTCATACGAAAGGGTAAAGGCACAGTTGGCATTTGAACTGTTCCTTATTTCCATTTATTTATCGATAAATGTGTTATCGGTCATAATGTTGTTTCTGTAAACCTTGAAATATACTTGCAATATGAGTGACATACGAAAGCGGAAGGGCACAGTTGGCCAGTTCAACTGTTCCATATTTCCATTTATTTATCGATAAAAGCGTTATCGGTCGTAATGTTGTTCCTGTAAAACCTTGAAATATATGGGCAATATGAGTGTCATGCGAAAGGGCAAGGGCACAGTTGGCATTTGAACTGTTCCATATCTCCATTTATTGATCGATAAATGTGTTATCGGTCGTAATGTTGTTCCTATAAAACCTTGATATAGACGTGCAGTATGAGTGTCATACGAAAGGGTAAAGGCACAGTTGGCATTTGAACTGTTCCTTATTTCCATTTATTTATCGATAAATGTGTTATCGGTCATAATGTTGTTTCTGTAAACCTTGAAATATACTTGCAATATGAGTGACATACGAAAGCGCAAGGGCACAGTTGGCCAGTTCAACTGTTCCATATTTCCATTTATTTATCGATAAAAGCGTTATCGGTCGTAATGTTGTTCCTGTAAAACCTTGAAATATATGGGCAATATGAGTGTCATGCGAAAGGGCAAGGGCACAGTTGGCATTTGAACTGTTCCATATCTCCATTTATTGATCGATAAATGTGTTATCGGTCGTAATGTTGTTCCTATAAAACCTTGATATAGACGTGCAGTATGAGTGTCATACGAAAGGGTAAAGGCACAGTTGGCATTTGAACTGTTCCATATCTCCATTTATTGATCGATAAATGTGTTATCGGTCGTAATGTTGTTCCTATAAAACCTTGATATAGACGTGCAGTATGAGTGTCATACGAAAGGGTAAAGGCACAGTTGGCATTTGAACTGTTCCTTATTTCCATTTATTTATCGATAAATGTGTTATCGGTCATAATGTTGTTTCTGTAAACCTTGAAATATACTTGCAATATGAGTGACATACGAAAGCGCAAGGGCACAGTTGGCCAGTTCAACTGTTCCATATCTCCATTTATTGATCGATAAATGTGTTATCGGTCGTAATGTTGCTCCTATAAAACCTTGAAATATAAATGCAATATAAGTGTCATACGAAAGGGTAAAGGCACAGTTGGCATTTGAAATGTTCTTTATTTCCATTTATTTATCGATAAAAGCGTTATCGGTCGTAATGTTGTTCCTGTAAAACCTTGAAATATATGGGCAATATGAGTGTCATGCGAAAGGGCAAGGGCACAGTTGGCATTTGAACTGTTCCATATCTCCATTTATTGATCGATAAATGTGTTATCGGTCGTAATGTTGTTCCTATAAAACCTTGATATAGACGTGCAGTATGAGTGTCATACGAAAGGGTAAAGGCACAGTTGGCATTTGAAATGTTCTTTATTTCCATTTATTTATCGATAAAAGAGTTATCGGTCGTAATGTTGTTCCTGTAAAACCTTGAAATATATGGGCAATATGAGTGTCATGCGAAAGGGCAAGGGCACAGTTGGCATTTGAACTGTTCCATATCTCCATTTATTGATCGATAAATGTGTTATCGGTCATAATGTTGTTCCTATAAAGCCTTGAAATATACTTGCAATATGAGTGTCATACGAAAGGGTAAAGGCACAGTTGGCATTTGAACTGTTCCTTATTTCCATTTATTTATCGATAAATGTGTTATCGGTCTTAATGTTGTTTCTGTAAACCTTGAAATATACTTGCAATATGAGTGTCATGCGAAAGGGCAAGGGCACAGTTGGCATTTGAACTGTTCCATATCTCCATTTATTGATCGATAAATGTGTTATCGGTCATAATGTTGTTCCTATAAAGCCTTGAAATATACTTGCAATATGAGTGTCATACGAAAGGGTAAAGGCACAGTTGGCATTTGAACTGTTCCTTATTTCCATTTATTTATCGATAAATGTGTTATCGGTCATAATGTTGTTTCTGTAAACCGTGAAATATACTTGCAATATGAGTGACATACGAAAGCGCAAGGGCACAGTTGGCCAGTTCAACTGTTCCATATTTCCATTTATTGATCGATAAATGAGTTATCGGTCATAATGTTGTTTCTGTAAACCTTCAAATATACATGCAATATGAGTGCCATACGAAAGCGCAAGGGCACAGTTGGCCAGTTCAACTGTTCCATATTTCCATTTATTGAGCGATAAATGAGTTATCGGTCAGAATGATGTTCCTGTAAACCTTGAAATATAAATGCAATATGAGTTCAACTGTTCCATATTTCCATTTATTGATCGGTAAATGAGTTATCGGTCATAATGTTGTTTCTGTAAACCTTGAAATATACATCCAATATGAGTGCCATACGAAAGGGCAAGGGCACAGTTGGCATTTGAACTGTCCCATATCTCCATTTATTGATCGATAAATGTGTTATCGGTCTTAATGTTGTTCCTATAAAACCTTGACATAGACGTGCAGTATGAGTGTCATGCGAAAGGGCAAGGGCACAGTTGGCATTTGAAATGTTCCTTATTTCCATTTATTTATCGATAAAAGAGTTATCGGTCGTAATGTTGTTCCTGTAAAACCTTGAAATATATGGGCAATATGAGTGTCATACGAAAGGGCAAGGGCACAGTTGGCATTTGAACCGTTCCATATCTCCATTTATTGATCGATAAATGTGTTATCGGTCGTAATGTTGTTCCTATAAAACCTTGAAATAGACGTGCAATATGAGTGTCATACGAAAGGGTAAAGGCACAGTTGGTATTTGAACTGTTCCTTATTTCCATTTATTTATCGATAAATGTGTTATCGGTCATAATGTTGTTTCTGTAAACCTTGAAATATATATGCAATATGAGTGCCATCACAGACATTTGTTGAGTGCGGACGTGTTTTTCACCCCCTCTCGTGTTCTTATTTTATTTATTTGCTTTTCATTCCTACCACTTATTATTTGTGAAATGGACAGTTTCTGTGCTAAGTGTGATAAAAGTTTGTCACGAGGTGACACTCATGTTGTGCCTTGTGGTGGCCTTTGCAATAACTTATTCCACCGCACTTGCTGCGAAGGCAATATGGCCGCATACGATGTGGACTTGCTAATAAAGAATCGCAACATAAGGTATTTCTGCGTGGATTGCTTGGGTTCGTTTGACAGGCTTTGCAGGGCCTACGATACTGTGCTGGCCTCACATAAAGCTAGCCTGGAGACCTCGTTGATAGCCATCGACATGAAATTCAAAGATTTATTTGCCGAAATTGCTATAATTAAAAGTGATATTCAAAATCATCTCAACTCCGACATAAACAAAAACAATGAAAAGTGTATGGAAGTGATGACCGATGGCGTTAATACATTAAAGAATGCTGTTGACTCTATCAACATTAACATCTGATCTGACTTACGTCCAGCGTTCATCTACGCCAGCTGTCGCTGTAAACGAATGTCATGCTGCTTGTACGAATGCTAATGCTACTGCTAATGGCAATGACAATGCTGCATGCAGTGGGGCTAACATTACAAAGTCTCGTAAGAGAAAGACTGTACGGAACAGTGCTAATTCTGTTAATGCTTTTAAATCTGCTGCTACTGATAAAACTACTGCTGTTGCCGAAAATTTTACTGCTGATACCTTCACTGCTTCTTCTGTTATCGTTGCTGGTAATCCTACGAGTGCTACTAATTCTGTTAATGAGGACAGAACGGATTCTGTAAATGCTTCTAACTCTGCTGCTTCTGCTATTATCTCTAATAGTGGTACTGCCGCTGTACCTGCGGTTTACGTTATTAATGTTCTTGGCAATGTTGAAGATCTTAATAATGATAATAATGAAGTGCAAACTGCTGTTTCCAGAGAGGTGATTGCTGTGCCGCCTCCTCGATCGATCTTTGTATCACGGCTGCACTCATCGTTGTCGGAAGCTGACATTGTCAACTATATTGTATCTAAGCTTGGCATTACACCAACTAAATTAAATGTCTTTAAGTTTAATTTTAAGTATGACAGGGACATTTCTTCTTTTAAAATATCAGTCTCTGAGGCATATATTGATAGAGTACTTGAAAATTCTTTTTGGCCGAAACATTCGGTTGTACACCTGTTCACAAAAAAATCGAAATATGTGAGGAATCCAAAAAACTTAATGAACGGTGCGCGAACAGCGCAAAGTTAACAATCAACTACCAAAACGTCCGTGGCCTACGCTCGAAATTAAGTAATTTTTTACTTAATAGTTTTGTGTTCACTGCAGAAGTTATAGCTTTTACTGAAACCTGGTTAAAACCGGATAATTTTAATTCTGAAATTTTTTGTAGTAAGTACGTAGTTTATCGACTGGATCGTGTAGGAAGAGCAGGTGGCGTCCTTATCGCTGTCTGCTCAAACCTTCAATCCGAGTTGCTAGCGTGCGATATCGCAACTGACATTGAATTCGTAGCAGTAAAGCTGTCTCTGGGTTATTTCAGTTTATACATTTGCTGCTCTTATATACCGCCTCGGTCGGATATGCATGTTTATACACGCCATAGCTTAGCTATCTGCAATTTGCACTCTCAATTGCGAAATAATGACCGTCTAGTAGTAAATTGGATCAATATGAACGACTCGAATTTTATGACCCACACAACTCAGCATGAGTTCTTGATAGCCTGTGTGACACATCTCTTCTTCAATTAAACAAATTTCTTAATTGTAAGAACAAGATGTTGGATTTAGTGTTTGCGGATGATTCTTCGGGTACTACTCTTAGCCGAATTCCCCCCTTATCCCTTCCTGAAGACCCTTTACATCCTACGCTTGAGATAGTACTGGATTTCATTCAACCTGCAGTGGCTGAAATATCAAAAGCGAAATCTCGACCCCGTTCGAGATGTTTTTATAAGGTAAATTTTGATGAGCTCAACGAGTTAATTGCTGCTCACGACTGGTCGAACCTCTATGAGTGCAATAATGTAGAGCTAGCGACTTCCATATTTTATAGTTCTATCGAAGAATTCTTTGACAGCTGTGTACCCCTTAGTCTTGTTAGGGCTACAACGGATAAACCGCCTTGGTTTTCTAGGCAACTTGTTAGATTGCATAATATAAAGTCTAGGCTCTACAAGCGTTTTAAAATATCTAGGACACCTGTGAATTTTTCAAAATATTTAGTGGCGCGCTCCAATTTCCATCGTCTCAATGGACAATGTTATAAAGACTACTTAACCTGCTGTAAATTTCAGTTCAGTAGAAATCCAAAACGATTTTATAGTTTTGTTAACTCAAAAAGGAAAACATCTGGATTTCCATCTTCTTTTGTTTATGGGTGTAAAAATGCCAGCACCGATTACGACATTGCGGATCTATTCGCGGAATTTTTTAAGTCTACTTATTCGTCAAATTTTGTTCTATCAGATCGTTACCCGTATAAATTGGAGAGTTCTAATTGGATTTTAAGCCCTTTCATCGACAAAGACACCGTTCTTAAAGGTCTTCTTTCACTCAAACCGATATTTTCTCCGGGTCCGGATGGCGTACCCAGTTGTGTGCTAAAATACTGTGCTGAAAGTCTATCCGAACCGATCTTAAAAATATTTAAACTGTCTTTGGAATCCGCGTCATTCCCATCAATTTGGAATAAATCATTTATTATACCCTTACATAAAAATGGTAGCAGGTCTAATATTGAGAAGTACAGAGGCATAGCTAAACTCTCAGCTATCCCTAAACTTTTTGAACAGGTAATTACGTTCCAACTCCAATATACTTGTAGGTCTTTATTATCACCTTGCCAACACGGTTTTGTAAGTCGCAGATCTACAACTACCAATCTGTTGGAATTTACTTCCTTAGTTATGGACGGTTTCCTGAATGGCAAGCAAACGGATGTCATTTATACCGATTTTAGCAAAGCATTTGACTCTGTTAATCATGCGCTTTTAATTAAGAAACTTGATCTACTTGGTTTTCCTGAACATTTATTACATTTCATTGAAAGTTACCTGGAAGGTAGGACTCAACGAGTTTTGTTCAAAAGCACATTTTCGAAGTCAATTGACGTAACCTCGGGTGTACCTCAGGGTAGCCATCTGGGCCCATTGCTTTTTACGCTGTTCATAAATGACTTACCTAAGGTTATCTTACATTCTCGAGTTCTTATGTACGCAGATGACGTTAAAATCTGTTACACTTATCTGCCATCGGACTCGTCCTGTCTCGACCGCTTGCAGGTCGATTTAGACTTATTTCAAAGTTGGTGTACAGCAAACTTACTTGTTTTGAATTACTCTAAGTGTAATCAAATGACATTTCACTGTGTGAAACCAGTTATAACATCTTATATGCTAAACGCCTTACCTTTGGAGCGTATATCTGTTGCAAAAGATCTGGGTGTAATATTTGATCCCAAATTGAGTTTTACTATTCATATTTCATCTACTATAAACAAAGCAAATGGGGTACTTGGGTTTATAAAGCGATGGGCTAAAGAGTTTGATGACCCTTATTTCACCAGGATTCCTTACACCTCATTAGTACGTCCAATTCTGGAGTATTGCTCCTGTGTTTGGTCTCCGAGCTATCAAAATCGCATCAACCGGATCGAGTCGGTCCAGAAACAGTTTTTAATTTTTGCATTGCGAGGTCTCAATTGGGATTCGAGTCTTCACCTACCACCGTATAGGAATAGACTTCTCCTTATTAGATTGCCAGCGCTAGAAGACCGTAGAATATTACTCGGCGTAATGTTCATTCACAAATTAATTATCGGAGAGGTTGACTCTCCCGACCTGGTTAGCAGACTACATTTTGCAGTTCCTGTTAGGACTTCCAGACATTTTGTGCCCTTCCATTTGCCTCTTTGCAGGCAAAATTTTGCCAGAAATAACCCCATGCGAATTTGGTGCTCACGTTATAATGAGTTGTACAACTGTATCAGTTTCGAATTTTCAACTGCCGCCCTGCATACGGCCATATCTACTCTTGATCTTAGCCTGATATTTTAATATTTTCTTTTTGTTATTTAATTTGATATTATATATATATTATATGTTAACTAAATGTATATAATTTTTGTTCATAACTTTAATTTGCGCTTTGTATACATTCTTCTATATTTTATATTTTATCCCTTTATACTCAATAGTCGATCGCTATATGTTTTGAGTCGACTTTAAACTTAAAATAAATAAATAAATAAATAAATAAATACGAAAGGGCAAGGGCACAGTTGGCATTTGAACTGTTCCATATCTCCATTTATTGATCGATAAATGTGTTATCGGTCGTAATGTTGTTTCTGTAAACCTTGAAATATAAATGCAATATGAGTGCCATCGATAAAAGAGTTATCGGTCATAATGTTGTTTCTGTAAACCTTCAAATATACATGCAATATGAGTGCCATACGAAAGCGCAAGGGCACAGTTGGCCAGTTCAACTGTTCCATATTTCCATTTATTGAGCGATGAATGAGTTATCGGTCAGAATGATGTTCCTGTAAACCTTGAAATATAAATGCAATATGAGTTCAACTGTTCCATATTTCCATTTATTGATCGGTAAATGAGTTATCGGTCATAATGTTGTTTCTGTAAACCTTGAAATATACATCCAATATGAGTGCCATACGAAAGGGCAAGGGCACAGTTGGCATTTGAACTGTTCCATATCTCCATTTATTGATCGATAAATGTGTTATCGGTCTTAATGTTGTTCCTATAAAACCTTGATATAGACGTGCAGTATGAGTGTCATGCGAAAGGGTAAAGGCACAGTTGGCATTTGAACTATTCCTTATTTCCATTTATTTATCGATAAATGTGTTATCGGTCATAATGTTGTTTCTGTAAACCTTGAAATATATGGGCAATATGAGTGTCATGCGAAAGGGCAAGGGCACAGTTGGCATTTGAACTGTTTCATATCTCCATTTATTGATCGATAGATGTGTTATCGGTCATAATGTTGTTCCTATAAAGCCTTGAAATATACTTGCAATATGAGTGTCATACGAAAGGGTAAAGGCACAGTTGGCATTTGAACTGTTCCTTATTTCCATTTATTTATCGATAAATGTGTTATCGGTCATAATGTTTTTTCTGTAAACCTTGAAATATACTTGCAATATGAGTGTCATGCGAAAGGGCAAGGGCACAGTTGGCATTTGAACTGTTCCATATCTCCATTTATTGATCGATAAATGTGTTATCGGTCGTAATGTTGTTCCTATAAAACCTTGAAATATAAATGCAATATGAGTGCCATACGAAAGCGTAAGGGCACAGTTGGCCATTTCAACTGTTCCATATTTCCATTTATTGATCGATAAATGAGTTATCGGTCATAATGTTGTTTCTGTAAACCTTCAAATATACATGCAATATGAGTGCCATACGAAAGGGCAAGGGCACAGTTGGCATTTGAACTGTTCCATATCTCCATTTATTGATCGATAAATGTGTTATCGGTCGTAATGTTGTTTCTGTAAACCTTGAAATATAAATGCAATATGAGTGCCATACGAAAGCGTAAGGGCACAGTTGGCCATTTCAACTGTTCCATATTTCCATTTATTGATCGATAAATGAGTTATCGGTCATAATGTTGTTTCTGTAAACCTTCAAATATACATGCAATATGAGTGCCATACGAAAGGGCAAGGGCACAGTTGGCATTTGAACTGTTCCATATCTCCATTTATTGATCGATAAATGTGTTATCGGTCGTAATGTTGTTCCTATAAAACCTTGATATAGACGTGCAATATGAGTGTCATACGAAAGGGTAAAGGCACAGATGGCATTTGAACCGTTCCATATCTCCATTTATTGATCGATAAATGTGTTATCGGTCTTAATGTTGTTCCTGTAAAACCTTGAAATATATGGGCAATATGAGTGTCATACGAAAGGGCAAGGGCACAGTTGGCATTTGAACCGTTCCATATCTCCATTTATTGATCGATAAATGTGTTATCGGTCGTAATGTTCTTCCTATAAAACCTTGAAATATATGGGCAATATGAGTGACATACGAAAGGGCAAGGGCACAGTTGGCATTTGAACTGTTCCATATCTCCATTTATTGATCGATAAATGTGTTATCGGTCGTAATGTTGTTCCTATAAAACCTTGAAATATATGGGCAATATGAGTGACATACGAAAGGGCAAGGGCACAGTTGGCATTTCAACCGTTCCATATTTCCATTTATTGATCGATAAATGAGTTATCGGTCATAATGTTGTTTCTGTAAACCTTCAAATATACATGCAATATGAGTGCCATACGAAAGGGCAAGGGCACAGTTGGCATTTGAACTGTTCCTTATTTCCATTTATTTATCGATAAATGTGTTATCGGTCGTAATGTTGTTCCTGTAAAACCTTGAAATATATGGGCAATATGAGTGCCATACGAAAGGGCAAGGGCACAGTTGGCATTTCAACCGTTCCATATCTCCATTTATTGATCGATAAATGTGTTATCGGTCATAATGTTGTTTCTGTAAACCTTCAAATATACATGCAATATGAGTGCCATACGAAAGGGCAAGGGCACAGTTGGCATTTGAACCGTTCCATATCTCCATTTATTGATCGATAAATGTGTTATCGGTCGTAATGTTCTTCCTATAAAACCTTGAAATATATGGGCAATATGAGTGACATACGAAAGGGCAAGGGCACAGTTGGCATTTGAACTGTTCCATATCTCCATTTATTGATCGATAAATGTGTTATCGGTCGTAATGTTGTTTCTGTAAACCTTGAAATATAAATGCAATATGAGTGCCATACGAAAGCGTAAGGGCACAGTTGGCCATTTCAACTGTTCCATATTTCCATTTATTGATCGATAAATGAGTTATCGGTCATAATGTTGTTTCTGTAAACCTTCAAATATACATGCAATATGAGTGCCATACGAAAGGGCAAGGGCACAGTTGGCATTTGAACTGTTCCTTATTTCCATTTATTTATCGATAAATGTGTTATCGGTCGTAATGTTGTTCCTATAAAACCTTGAAATATATGGGCAATATGAGTGACATACGAAAGGGCAAGGGCACAGTTGGCATTTCAACCGTTCCATATCTCCATTTATTGATCGATAAATGTGTTATCGGTCGTAATGTTGTTCCTATAAAACCTTGATATAGACGTGCAATATGAGTGTCATACGAAAGGGTAAAGGCACAGTTGGCATTTGAACTGTTCCTTATTTCCATTTATTGATCGATAAATGTGTTATCGGTCTTAATGTTGTTCCTGTAAAACCTTGAAATATATGGGCAATATGAGTGTCATACGAAAGGGCAAGGGCACAGTTGGCATTTCAACCGTTCCATATCTCCATTTATTGATCGATAAATGTGTTATCGGTCATAATGTTGTTTCTGTAAACCTTCAAATATACATGCAATATGAGTGCCATACGAAAGGGCAAGGGCACAGTTGGCATTTGAACCGTTCCATATCTCCATTTATTGATCGATAAATGTGTTATCGGTCGTAATGTTCTTCCTATAAAACCTTGAAATATATGGGCAATATGAGTGACATACGAAAGGGCAAGGGCACAGTTGGCATTTGAACTGTTCCATATCTCCATTTATTGATCGATAAATGTGTTATCGGTCGTAATGTTGTTTCTGTAAACCTTGAAATATAAATGCAATATGAGTGCCATACGAAAGCGTAAGGGCACAGTTGGCCATTTCAACTGTTCCATATTTCCATTTATTGATCGATAAATGAGTTATCGGTCATAATGTTGTTTCTGTAAACCTTCAAATATACATGCAATATGAGTGCCATACGAAAGCGCAAGGGCACATTTGGCCAGTTCAACTGTTCCATATTTCCATTTATTGAGTGATAAATGAGTTATCGGTCAGAATGATGTTCCTGTAAACCTTGAAATATAAATGCAATATGAGTTCAACTGTTCCATATTTCCATTTATTGATCGGTAAATGAGTTATCGGTCATAATGTTGTTTCTGTAAACCTTGAAATATACATCCAATATGAGTGCCATACGAAAGGGCAAGGGCACAGTTGGTATTTGAACTGTTCCATATCTCCATTTATTGATCGATAAATGTGTTATCGGTCTTAATGTTGTTCCTGTAAAACCTTGAAATATATGGGCAATATGAGTGTCATGCGAAAGGGCAAGGGCACAGTTGGCATTTGAACCGTTCCATATCTCCATTTATTGATCGATAAATGTGTTATCGGTCGTAATGTTGTTCCTATAAAACCTTGAAATAGACGTGCAATATGAGTGTCATACGAAAGGGTAAAGGCACAGTTGGCATTTGAACTGTTCCTTATTTCCATTTATTTATCGATAAATATGTTATCGGTCATAATGTTGTTTCTGTAAACCTTGAAATATACATGCAATATGAGTGCCATACGAAAGGGCAAGGGCACAGTTGGCATTTGAACTGTTCCATATCTCCATTTATTGATCGATAAATGTGTTATCGGTCGTAATGTTGTTCCTATAAAACCTTGATATAGACGTGCAATATGAGTGTCATACGAAAGGGTAAAGGCACAGTTGGCATTTGAACTGTTCCTTATTTCCATTTATTGATCGATAAATGTGTTATCGGTCTTAATGTTGTTCCTGTAAAACCTTGAAATATATGGGCAATATGAGTGTCATACGAAAGGGCAAGGGCACAGTTGGCATTTCAACCGTTCCATATCTCCATTTATTGATCGATAAATGTGTTATCGGTCGTAATGTTGTTCCTATAAAACCTTGAAATAGACGTGCAATATGAGTATCATACGAAAGGGTAAAGGCACAGTTGGCATTTGAACTGTTCCTTATTTCCATTTATTTATCGATAAATGTGTTATCGGTCGTAATGTTGTTTCTGTAAACCTTGAAATATAAATGCAATATGAGTGACATACGAAAGGGCAAGGGCACAGTTGGCATTTGAACCGTTCCATATCTCCATTTATTGATCGATAAATGTGTTATCGGTCGTAATGTTGTTCCTATAAAACCTTGAAATAGACGTGCTATATGAGTGTCATACGAAAGGGCAAGGGCACAGTTGGCATTTGAACTGTTCCATATCTCCATTTATTGATCGATAAATGTGTTATCGGTCGTAATGTTGTTCCTATAAAACCTTGAAATAGACGTGCTATATGAGTGTCATACGAAAGGGCAAGGGCACAGTTGGCATTTGAACTGTTCCATATCTCCATTTATTGATCGATAAATGTGTTATCGGTCGTAATGTTGTTTCTGTAAACCTTGAAATATAAATGCAATATTAGTGCCATAAGAAAGCGTAAGGGACCAGTTGGCCAGTTCAACTGTTCCATATTTCCATTTATTGATCGATAAATGAGTTATCGGTCATAATGTTGTTTCTGTAGACCTTCAAATATACATGCAATATGAGTGACATACGAAAGGGCAAGGGCACAGTTGGCATTTGAACTGTTCCATATCTCCATTTATTGATCGATAAATGTGTTATCGGTCGTAATGTTGTTCCTATAAAACCTTGATATAGACGTGCAATAGGAGTGTCATACGAAAGGGTAAAGGCACAGTTGGCATTTGAACTGTTCCTTATTTCCATTTATTTATCGATAAATGTGTTATCGGTCGTAATGTTGTTCCTATAAAACCTTGAAATATATGGGCAATATGAGTGGCATACGAAAGGGCAAGGGCACAGTTGGCATTTGAACCGTTCCATATCTCCATTTATTGATCGATAAATGTGTTATCGGTCGTAATGGTGTTCCTATAAAACCTTGAAATAGACGTGCTATATGAGTGTCATACGAAAGGGCAAGGGCACAGTTGGCATTTGAACTGTTCCTTATTTCCATTTATTGATCGATAAAAGAGTTATCGGTTGGCATTTGAACTGATCCTTATTTCCATTTATTTATCGATAAAATAGTTATCGTCAAAATGATATTCCTATAAAACCTTGAAATATACGTGCAATATGAGTGTCATACGAAAGGGTAAATGCACAGTTGGCATTTGAACTGATCGTTATTTCCATTTATTTATCGATAAAAGAGTTATCGGTCAAAATGTTGTTCCTATAAAACCTTGAAATATATGGGCAATATGAGTGACATACGAAAGGGCAAGGGCACAGTTGGCATTTGAACCGTTCCATATCTCCATTTATTGATCGATAAATGTGTTATCGGTCGTAATGTTGTTCCTATAAAACCTAGAAATAGGCGTGAAATATGAGTGTCATACGAAAGGGTAAAGGCACAGTTGGCATTTGAACTGATCCTTATTTCCATTTATTTATCGATAAAAGAGTTATCGGTCAAAATGTTGTTCCTATATATGTCATACGAAAGGGCAAAGGCACAGTTGGAATTTGAACTGTTCCATATGTCCATTTATTGATCGATAAATGTGTTATCGGTCGTAATGTTGTTCCTATAAAACCTTGAAATATATGTGCAATATGAGTGTCATACGAAAGGGCAAGGGCACAGCTGGCATTTGAACTGTTCCTTATCTCCATTTATTGATCGATAAATGTGTTATCGGTCGTAATGTTGTTCCTATAAAACCTTGAAATATACGTGCAATATGAGCGTCACACGAAAGGCCAAAGGCACAGTTGGCATTCGAACTATTCTATATTTCCATTTATTGATCGATAAATGAGTTATCGGTCAGAATGTTGTTCCTGTAAACCTTGAAATATACATGCAATATGAGTGGCATACGAAAGGGCAAGGGCACAGTTGGCCAGTTCAACTGTTCCATATTTCCATTTATTGATCGATAAATGAGTTATCGGTCATAATGTTGTTTCTGTAAGCCTTGAAATATACATGCAATATGAGTGCCATACGAAAGGGCAAGGGCACAGTTGGCCAGTTCAACTGTTCCATATTTCCATTTATTGATCGATAAATGTGTTATCGGTCGTAATGTTGTTCCTATAAAACCTTGAACTATACGTGCAATATGAGTGTCATACCAAAGGGCAAGGGCACAGTTGGCCAGTTCAACTGTTCCATATTTCCATTTATTGATCGATAAATGTGTTATCAGTCGTAATGTTGTTCCTATAAAACCTTGAAATATATGTGCAATATGAGTGTCATACGAAAGGGCAAGCGCACAGTTGGCATTTGAACTGTTCCATATTTCCATTTATTGATCGATAAATGAGTTATCGGTCAGAATGACGTTCCTGTAAACCTTGAAATATAAATGCAATATGAGTGCCATACGAAAGGGGAAGGGCACAGTTGGACAGTTCAACTGTTCCATATTTCCATTTACTGATCGATAAATGAGTTATCGGTCATAATGTTGTTCCTATAAAACCTTGAAATATACGTGCAATATGAGTGTCATACCAAAGGGCAAGGGCACAGTTGGCCAGTTCAACTGTTCCATATTTCCATTTATTGATCGATAAATGTGTTATCGGTCATAATGTTGTTCCTATAAAACCTTGAAATATACGTGCAATATGAGTGTCATACCAAAGGGCAAGGGCACAGTTGGCCAGTCCAACTGTTCCATATTTCCATTTATTGATCGATAAATGAGTTATCGGTCATAATGTTGTTTCTGTAAACCTTGAAATATACATGCAGTATGAGTGCCATACGAAAGGGGAAGGGCACAGTTGGCCAGTTCAACTGTTCCATATTTCCATTTGTTGATCGATAAATGAGTTATCGGTCATAATGTTATTTCTGTAAGCCTTGAAATATACATGCAATATGAGTGTCATACCAAAGGGCAAGGGCACAGTTGGCCAGTTCAACTGTTCCATATTTCCATTTATTGATCGATAAATGTGTTATCGGTCGTAATGTTGTTCCTATAAAACCTTGAAATATACGTGCAATATGAGTGTCATACCAAAGGGCAAGGGCACAGTTGGCCAGTTCAACTGTTCCATATTTCCATTTATTGATCGATAAATGTGTTATCGGTCGTAATGTTGTTCCTATAAAACCTTGAAATATATGTGCAATATGAGTGTCATACGAAAGGGCAAGGGCACAGCTGGCATTTGAACTGTTCCTTATCTCCATTTATTGATCGATAAATGTGTTATCGGTCGTAATGTTGTTCCTATAAAACCTTGAAATATACGTGCAATATGAGCGTCACACGAAAGGCCAAAGGCACAGTTGGCATTCGAACTATTCTATATTTCCATTTATTGATCGATAAATGAGTTATCGGTCAGAATGTTGTTCCTGTAAACCTTGAAATATACATGCAATATGAGTGGCATACGAAAGGGCAAGGGCACAGTTGGCCAGTTCAACTGTTCCATATTTCCATTTATTGATCGATAAATGAGTTATCGGTCATAATGTTGTTTCTGTAAGCCTTGAAATATACATGCAATATGAGTGCCATACGAAAGGGCAAGGGCACAGTTGGCCAGTTCAACTGTTCCATATTTCCATTTATTGATCGATAAATGTGTTATCGGTCGTAATGTTGTTCCTATAAAACCTTGAACTATACGTGCAATATGAGTGTCATACCAAAGGGCAAGGGCACAGTTGGCCAGTTCAACTGTTCCATATTTCCATTTATTGATCGATAAATGTGTTATCAGTCGTAATGTTGTTCCTATAAAACCTTGAAATATATGTGCAATATGAGTGTCATACGAAAGGGCAAGCGCACAGTTGGCATTTGAACTGTTCCATATTTCCATTTATTGATCGATAAATGAGTTATCGGTCAGAATGACGTTCCTGTAAACCTTGAAATATAAATGCAATATGAGTGCCATACGAAAGGGGAAGGGCACAGTTGGACAGTTCAACTGTTCCATATTTCCATTTACTGATCGATAAATGAGTTATCGGTCATAATGTTGTTCCTATAAAACCTTGAAATATACGTGCAATATGAGTGTCATACCAAAGGGCAAGGGCACAGTTGGCCAGTTCAACTGTTCCATATTTCCATTTATTGATCGATAAATGTGTTATCGGTCATAATGTTGTTCCTATAAAACCTTGAAATATACGTGCAATATGAGTGTCATACCAAAGGGCAAGGGCACAGTTGGCCAGTCCAACTGTTCCATATTTCCATTTATTGATCGATAAATGTGTTATCGGTCGTAATGTTGTTCCTATAAAACCTTGAAATATATGTGCAATATGAGTGTCATACGAAAGGGCAAGCGCACAGTTGGCATTTGAACTGTTCCATATTTCCATTTATTGATCGATAAATGAGTTATCGGTCAGAATGACGTTCCTGTAAACCTTGAAATATAAATGCAATATGAGTGCCATACGAAAGGGCAAGGACACAGTTGGCCAGTTCAACTGTTCCATATTTCCATTTGTTGATCGATAAATGAGTTATCGGTCATAATGTTGTTTCTGTAAACCTTGAAATATACATGCAGTATGAGTGCCATACGAAAGGGGAAGGGCACAGTTGGCCAGTTCAACTGTTCCATATTTCCATTTGTTGATCGATAAATGAGTTATCGGTCATAATGTTGTTTCTGTAAGCCTTGAAATATACATGCAATATGAGTGTCATACCAAAGGGCAAGGGCACAGTTGGCCAGTTCAACTGTTCCATATTTCCATTTATTGATCGATAAATGTGTTATCGGTCGTAATGTTGTTCCTATAAAACCTTGAAATATACGTGCAATATGAGTGTCATACCAAAGGGCAAGGGCAGAGTTGGCCAGTTCAACTGTTCCATATTTCCATTTATTGATCGATAAATGTGTTATCGGTCGTAATGTTGTTCCTATAAAACCTTGAAATATACATGCAATATGAGTGTCATACCAAAGGGCAAGGGCACAGTTGGCCAGTTCAACTGTTCCATATTTCCATTTATTGATCGATAAATGTGTTATCGGTCGTAATGTTGTTCCTATAAAACCTTGAAATATACGTGCAATATGAGTGTCATACCAAAGGGCAAGGGCACAGTTGGCCAGTTCAACTGTTCCATATTTCCATTTATTGATCGATAAATGTGTTATCGGTCGTAATGTTGTTCCTATAAAACATTGAAATATATGTGCAATATGAGTGTCATACGAAAGGGCAAGGGCACAGTTGGCATTTGAACTGTTCCATATCTCAATTTATTGATCGATAAATGTGTTATCGGTCAAAATGTTGTTCCTATTAAACCTTGAAATAGACGTGCAATATGAGTGTCATACGAAAGGGCAAGGGCACAGTTGGCATTCGAACTGTTCCATATTTCCATTTATTGATCGATAAATGAGTTATCGGTCAGAATGACGTTCCTGTAAACCTTGAAATATAAATGCAATATGAGTGCCATACGAAAGGGCAAGGACACAGTTGGCCAGTTCAACTGTTCCATATTTCCATTTGTTGATCGATAAATGAGTTATCGGTCATAATGTTGTTTCTGTAAACCTTGAAATATACATGCAATATGAGTGCCATACGAAAGGGCAAGGGCACAGTTGGACAGTTCAACTGTTCCATATTTCCATTTACTTATCGATAAATGAGTTATCGGTCATAATGTTGTTACTATAAAACCTTGAAATATACGTGCAATATGAGTGTCATACGAAAGGGTAAAGGCACAGTTGGCATTTGAACTGATCCTTATTTCCATTAATTTATCGATAAAAGAGTTATCGGTCAAAATGTTGTTCCTATAAAACCATGAAATAGACGTGCAATATGAGTGTCATACGAAAGGGTAAAGGCACAGTTGGCATTTGAACTGTTCCATATTTCCATTTATTGATCGATAAATGAGTTATCGGTCATAATTTTGTTCCTGCAAAAACTTAAAATAGACGTGCAATATGAGTGTCATACGAAAGGGTAAAGGCACAGTTGGCATTTGAACTGTTCCTTATTTCCATTTATTGATCGATAAAAGAGTTATCGGTCAAAATTTTGTTCCTATAAAACCTTGAAATATACGTGCAATATGAGTGTCATACGAAAGGGTAAAGGCACAGTTGGCATTTGAACTGATCCTTATTTCCATTTATTGATCGATAAAAGAGTTATCGGTCAAAATGTTGTTCCTATAAAACCATGAAATAGACGTGCAATATGAGTGTCATACGAAAGGGTAAAGGCACAGTTGGCATTTGAACTGTTCCATATTTCCATTTATTGATCGATAAATGAGTTATCGGTCATAATGTTGTTCCTGCAAAACCTTAAAATAGACGTGCAATATGAGTGCCATACGAAAGGGCAAGGGCACAGTTGGCATTTGAACTGTTCCATATCTCCATTTATTGATCGATAGATGTGTTATCGGTCAAAATGTTGTTCCTATAAAACCTTGAAATAGACGTGCAATATGAGTGTCATACGAAAGTGCAAGGGCACAGTTGGCATTGAGTTATCGGTCAGAATGATGTTCCTGTAAACCTTGAAATATAAATGCAATATGAGTGCCATACGAAAGGGCAAGGGCACAGTTGGCCAGTTCAACTGTTCCATATTTCCATTTATTGATCGATAAATGAGTTATCGGTCAGAATGATGTTCCTGTAAACCTTGAAATATAAATGCAATATGAGTGCCATACGAAAGGGCAAAGGCACAGTTGGCCAGTTCAACTGTTCCATATTTCCATTTATTGATCGATAAATGAGTTATCGGTCAGAATGATGTTCCTGTAAACCTTGAAATATAAATGCGATATGAGTGCCATACGAAAGGGCAAAGGCACAGTTGGCATTTGAACTGTTCCATATATCCATTTATTGATCGATAAATGTGTTATCGGTCGTAATGTTGTTCCTATAAAACCTTGAAATATACGTGCAATATGAGCGTCACACGAAAGGGCAAAGGCACAGTTGCCATTTGAACTATTCCATATTTCCATTTTGTATAATTTGATGAATACTCACTCAGAGGTATATCTTGGGGATTGGGGCGCTCCTCCTTTGCGATGTCCTGATAAGAGTTGAGAAGTGATGATCTCTGATTGGCAATTCAATTCTGGTTGTCTTTGATCTTTTCTGGATCGTAATTATAGTTGTAGAGGTTTGAGAAAACGGGTCGCTTTACAATTCACAAACCGAATGCAAAAGAAAACCTACTTGTATGCCGCGATCTATATATATACATACATATATGGTTTCACTTTCGTTTAATAGTTATTCTATTTGAAGAATATATAATAAAATGCCGGGTGATGACGATATCGCACTTTCGAGAACTTTCAAAACTTTATTTATCGGTTAAATCACAATATGTACATATATAGAAAGACTGATAAATTTATAAAAACTTGTAAAACTCGCCAAAAGCCGGTGTATATGCAGAACAATATTTGTAATAATAATAATGATGGCCGCCCCACAATAGCAGTTTTGCATGCGGCGATTTGGTGTGGGGTGATTTACGCAAGGGTTGCCACACGTCCCAAATGCTTCCATATTTCATACTTAAGCTAAGGGTGTGTTTATATGTTGAGGTGAACAATATAATGTAATTCATAATGAGATATACATAGTATAAATATGAGATATAATATATGAAAATAATTGTACTAAAATATATAACATGATATAAAGAGGTAATTCAATGAAAATTATTATATTTGTACAATTCATGTAATGGGTTTTATTATGGTTTTGGGATTGGGACGGGTGGCTACCTCAGTCGCGTAAACACATTTATTGATCGATAAATGAGTTATCGGTCAGAATGTTGTTCCTGTAAACTTTGAAATATACATGCAATATGAGTGCCATACGAAAGGGCAAGTGCACAGTTGGCCAGTTCAACTGTTCCATATTTCCATTTATTGATCGATAAATGAGTTATCGGTCATAATGTTGTTTCTGTAAACCTTGAAATATACATGCAGTATGAGTGCCATACGAAAGGGGAAGGGCACAGTTGGACAGTTCAACTGTTCCATATTTCCATTTACTGATCGATAAATGAGTTATCGGTCATAATGTTGATCCTATAAAACCTTGAAATATACGTGCAATATGAGTGTCATACGAAAGGGTAAAGGCACATTTGGCATTTGAACTGTTCCATATTTCCATTTATTGATCGATAAATGAGTTATTGGTCATAATGTTGTTAATGCAAAACCTTAAAATAGACGTGCAATATGCTTTTCATACGAAAGGGTAAAGGCACAGTTGGCATTTGAACTGTTCCTTATTTCCATTTATTGATCGATAAAAGAGTTATCGGTCAAAATGTTGTTCCTATAAAACCTTGAAATAGACGTGCAATATGAGTGTCATACGAAAGGGTAAAGGCACAGTTGGCATTTGAACTGTTCCTTATTTCCATTTATTGATCGATAAAAGAGTTATCGGTCAAAATGTTGTTCCTATAAAACCTTGAAATATACATGCAGTATGAGTGCCATATGAAAGGGGAAGGGCACAGTTGGACAGTTCAACTGTTCCATATTTCCATTTACTGATCGATAAATGAGTTATCGGTCATAATGTTGTTCCTATAAAACCTTGAAATATACGTGCAATATGAGTGTCATACGAAAGGGTAAAGGCACAGTTGGCATTTGAACTGTTCCATATTTCCATTTATTGATCGATAAATGAGTTATCGGTCATAATGTTGTTCCTGCAAAACCTTAAAATAGACGTGCAATATGAGTGTCATACCAAAGGGCAAGGGCACAGTTGGCATTTGAACTGTTCCATATCTTCATTTATTGATCGATAAATGTGATATCGGTCGTAATGTTGTTCCTATAAAACCTTGAAATAGACGGGCAATATGAGTGTCATGCGGAAGGGTAAAGGCACAGTTGGCATTTGAACTGTTCCATATTTCCATTTATTGATCGATAAATGAGTTATCGGTCATAATGTTGTTCCTGCAAAACCTTAAAATAGACGTGCAATATGAGTGTCATATGAAAGGGTAAAGGCACAGTTGGCATTTGAACTGATCCTTATTTCCATTTATTGATCGATAAAAGAGTTATCGGTCAAAATGTTGTTCCTATAAAACCATGAAATAGACGTGCAATATGAGTGTCATACGAAAGGGTAAAGGCACAGTTGGCATTTGAACTGTTCCATATTTCCATTTATTGATCGATAAATGAGTTATCGGTCATAATGTTGTTCCTGCAAAACCTTAAAATAGACGTGCAATATGAGTGCCATACGAAAGGGCAAGGGCACAGTTGGCATTTGAACTGTTCCATATCTCCATTTATTGATCGATAGATGTGTTATCGGTCAAAATGTTGTTCCTATAAAACCTTGAAATAGACGTGCAATATGAGTGTCATACGAAAGTGCAAGGGCACAGTTGGCATTGAGTTATCGGTCAGAATGATGTTCCTGTAAACCTTGAAATATAAATGCAATATGAGTGCCATACGAAAGGGCAAGGGCACAGTTGGCCAGTTCAACTGTTCCATATTTCCATTTATTGATCGATAAATGAGTTATCGGTCAGAATGATGTTCCTGTAAACCTTGAAATATAAATGCAATATGAGTGCCATACGAAAGGGCAAAGGCACAGTTGGCCAGTTCAACTGTTCCATATTTCCATTTATTGATCGATAAATGAGTTATCGGTCAGAATGATGTTCCTGTAAACCTTGAAATATAAATGCAATATGAGTGCCATACGAAAGGGCAAAGGCACAGTTGGCATTTGAACTGTTCCATATATCCATTTATTGATCGATAAATGTGTTATCGGTCGTAATGTTGTTCCTATAAAACCTTGAAATATACGTGCAATATGAGCGTCACACGAAAGGGCAAAGGCACAGTTGCCATTTGAACTATTCCATATTTCCATTTTGTATAATTTGATGAATACTCACTCAGAGGTATATCTTGGGGATTGGGGCGCTCCTCCTTTGCGATGTCCTGATAAGAGTTGAGAAGTGATGATCTCTGATTGGCAATTCAATTCTGGTTGTCTTTGATCTTTTCTGGATCGTAATTATAGTTGTAGAGGTTTGAGAAAACGGGTCGCTTTACAATTCACAAACCGAATGCAAAAGAAAACCTACTTGTATGCCGCGATCTATATATATACATACATATATGGTTTCACTTTCGTTTAATAGTTATTCTATTTGAAGAATATATAATAAAATGCCGGGTGATGACGATATCGCACTTTCGAGAACTTTCAAAACTTTATTTATCGGTTAAATCACAATATGTACATATATAGAAAGACTGATAAATTTATAAAAACTTGTAAAACTCGCCAAAAGCCGGTGTATATGCAGAACAATATTTGTAATAATAATAATGATGGCCGCCCCCACATCAGCTGTTTTGCATGCGGCGATTTGGTGTGGGGTGATTTACGCAAGGGTTGCCACACGTCCCAAATGCTTCCATATTTCATACTTAAGCTAAGGGTGTGTTTATATGTTGAGGTGAACAATATAATGTAATTCATAATGAGATATACATAGTATAAATATGAGATATAATATATGAAAATAATTGTACTAAAATATATAACATGATATAAAGAGGTAATTCAATGAAAATTATTATATTTGTACAATTCATGTAATGGGTTTTATTATGGTTTTGGGATTGGGACGGGTGGCTACCTCAGTCGCGTAAACACATTTATTGATCGATAAATGAGTTATCGGTCAGAATGTTGTTCCTGTAAACTTTGAAATATACATGCAATATGAGTGCCATACGAAAGGGCAAGTGCACAGTTGGCCAGTTCAACTGTTCCATATTTCCATTTATTGATCGATAAATGATTTATCGGTCATAATGTTGTTTCTGTAAACCTTGAAATATACATGCAGTATGAGTGCCATACGAAAGGGGAAGGGCACAGTTGGACAGTTCAACTGTTCCATATTTCCATTTACTGATCGATAAATGAGTTATCGGTCATAATGTTGATCCTATAAAACCTTGAAATATACGTGCAATATGAGTGTCATACGAAAGGGTAAAGGCACATTTGGCATTTGAACTGTTCCATATTTCCATTTATTGATCGATAAATGAGTTATCGGTCATAATGTTGTTAATGCAAAACCTTAAAATAGACGTGCAATATGCTTTTCATACGAAAGGGTAAAGGCACAGTTGGCATTTGAACTGTTCCTTATTTCCATTTATTGATCGATAAAAGAGTTATCGGTCAAAATGTTGTTCCTATAAAACCTTGAAATAGACGTGCAATATGAGTGTCATACGAAAGGGTAAAGGCACAGTTGGCATTTGAACTGTTCCTTATTTCCATTTATTCATCGATAAAAGAGTTATCGGTCAAAATGTTGTTCCTATAAAACCTTGAAATATACATGCAGTATGAGTGCCATATGAAAGGGGAAGGGCACAGTTGGACAGTTCAACTGTTCCATATTTCCATTTACTGATCGATAAATGAGTTATCGGTCATAATGTTGTTCCTATAAAACCTTGAAATATACGTGCAATATGAGTGTCATACGAAAGGGTAAAGGCACAGTTGGCATTTGAACTGTTCCATATTTCCATTTATTGATCGATAAATGAGTTATCGGTCATAATGTTGTTCCTGCAAAACCTTAAAATAGACGTGCAAAATGAGTGTCATACCAAAGGGCAAGGGCACAGTTGGCATTTGAACTGTTCCATATCTACATTTATTGATCGATAAATGTGATATCGGTCGTAATGTTGTTCCTATAAAACCTTGAAATAGACGGGCAATATGAGTGTCATGCGGAAGGGTAAAGGCACAGTTGGCATTTGAACTGTTCCATATTTCCATTTATTGATCGATAAATGAGTTATCGGTCATAATGTTGTTCCTGCAAAACCTTAAAATAGACGTGCAATATGAGTGTCATACGAAAATGTAAAGGCACAGTTGGCATTTGAACTGTTCCTTATTTCCATTTATTGATCGATAAAAGAGTTATCGGTCAGAATGTTGTTCCTATAAAACCTTGAAATAGACGTGCAATATGAGTGTCATACGAAAGGGTAAAGGCACAGTTGGCATTTGAACTGTTCCTTATTTCCATTTATTGATCGATAAATGAGTTATCGGTCATAATGTTGTTCCTGCAAAACCTTAAAATAGAAGTGCAATATTGGTGTCATACGAAAGGGTAAAGGCACAGTTGGCATTTGAACTATTCTATATTTCCATTTATTGATCGATAAATGAGTTATCGGTCATAATGGTGTTCCTGCAAAACCTTAAAATAGTGTCATACGAAAGGATAAAGGCACAGTTGGCATTTGAACTGTTCCATATTTCCATTTATTGATCGATAAATGAGTTATCGGTCATAATGTTGTTCCTGCAAAACCTTAAAATAGACGTGCAATATGAGTGTCATACGAAAGGGTAAAGGCACAGTTGGCATTTGAACTGTTCCATATTTCCATTTATTGATCGATAAATGAGTTATCGGTCATAATGTTGTTCCTGCAAAACCTTAAAATAGACGTGCAATATGAGTGTCACACCAAAGGGCAAGGGCACAGTTGGCATTTGAACTGTTCCATATCTACATTTATTGATCGATAAATGTGATATCGGTCGTAATGTTGTTCCTATAAAACCTTGAAATAGACGGGCAATATGAGTGTCATGCGGAAGGGTAAAGGCACAGTTGGCATTTGAACTGTTCCATATTTCCATTTATTGATCGATAAATGAGTTATCGGTCATAATGTTGTTCCTGCAAAACCTTAAAATAGACGTGCAATATGAGTGTCATACGAAAATGTAAAGGCACAGTTGGCATTTGAACTGTTCCTTATTTCCATTTATTGATCGATAAAAGAGTTATCGGTCAGAATGTTGTTCCTATAAAACCTTGAAATAGACGTGCAATATGAGTGTCATACGAAAGGGTAAAGGCACAGTTGGCATTTGAACTGTTCCTTATTTCCATTTATTGATCGATAAATGAGTTATCGGTCATAATGTTGTTCCTGCAAAACCTTAAAATAGAAGTGCAATATTGGTGTCATACGAAAGGGTAAAGGCACAGTTGGCATTTGAACTATTCTATATTTCCATTTATTGATCGATAAATGAGTTATCGGTCATAATGGTGTTCCTGCAAAACCTTAAAATAGTGTCATACGAAAGGATAAAGGCACAGTTGGCATTTGAACTGTTCCTTATTTCCATTTATTGATCGATAAAAGAGTTATCGGTCAAAATGTTGTTCCTATAAAACCTTGAAATAGACGTGCAATATGAGTGTCATACGAAAGGGTAAAGGCACAGTTGGCATTTGAACTGTTCCTTATTTCCATTTATTGATCGATAAAAGAGTTATCGGTCAAAATGTTGTTCCTATAAAACCTTGAAATAGACGTGCAATATGAGTTTTATACGAAAGGGTAAAGGCACAGTTGGCATTTGAACTGTTCCATATTTCCATTTATTGATCGATAAATGTGTTATCGCTCTTAATGTTGTTCCTATAAAACCTTGAAATATACGTGCAATATGAGTGTCATACGAAAGGGCAAGGGCACAGTTGGCATTTGAACTGTTCCATATCTCCATTTACTGATCAATAAATGTGTTATCGGTCAAAATGTTGTTCCTATAAAACCTTGAAATAGACGTGCAATATGAGTGTCACACGAAAGGGTAAAGGCACAGTTGGCATTTGAACTGTTCCATATCTCCATTTACTGATCGATAAATGTGTTATCGGTCGTTATGTTGTTCCTATAAAACCTTGAAATATACGCGCAATATGAGTGTCATACGAAAGGGCAAGGGCACAGTTGGCATTTGAACTGTTCCATATCTCCATTTACTGATCAATAAATGTGTTATCGGTCAAAATTTTGTTCCTATAAAACCCTGAAATAGACGTGCAATATGAGTGTCATACGAAAGGGTAAAGGCACAGTTGGCATTTGAACTGTTCCATATCTCCATTTACTGATCGATAAATGTGTTATCGGTCGTTATGTTGTTCCTATAAAACCTTAAAATAGACGTGCAATATGAGTGTCATACGAAAGGGTAAAGGCACAGTTGTTCCTTATTTCCATTTATTGATCGAAAAGTGAGTTATCGGTCGTAATGTTGTTCCTATAAAACCTTAAAATAGACGTGCAATATGAGTGTCATACGAAAGGGTAAAGGCACAGTTGGCATTTGAACTGTTCCATATCTCCATTTACTGATCAATAAATGTGTTATCGGTCGTAATGTTGTTCCTATAAAACCTTAAAATAGACGTGCAATATGAGTGTCATACGAAAGGGTAAAGGCACAGTTAGCATTTGAACTGTTCCATATCTCCATTTACTGATCGATAAATGAGTTATCGGTCATAATGTGGGTCCTGGAAAACCTTGAAATATACTTGCAATATAAGTGTCATACGAAAGGGCAAGGGCACAGTTGGCATTTGAACTGTTCCATATCTCCATTTACTGATCGATAAATGTGTTATCGGTCGTAATGTTGTTCCTATAAAACCTTAAAATAGACGTGCAATATGAGTGTCATACGAAAGGGTAAAGGCACAGTTGGCATTTGAACTGTTCCATATCTCCATTTACTGATCGATAAATGTGTTATCGGTCGTAATGTTGTTCCTATAAAACCTTAAAATAGACGTGCAATATGAGTGTCATACGAAAGGGTAAAGGCACAGTTGGCATTTGAACTGTTCCATATCTCCATTTACTGATCGATAAATGAGTTATCGGTCATAATGTGGGTCCTGGAAAACCTTGAAATATACTTGCAATATAAGTGTCATACGAAAGGGCAAGGGCACAGTTGGCATTTGAACTGTTCCATATCTCCATTTACTGATCGATAAATGTGTTATCGGTCGTAATGTTGTTCCTATAAAACCTTAAAATAGACGTGCAATATGAGTGTCATACGAAAGGGTAAAGGCACAGTTGGCATTTGAACTGTTCCTTATTTCCATTTATTGATCGATAAGTGAGTTATCGGTCATAATGTTGTTCCTGCAAAACCTTAAAATAGACGTGCAATATGAGTGTCATACGAAAGGCTAAAGGCACAGTTGGCATTTGAACTGTTCCTTATTTCCATTTATTGATCGATAAAAGAGTTATCGGTCGTAATGTTGTTCCTATAAAACCTTGAAATAGACGTGCAATATGAGTGTCATACGAAAGAGTAAAGGCACAGATGGCATTTGAAATGTTCCATATTTCCATTTATTGATCGATAAATGAGTTATCGGTCACAATGTTGTTCCTGCAAAACCTTAAAATAGACGTGCAATATGAGTGTCATACGAAAGGCTAAAGGCACAGTTGGCATTTGAACTGTTCCTTATTTCCATTTATTGATCGATAAATGTGTTATCGGTCGTTATGTTGTTCCTGCAAAACCTTAAAATAGACGTGCAATATGAGTGTCATACGAAAGGCTAAAGGCACAGATGGCATTTGAAATGTTCCATATTTCCATTTATTGATCGATAAATGAGTTATCGGTCATAAGGTTGTTCCTGCAAAACCTTAAAATAGACGTGCAATATGAGTGTCATACGAAAGGGTAAAGGCACAGTTGGCATTTGAACTGTTCCTTATTTCCATTTATTGATCGATAAGTGAGTTATCGGTCATAATGTTGTTCCTGCAAAACCTTAAAATAGACGTGCAATATGAGTGTCATACGAAAGGCTAAAGGCACAGTTGGCATTTGAACTGTTCCATATTTCCATTTATTGATCGATAAAAGAGTTATCGGTCGTAATGTTGTTCCTATAAAACCTTGAAATAGATGTGCAATATGAGTGTCATACGAAAGGGCAAGGGCACAGTTGGCATTTGAACTGTTCCTTATTTCCATTTATTGATCGATAAATGTGTTATCGGTCGTTATGTTGTTCCTGCAAAACCTTAAAATAGACGTGCAATATGAGTGTCATACGAAAGGGTAAAGGCATAGTTGGCATTTGAACTGTTCCTTATTTCCATTTATTGATCGATAAGTGAGTTATCGGTCATAATGTTGTTCCTGCAAAACCTTAAAATAGACGTGCAATATGAGTGTCATACGAAAGGCTAAAGGCACAGTTGGCATTTGAACTGTTCCTTATTTCCATTTATTGATCGATAAAAGAGTTATCGGTCGTAATGTTGTTCCTATAAAACCTTGAAATAGACGTGCAATATGAGTGTCATACGAAAGAGTAAAGGCACAGATGGCATTTGAAATGTTCCATATTTCCATTTATTGATCGATAAGTGAGTTATCGGTCATAATGTTGTTCCTGCAAAACCTTAAAATAGACGTGCAATATGAGTGTCATACGAAAGGCTAAAGGCACAGTTGGCATTTGAACTGTTCCATATCTCCATTTACTGATCGATAAATGTGTTATCGGTCGTAATGTTGTTCCTATAAAACCTTAAAATAGACGTGCAATATGAGTGTCATACGAAAGGGTAAAGGCACAGTTGGCATTTGAACTGTTTCTTATTTCCATTTATTGATCGATAAGTGAGTTATCGGTCATAATGTTGTTCCTGCAAAACCTTAAAATAGACGTGCAATATGAGTGTCATACGAAAGGCTAAAGGCACAGTTGGCATTTGAACTGTTCCTTATTTCCATTTATTGATCGATAAAAGAGTTATCGGTCGTAATGTTGTTCCTATAAAACCTTGAAATAGACGTGCAATATGAGTGTCATACGAAAGAGTAAAGGCACAGATGGCATTTGAAATGTTCCATATTTCCATTTATTGATCGATAAATGAGTTATCGGTCGTAATGTTGTTCCTATAAAACCTTGAAATAGACGTGCAATATGAGTGTCATACGAAAGGGCAAGGGCACAGTTGGCATTTGAACTGTTCCTTATTTCCATTTATTGATCGATAAATGTGTTATCGGTCGTTATGTTGTTCCTATAAAACCTTAAAATAGACGTGCAATATGAGTGTCATACGAAAGGGTAAAGGCACAGTTGGTATTTGAACTGTTCCATATTTCCATTTATTGATCGATAAATGAGTTATCGGTCATAATGTTGTTCCTGCAAAACCTTAAAATATACGTGCAATATGAGTGTCATACGAAAGGGTAAAGGCACACTTGGCATTTGAACTGTTCCTTATTTCCATTTATTGATCGATAAAGGAGTTATCGGTCGTAATGTTGTTCCTATAAAACATTGAAATAGAAGTGCAATATGAGTGTCATACGAAAGGGTAAAGGCACAGTTGGCATTTGAACTGTTCCATATTTCCATTTATTGATCGATAATTGAGTTATCGGTCATAATGTTGTTCTTGCAAAACCTGTAAATAGACGTGCAATATGAGTGTCATACGAAAGGGTAAAGGCACACTTGGCATTTGAACTGTTCCTTATTTCCATTTATTGATCGATAAAGGAGTTATCGGTCGTAATGTTGTTCCTATAAAACATTGAAATAGAAGTGCAATATGAGTGTCATACGAAAGGGTAAAGGCACAGTTGGCATTTGAACTGTTCCATATTTCCATTTATTGATCGATAAATGAGTTATCGGTCACAATGTTGTTCTTGCAAAACCTGTAAATAGACGTGCAATATGAGTGTCATACGAAAGGGTAAAGGCACAGTTGGCATTTGAACTGTTCCTTATTTCCATTTATTGATCGATAAAAGAGTTATCGGTCGTAATGTTGTTCCTACAAAACCTTGAAATAGACGTGAAATATGAGTGTCATACGAAAGGGTAAAGGCACAGTTGGCATTTGAACTGTTCCTTATTTCCATTTATTGATCGATAAAGGAGTTATCGGTCGTAATGTTGTTCCTATAAAACCTTGAAATAGACGTGCAATATGAGTGTCATACGAAAGGGCAAGGGCACAGTTGGCATTTGAACTGTTCCTTATTTCCATTTATTGATCGATAAATGTGTTATCGGTCGTTATGTTGTTCCTATAAAACCTTAAAATAGACGTGCAATATGAGTGTCATACGAAAGGGTAAAGGCACAGTTGGTATTTGAACTGTTCCATATTTCCATTTATTGATCGATAAATGAGTTATCGGTCATAATGTTGTTCCTGCAAAACCTTAAAATAGACGTGCAATATGAGTGTCATACGAAAGGGTAAAGGCACACTTGGCATTTGAACTGTTCCTTATTTCCATTTATTGATCGATAAAGGAGTTATCGGTCGTAATGTTGTTCCTATAAAACATTGAAATAGAAGTGCAATATGAGTGTCATACGAAAGGGTAAAGGCACAGTTGGTATTTGAACTGTTCCTTATTTCCATTTATTGATCGATAAAAGAGTTATCGGTCAAAATGTTGTTCCTATTAAACCTTGAAATAGAGGTGCAATATGAGTGTCATACGAAAGGGTAAAGGCACAGTTGGCATTTGAACTGTTCCATATTTCCATTTATTGATCGATAAATGAGTTATCGGTCATAATGTTGTTCTTGCAAAACCTGTAAATAGACGTGCAATATGAGTGTCATACGAAAGGGTAAAGGCACAGTTGGCATTTGAACTGTTCCATATTTCCATTTATTGATCGATAAATGAGTTATCGGTCACAATGTTGTTCTTGCAAAACCTGTAAATAGACGTGCAATATGAGTGTCATACGAAAGGGTAAAGGCACAGTTGGCATTTGAACTGTTCCTTATTTCCATTTATTGATCGATAAAAGAGTTATCGGTCGTAATGTTGTTCCTACAAAACCTTGAAATAGACGTGAAATATGAGTGTCATACGAAAGGGTAAAGGCACAGTTGGCATTTGAACTGTTCCTTATTTCCATTTATTGATCGATAAAGGAGTTATCGGTCGTAATGTTGTTCCTATAAAACATTGAAATAGAAGTGCAATATGAGTGTCATACGAAAGGGTAAAGGCACAGTTGGTATTTGAACTGTTCCTTATTTCCATTTATTGATCGATAAAAGAGTTATCGGTCAAAATGTTGTTCCTATTAAACCTTGAAATAGAGGTGCAATATGAGTGTCATACGAAAGGGTAAAGGCACAGTTGGCATTTGAACTGTTCCATATTTCCATTTATTGATCGATAAATGAGTTATCGGTCATAATGTTGTTCTTGCAAAACCTGTAAATAGACGTGCAATATGAGTGTCATACGAAAGGGTAAAGGCACAGTTGGCATTTGAACTGTTCCATATTTCCATTTATTGATCGATAAATGAGTTATCGGTCACAATGTTGTTCTTGCAAAACCTGTAAATAGACGTGCAATATGAGTGTCATACGAAAGGGTAAAGGCACAGTTGGCATTTGAAATGTTCCATATTTCCATTTATTGATCGATAAATGAGTTATCGGTCATAATGTTGTTCCTGCAAAACCTTAAAATAGACGTGCAATATGAGTGTCATACGAAAGGGTAAAGGCACAGTTGGCATTTGAACTGTTCCTTATTTCCATTTATTGATCGATAAAAGAGTTATCGGTCGTAATGTTGTTCCTATAAAACCTTGAAATAGACGTGCAATATGAGTGTCATACGAAAGGGCAAGGGCACAGTTGGCATTTGAACTGTTCCTTATTTCCATTTATTGATCGATAAATGTGTTATCGGTCGTTATGTTGTTCCTGCAAAACCTTAAAATAGACGTGCAATATGATTGTCATACGAAAGGGTAAAGGCACAGTTGGCATTTGAACTGTTCCTTATTTCCATTTATTGATCGATAAGTGAGTTATCGGTCATAATGTTGTTCCTGCAAAACCTTAAAATAGACGTGCAATATGAGTGTCATACGAAAGGCTAAAGGCACAGTTGGCATTTGAACTGTTCCATATTTCCATTTATTGATCGATAAAAGAGTTATCGGTCGTAATGTTGTTCCTATAAAACCTTGAAATAGACGTGCAATATGAGTGTCATAAGAAAGGGTAAAGGCACAGTTGGTATTTGAACTGTTCCTTATTTCCATTTATTGATCGATAAAAGAGTTATCGGTCAAAATGTTGTTCCTATTAAACCTTGAAATAGATGTGCAATATGAGTGTCATACGAAAGGCTAAAGGCACAGTTGGCATTTGAACTGTTCCTTATTTCCATTTATTGATCGATAAAAGAGTTATCGGTCATAATGTTGTTCCTGCAAAACCTTAAAATAGACGTGCAATATGAGTGTCATACGAAAGGCTAAAGGCACAGATGGCATTTGAACTGTTCCATATTTCCATTTATTGATCGATAAATGAGTTATCGGTCATAATGTTGTTCTTGCAAAACCTGTAAATAGACGTGCAATATGAGTGTCATACGAAAGGGTAAAGGCACAGTTGGTATTTGAACTGTTCCTTATTTCCATATATTGATCGATAAGTGAGTTATCGGTCATAATGTTGTTCCTGCAAAACCTTAAAATAGACGTGCAATATGAGTGTCATACGAAAGGGTAAAGGCACAGTTGGTATTTGAACTGTTCCTTATTTCCATTTATTGATCGATAAAAGAGTTATCGGTCAAAATGTTGTTCCTATAAAACCTTGAAATAGACGTGCAATATGAGTGTCATAAGAAAGGGTAAAGGCACAGTTGGTATTTGAACTGTTCCTTATTTCCATTTATTGATCGATAAAAGAGTTATCGGTCAAAATGTTGTTCCTATTAAACCTTGAAATAGAGGTGCAATATGAGTGTCATACGAAAGGGTAAAGGCACAGTTGGCATTTGAACTGTTCCATATTTCCATTTATTGATCGATAAATGAGTTATCGGTCATAATGTTGTTCTTGCAAAACCTGTAAATAGACGTGCAATATGAGTGTCATACGAAAGGGTAAAGGCACAGTTGGCATTTGAACTGTTCCATATTTCCATTTATTGATCGATAAATGAGTTATCGGTCACAATGTTGTTCTTGCAAAACCTGTAAATAGACGTGCAATATGAGTGTCATACGAAAGGGTAAAGGCACAGTTGGCATTTGAAATGTTCCATATTTCCATTTATTGATCGATAAATGAGTTATCGGTCATAATGTTGTTCCTGCAAAACCTTAAAATAGACGTGCAATATGAGTGTCATACGAAAGGGTAAAGGCACAGTTGGCATTTGAACTGTTCCTTATTTCCATTTATTGATCGATAAAAGAGTTATCGGTCGTAATGTTGTTCCTATAAAACCTTGAAATAGACGTGCAATATGAGTGTCATACGAAAGAGTAAAGGCACAGATGGCATTTGAAATGTTCCATATTTCCATTTATTGATCGATAAATGAGTTATCGGTCATAATGTTGTTCCTGCAAAACCTTAAAATAGACGTGCAATATGATTGTCATACGAAAGGGTAAAGGCACAGTTGGCATTTGAACTGTTCCTTATTTCCATTTATTGATCGATAAGTGAGTTATCGGTCATAATGTTGTTCCTGCAAAACCTTAAAATAGACGTGCAATATGAGTGTCATACGAAAGGCTAAAGGCACAGTTGGCATTTGAACTGTTCCATATTTCCATTTATTGATCGATAAAAGAGTTATCGGTCGTAATGTTGTTCCTATAAAACCTTGAAATAGACGTGCAATATGAGTGTCATAAGAAAGGGCAAGGGCACAGTTGGCATTTGAACTGTTCCTTATTTCCATTTATTGATCGATAAATGTGTTATCGGTCGTTATGTTGTTCCTGCAAAACCTTAAAATAGACGTGCAATATGAGTGTCATACGAAAGGCTAAAGGCACAGTTGGCATTTGAACTGTTCCTTATTTCCATTTATTGATCGATAAAAGAGTTATCGGTCATAATGTTGTTCCTGCAAAACCTTAAAATAGACGTGCAATATGAGTGTCATACGAAAGGCTAAAGGCACAGATGGCATTTGAAATGTTCCATATTTCCATTTATTGATCGATAAATGAGTTATCGGTCATAATGTTGTTCCTGCAAAACCTTAAAATAGACGTGCAATATGAGTGTCATACGAAAGGCTAAAGGCACAGTTGGCATTTGAACTGTTCCTTATTTCCATTTATTGATCGATAAATGTGTTATCGGTCGTTATGTTGTTCCTGCAAAACCTTAAAATAGACGTGCAATATGAGTGTCATACGAAAGGCTAAAGGCACAGATGGCATTTGAAATATTCCATATTTCCGTTTATTGATCGATAAATGAGTTATCGGTCATAATGTTGTTCCTGCAAAACCTTAAAATAGACGTGCAATATGAGTGTCATACGAAAGGGTAAAGGCACAGTTGGCATTTGAACTGTTCCTTATTTCCATTTATTGATCGATAAGTGAGTTATCGGTCATAATGTTGTTCCTGCAAAACCTTAAAATAGACGTGCAATATGAGTGTCATACGAAAGGCTAAAGGCACAGTTGGCATTTGAACTGTTCCATATTTCCATTTATTGATCGATAAAAGAGTTATCGGTCGTAATGTTGTTCCTATAAAACCTTGAAATAGACGTGCAATATGAGTGTCATACGAAAGGGCAAGGGCACAGTTGGCATTTGAACTGTTCCTTATTTCCATTTATTGATCGATAAATGTGTTATCGGTCGTTATGTTGTTCCTGCAAAACCTTAAAATAGACGTGCAATATGAGTGTCATACGAAAGGGTAAAGGCACAGTTGGCATTTGAACTGTTCCTTATTTCCATTTATTGATCGATAAGTGAGTTATCGGTCATAATGTTGTTCCTGCAAAACCTTAAAATAGACGTGCAATATGAGTGTCATACGAAAGGCTAAAGGCACAGTTGGCATTTGAACTGTTCCTTATTTCCATTTATTGATCGATAAAAGAGTTATCGGTCGTAATGTTGTTCCTATAAAACCTTGAAATAGACGTGCAATATGAGTGTCATACGAAAGAGTAAAGGCACAGATGGCATTTGAAATGTTCCATATTTCCATTTATTGATCGATAAGTGAGTTATCGGTCATAATGTTGTTCCTGCAAAACCTTAAAATAGACGTGCAATATGAGTGTCATACGAAAGGCTAAAGGCACAGTTGGCATTTGAACTGTTCCATATCTCCATTTACTGATCGATAAATGTGTTATCGGTCGTAATGTTGTTCCTATAAAACCTTAAAATAGACGTGCAATATGAGTGTCATACGAAAGGGTAAAGGCACAGTTGGCATTTGAACTGTTCCTTATTTCCATTTATTGATCGATAAGTGAGTTATCGGTCGTAATGTTTTTCCTATAAAACCTTAAAATAGACGTGCAATATGAGTGTAATACGAAAGGCTAAAGGCACAGTTGGCATTTGAACTGTTCCTTATTTCCATTTATTGATCGATAAAAGAGTTATCGGTCGTAATGTTGCTCCTATAAAACCTTGAAATAGACGTGCAATATGAGTGTCATACGAAAGAGTAAAGGCACAGATGGCATTTGAAATGTTCCATATTTCCATTTATTGATCGATAAATGAGTTATCGGTCATAATGTTGTTCCTGCAAAACCTTAAAATAGACGTGCAATATGAGTGTCATACGAAAGGGTAAAGGCACAGTTGGCATTTGAACTGTTCCTTATTGCCATTTATTGATCGATAAGTGAGTTATCGGTCATAATGTTGTTCCTATAAAACTTTGAAATAGACGTGCAATATGAGTGTCATACGAAAGGGTAAAGGCACAGTTGGCATTTGAACTTTTCCATATTTCCATTTATTGATCGATAAAAGAGTTATCGGTCGTAATGTTGTTCCTATAAAACCTTGAAATAGACGTGCAATATGAGTGTCATACGAAAGGGCAAGGGCACAGTTGGCATTTGAACTGTTCCTTATTTCCATTTATTGATCGATAAATGTGTTATCGGTCGTTATGTTGTTCCTATAAAAACTTAAAATAGACGTGCAATATGAGTGTCATACGAAAGGGTAAAGGCACAGTTGGTATTTGAACTGTTCCATATTTCCATTTATTGATCGATAAATGAGTTATCGGTCATAATGTTGTTCCTGCAAAACCTTAAAATAGACGTGCAATATGAGTGTCATACGAAAGGGTAAAGGCACACTTGGCATTTGAACTGTTCCTTATTTCCATTTATTGATCGATAAAGGAGTTATCGGTCGTAATGTTGTTCCTATAAAACATTGAAATAGAAGTGCAATATGAGTGTCATACGAAAGGGTAAAGGCACAGTTGGTATTTGAACTGTTCCTTATTTCCATTTATTGATCGATAAAAGAGTTATCGGTCAAAATGTTGTTCCTATTAAACCTTGAAATAGAGGTGCAATATGAGTGTCATACGAAAGGGTAAAGGCACAGTTGGCATTTGAACTGTTCCATATTTCCATTTATTGATCGATAAATGAGTTATCGGTCATAATGTTGTTCTTGCAAAACCTGTAAATAGACGTGCAATATGAGTGTCATACGAAAGGGTAAAGGCACAGTTGGCATTTGAACTGTTCCATATTTCCATTTATTGATCGATAAATGAGTTATCGGTCACAATGTTGTTCTTGCAAAACCTGTAAATAGACGTGCAATATGAGTGTCATACGAAAGGGTAAAGGCACAGTTGGCATTTGAACTGTTCCTTATTTCCATTTATTGATCGATAAAAGAGTTATCGGTCGTAATGTTGTTCCTACAAAACCTTGAAATAGACGTGAAATATGAGTGTCATACGAAAGGGTAAAGGCACAGTTGGCATTTGAACTGTTCCTTATTTCCATTTATTGATCGATAAAGGAGTTATCGGTCGTAATGTTGTTCCTATAAAACATTGAAATAGAAGTGCAATATGAGTGTCATACGAAAGGGTAAAGGCACAGTTGGTATTTGAACTGTTCCTTATTTCCATTTATTGATCGATAAAAGAGTTATCGGTCAAAATGTTGTTCCTATTAAACCTTGAAATAGAGGTGCAATATGAGTGTCATACGAAAGGGTAAAGGCACAGTTGGCATTTGAACTGTTCCATATTTCCATTTATTGATCGATAAATGAGTTATCGGTCATAATGTTGTTCTTGCAAAACCTGTAAATAGACGTGCAATATGAGTGTCATACGAAAGGGTAAAGGCACAGTTGGCATTTGAACTGTTCCATATTTCCATTTATTGATCGATAAATGAGTTATCGGTCACAATGTTGTTCTTGCAAAACCTGTAAATAGACGTGCAATATGAGTGTCATACGAAAGGGTAAAGGCACAGTTGGCATTTGAACTGTTCCTTATTTCCATTTATTGATCGATAAATGTGTTATCGGTCGTTATGTTGTTCCTATAAAACCTTAAAATAGACGTGCAATATGAGTGTCATACGAAAGGGTAAAGGCACAGTTGGCATTTGAACTGTTCCTTATTTCCATTTATTGATCGATAAGTGAGTTATCGGTCATAATGTTGTTCCTGCAAAACCTTAAAATAGACGTGCAATATGAGTGTCATACGAAAGGGTAAAGGCACAGTTGGCATTTGAACGGTTCCTTATTTCCATTTATTGATCGATAAAAGAGTTATCGGTCGTAATATTGTTCCTATAAAACCTTGAAATAGACGTGCAATATGAGTGTCATACGAAAGGGTAAAGGCACAGTTGGTATTTGAACTGTTCCTTATTTCCATTTATTGATCGATAAAAGAGTTATCGGTCAAAATGTTGTTACTATAAAACCTTGAAATAGACGTGCAATATGAGTGTCATACGAAAGGGTAAAGGCACAGTTGGCATTTGAACTGTTCCTTATTTCCATTTATTGATCGATAAAAGAGTTATCGGTCGTAATATTGTTCCTATAAAACCTTGAAATAGACGTGCAATATGAGTGTCATACGAAAGGGTAAAGGCACAGTTGGTATTTGAACTGTTCCTTATTTCCATTTATTGATCGATAAAAGAGTTATCGGTCAAAATGTTGTTACTATAAAACCTTGAAATAGACGTGCAATATGAGTGTCATACGAAAGGGTAAAGGCACAGTTGGCATTTGAACTGTTCCTTATTTCCATTTATTGATCGATAAAAGAGTTATCGGTCATAATGGTGTTCTTGCAAAACCTATAAATAGACGTGCAATATGAGTGTCATACGAAAGGGTAAAGGCACAGTTGGCATTTGAACTGTTCCTTATTTCCATTTATTGATCGATAAAAGAGTTATCTGTCGTAATGTTGTTCCTACAAAACCTTGAAATAGACGTGAATTATGAGTGTCATACGAAAGGGTAAAGGCACAGTTGGCATTTGAACTGTTCCTTATTTCCATTTATTGATCGATAAAAGAGTTATCGGTCAAAATGTTGTTCCTATAAAACCTCGAAATAGACGTGCAATATGAGTGTCATACGAAAGGGTAAAGGCACAGGTGGCATTTAAACTGTTCCTTATTTCCATTTATTGATCGATAAAAGAGTTATCTGTCGTAATGTTGTTCCTACAAAACCTTGAAATAGACGTGAAATATGAGTGTCATACGAAAGGGTAAAGGCACAGTTGGCATTTGAACTGTTCCTTATTTCCATTTATTGATCGATAAAAGAGTTATCGGTCAAAATGTTGTTCCTATAAAACCTCGAAATAGACGTGCAATATGAGTGTCATACGAAAGGGTAAAGGCACAGGTGGCATTTAAACTGTTCCTTATTTCCATTTATTGATCGATAAAAGAGTTATAGGTCAAAATGTTGTTCCTATAAAACCTTGAAATAGACGTGCAATATGAGTGTCATACGAAAGGGTAAAGGCACAGTTGGCATTTGAACTGTTCCTTATTTCCATTTATTGATCGATAAAAGAGTTATCGGTCAAAATGTTGTTCCTGCAAAACCTTAAAATAGACGTGCAATATGAGTGTCATACGAAAGGGTAAAGGCACAGTTGGCATTTGAACTGTTCCTTATTTCCATTTATTGATCGATAAAAGAGTTATCGGTCGTAATGTCGTTCCTACAAAACCTTGAAATAGACGTGCAATATGAGTGTCATACGAAAGGGTAAAGGCACAGTTGGCATTTGAACTGTTCCTTATTTCCATTTATTGATCGATAAAAGAGTTATCGGTCAAAATGTTGTTCCTATTAAACCTCGAAATAGACGTGCAATATGAGTGTCATACGAAAGGGTAAAGGCACAGGTGGCATTTGAACTGTTCCTTATTTCCATTTATTGATCGATAAAAGAGTTATCGGTCAAAATGTTATTCCTATAAAACCTTGAAATAGACGTGCAATATGAGTGTCATACGAAAGGGTAAAGGCACAGTTGGCATTTGAACTGTTCCTTATTTCCATTTATTGATCGATAAAAGAGTTATCGGTCGTAATGTTGTTCCTAAAAACCTTGAAATAGACGTGCAATATGAGTGTCTTACGAAAGGTGTTGTACCGGCGTACATACAGGTTATCGAGGGAAAAATAAAATCAACCATTCAATTTGGTCATGCCTGCCTAATACTAGTGAATGCCCCCTGTTCTTTGCTAAAATTAATTCACCACACTAACTTCCGAACACTTCCCATTAGGCCAGTTAAGGGAGAGGAAGAACAGCTGATGAAAAAGCTGTCAAAATAAGGGGTACTTAGCTCAGCTACCGGAAAGACTCTTTCTTTCTTTTTTGGACGAGCGATGGAGAAGGTAAGGTCAGCAGAGAGACAATTTTAAGTATCAGCGACAAAACACCAATCTACTTGTGCGGTAAAATTACTTACATTAATAATAATAAGATACGGGAATTAAAAAGTCAAAGTGTTAACTTGCCGTCTTTATTACAATTAAAAACGATTTCGCGATCGTAATCTCTGCTGACCAAAGACGTAAATACCCAGCCTATCGAACACGTGCGAATCCAAAATCTAAGAAGAAACCATCACCAATCAACACCCAGGACGGGAGTCCTAAGGTCTCTCCATATCGGTGAACCAGCTCTTTTATATTTAGTTTATATATCTTGTTTTATATAGAAACAAAAAGCAAAGGAAACCCTCATTATAGTTTCCTCCGACTTCTTTTCTTTCGTTTGTACGTAAACCGAAAATCGGATTAAGTTATTGAATCTTGTACTAAAAATACACCTAGCCCAGAAAATTAAGTTGAGGCAAAAGGGGATAAACCTGTCAAAAGAACCCCATACACAAAAAGAAAAGAGAAACGATATATAATTAAAGTACAGTAAATACATATAGGTACATGCCTATATCTAGGCACACCTTTACTCGCGCCTAGATAAGTATAAGTACAAACAAAAGTTTGCCATTTTTCCTACATCATCATCAATCAATTCAATTTTATTGAAGAACCCTGTATTCAACTTAGCTTAAGCCAACTCAATGGATTCAATTACCTATTAACTTAATTAGGTTAACAAAAATATATATATATGTTAATTTACTATAGTTGTTACTATAAACTTTAAATGAGAGCATTTTTGTTAGTTAAATACTAGCCTCCCTCAACAATAGCTGTTTGCGCCTCTTTCTTGTAATTTGCTCTTAAAGATAATCTCTTTCATTAGAAATGTGTGTACATTCATATACCTAGCTAATTTGCGACATCAAAGCGTTTGGCAGATTCATTCATAAGTCTGTACTCTCATTCGGCTTTTCGTTTTTACTTACTCTCTGACTCTCGTTTGATCAGTAAGTTATGCGTTCTTGCTGGATCCGCAGTTGGCTCTCACCTGCTCACCCAATTAAGAGCATACGCTCATTGGCATAGATATAGCCCACAAAGTTAAAATTTTACCTTTCACGACTTTCTGAAGTTTTGTTTTACTTGTTGGATTCTTTTGCGATATATGTATATGCAAATCGAAGTATAAGAAAATAGGACCATTTTAAAAGCTTAACTTTACAGCACTACTGCAAAGCGAGGAGGCCTCAACGCTACGTGGGATTGTATTACCGACACCAATGTAAGTCACATTTTTATTTTCTTATACGTAAATACATATATTGATTTTGAATATAATGCATGTCCATATGCATATATGCTTGCCGGTAGCAGCTATATACGGGTGATTGTGCGCTCGAAATTACTGCACTGTTTTTTTTTGTTTGTTTGTTGCTGCTCTGGTATTCTCATTTGGGATTATCATTGGCGTATCCGTGCAAACCCGCATATGTGCCTATGGACATCAACAAGCCCAGATATTGCTTTGACGGAGCTAGTTTTTTGGTTGTTTGATCGCTTGCTACTGGGTATATAGTTCAGGAATACACATATACGTACATACATACTTATATTCACGAGTTCATTGAACCCACAAGATATCAGCTGTTGAGGTAGGTCAGGAATTTAATTTAGGGCTACTCCTAACAAAATGTGTTAGTAGTTATGTATGTAAGAAAAATCTTGAGGTTGTTATTATACATTTTTTTCTTCTTGAATTTCGCACACTACTTGTTAAAATAAGAAATTCATTTTTTTTGTTAATTTTCATTAAGTCATACATGCATTATAAGAATGTTTTGAATTGTAATAAATACTGAGTACATATAATGGATATTTAAACTAAATTTTTTTGGTCTGATCGAAGGAAGTGAGGGTGATACAATGGGACCTTTTACCATCTTTAAGGTCATGGTAGGGTGGGTGAAGAGCAGCCATAATATGTATGTACCTGTGCTGCGAGATAATAGGCGTTCGAGGTGAGTATGTAAGTACTGGTATACATGTTTATGGGTAAGTCGTTAGGTTCTGCTTTTGGTTATGTCGTGTGCAATACTTGTGTCTGATTATAGCTATGGATTAGGGAGAAGGGATCTGGGTACTGCAGTTGTGTAATCACCCCGCCCCAGGCTGATGCTCCGGGAACAAGCCAGTGCACACGCCACAGCTGTAGGAACATTTCTCACCAGACCTTCTGGACGACTTTCCTTCGTTCCATAGGACCCTAGCCATTAGTCACATAACAGAAAATGGCGCCCAACGTGGGGCCCGAGAGAGATTGTTAGCCCCTGTTTATTCCCTCCTGGAATATGTTACCGTCGGTCCGTTCAGTTAAACTTTTATCGGTGTACGAATGTTTGTTTGGGAAAATTGAAGGGAAATCAAGTATAGTAGCTATATGCTTATGTCTTTGACCGTAACATTTTTCCACGCATAATCGTCCGAACAGCCGACAAATTTCTTTAAAAATATTTCTGAAGTTTTGCTTATATCTTTGTACTGGCTTTCGCTGGATTTGCAATTCTCTGAGGTTACATACCTTGAAAATGTACCGCGAATCACCTAGAATATATGTATATATACAAACCAATAACTTTTTTTCCTTAGACATTAGAACTGCATCCTGGAAGATTGTTAGGATTTAGGCTACAGTATAGCTAAAGGCTAGCTGGCTTACCAACGGTCTAAGCCAATTGTACGTTTAGAAGTATACTATTCAATACCATCGTTTTAATTAGAGATTTTTTTTTATTTTAACACACAACTTTTAGTTGAGTGGCTGTTAGCTTTCCCCTATGACAATACCCTAATACATTTATCACTACTCATCCTATTCCGCCACATCGGACACCCTCACGACTGGAGAATCAGATCAATATCTAATTACTTTTTCCAGTTTAGTTATTTTTTTTGAAGATTTTAGTGGAACCTTATATATTAATATCTGTAGGATTTGCGACGAACTAAATCTACAGGGGAGTTTTCTTTCTACTTGTGATTTTGTGTCATTTTATACCTTATAAATCCAAACGACATTTTTTTTTTACTGCTATTTACCGATTTTGTTCCGAGACGGGCGCAGTTTACTTTTAAGTAAAAGTAATCAGATTTTGGGTTTTTTGTATCATTTCTGTGCAAAATGTCCCTGCATCATAGTAACGTGCACGTGCCTTTACAAGGTGATGAATGTACAGTTTGTAGGGTTAGTTTTCAAGAACACGATGATCTCTTGACTACCGCTTGTTCACATCGTTTTCATCGAACGTGTTTATTAAACTGGCTGAAGAAAAACACATCCTGTCCTCAGTGCCTCGCTAAGTGCAACAGCAGAGACTTTAACCAGAAGCAAGGACCGACTACTAGAGGACGTACCACATTCCAGTCAAGAAATCTCTCCAATGCGAGACAGTATGCACTACTCGGAAGTTCTCAACTGCAGGATCCCCAAGAGCAGGGCGCAGCTAGCTTACCAGCAGCGTCAATACAAGGAACAACCAATACCAACAACGATGATGACAACCGGGTGCAAAACATCGTTTCGGCAGTAATAGCCGCTAGACATGCAACACTATTTGCTGATTTAGAGAATCGAGTTACACAAATATTAGAGCAGAGACTCGATAATATCGTGTCCAACCTAGTAGAGAGGCTTAATATCAACGCACAACCGCCACGTCCTGTTGCAAATAGTAGCCCCTCCAATGCAAACAACCCTGGTAACGCACCGCCTAATGTATCTACTCCTTCTTGGCATAGAGATATACCCCTTTTAACTCTTGATTCAAACCAAAATAATTTTCACAGAAACGTTGACCAAATGCGATTTAGTGACGTCAGCAGTGTCCCTAATTCAGGAAGGATAGCTCAGCTTATATCTAACTGGGACATTAAGTTTGATGGTTCATCGCGTCTTTCGGTTGATAGTTTCATTTATAGAATTGAATGTCAGGTAGTCGATACACTTAACAGCAATTATAATTTGCTGTGTGAACATGTTCAAATCCTTTTCGTAAACGAAGCGAAGGACTGGTATTGGCGATACCGTCGTTCCGTTGACCGTGTCACCTGGCCCTCACTTTGTCAGGCACTCCGAACCAACTTTCAGCAGCACAAAAGTGACTTTGAAATTAAGGAGACGATTCGCAGTAGGAAACAGGGGCCAAGTGAAACGTTTGACGACTATCGCAACTCGGTTTTGAAGATCGCTGAATTGTTACAAACGCCACTGGCGGAAACTGAGTTGGTGGAAATACTTCAGCATAACTTGAGACCTCGTGTCCGTCAACAGTTGTTATATTTGCCTATCAATTCCTTAGCTGAATTACGTAGACTTTGTCTCAAAGGTGAAAGCCTTCTCAATGAAATCACAAAGTCTAGCACTGTCGTACCTGCCACCAATCAGCGACCACCTCAGCGACGTTTTGTTAGCGAACTAAACCCCGAAGAGGATTCACCAGCAAACATAGAATTCGAAATAGAAGGCATTTCTGCACACCTAGATAAACCGAAACTTATCTGTTGGAACTGTAAAGGTGAGGGACATAGATATTTTGATTGCCTTGAGGAGAGAAGTGTGTTCTGTTACGGGTGTGGTGCTAGCAATGTTTACCGTCCTACGTGTAAAAACTGCAATCCGGGAAACGGGAAAACGAGCGAGTTTTCGAGACAGAATCCTCGCAACGACCCGAAGAACAAAGCGTAAACTATCCTATGGTACTACCGGACCAGTGCAAAAGTAACGAGAACTTAAAATTGATCAGGCGTCCATGTCAGTCTAATAATAATTGCAATGATAAGTCACTTATACCCTCGAACCATGCAGCTAAAAGCACACCTTTTGTTCACAGGATTATACCTTATGACATTCGTATGCAAAACTATATTAAGATTAGAAAAAATATCTTTAATGATAACCCGAAAGCAAACTCCCTCCCTAATCGGTCGTCATCGCGCGCAGCTGAATTTTGGAAGAAAGTCCGGAATCACCACAAACAGCTTAACCAAATTGTTTACGCCATCGAACACAAAAGTTTTGACTTGAGACCTTATGCTAAAGTTCGTATCCTTGGAGCTGAATACTTAGCCCTACTCGATAGTGGAGCGCAAGTATCATGTGTAGGTTCAGAGTTAGCAGAAGAAATATGCAAAAAAACACCGTTGCGCAAACATACTACCTCCGTTTGCACCGCCGATGGTAAAGTTCAAGTTGTTTTTGGCACAATTGAACTAGAAGTACAATTTGAAAATAAAAGTGAAATTATCAAACTTTTCGTAATACCTAGTCTTACACAAAAAGTTATTCTGGGAATAGACTTTTGGATTAAGTTCCAAATAGCACCAAACCTTGTTTCCGAGATAGCACACTATCCTTTGAAAGAAGACGAACGCTCCATTTCTTTAAGCTTCGAGGAGCAACGCCGTTTAGAAACAATTAAGAACCGATTTCCCAGCTTCGAAAAGGAAGGCCTAGGAAAAACTTCATTAATGGAGTATGCCATTGAACTCCAACCAAATGTCCGTCCGATTAAGCAAAGATACTTCCCCATATCTCCAGCAGTGGAAAAATTAGTCCATGCAGAAATTGATGAGATGCTTACCTTAGGTGTAATCGAAGAGTCTCCAAATAGTCCATGGTCCAGTCCGATTGTTCTAGTGAAAAAGCCGAATAAAGTCCGTCTGTGTTTAGATTCCAGAAAAGTGAATAGTGTTACTGTTAAGGACGCTTATCCCCTTCCACATATAGATGGTATTTTAAGTAGAATACCGAAGGCTAAATTCATCAGTACCCTTGATCTGCGCCGCGCCTTTTGGCAGATTCCGCTGGCAGAAACCTCAAGAGATTACACCTGTTTTACTGTCCCTAATCGTCCGCTTTACCGATACCGCGTTCTGCCTTTCGGTCTATGCAACGCCCCACAAGCACTCTGTCGCTTGATGGATCACGTTATCCCTCCTCTTTTGAAGAATCAAGTGTTTGTCTACTTAGACGACCTCTTGATAGTGTCGGAAGATTTCGACACGCATATGTCCGTTTTGTCCGAAGTTGCTCAATGTCTAAGGAAAGCGGGTTTGACAATTAACGTCGCAAAAAGTAAATTTTGTATAAAGGAGGTGAGATATCTTGGATACATCGTGGGTGACGGAACAATTCAAACCGATCCAGATAAAATTGCGGCCGTTATCGAGTATCCTATTCCCACTAACGTAAAGCAGTTAAGGCGTTTCTTAGGTATGGCTGGATGGTATAGGCGCTTTGTGAACAACTTTGCCGCTGTCACCACCCCGCTTACTAATTTATTAAAGAAAAGTAAAACCTTTCAGTGGAATGAAGAAGCACAGAAAGCGTTCAATATACTGAAGCAAAATCTATGCAGTGCACCAGTCCTGACCAGCCCAAATTATGAAAAACCATTTATTATCCAGTGCGATGCGTGTAAGCTTGGTGTTGGTGCTGTTTTATCGCAGAAAAATGACGAGGGAATCGAAGTCCCAATAGCCTACTTTTCACAAAAGCTCAACAAGGCTCAGAGTAACTATAGTGTTACAGAGTTAGAGTGCCTAGCAGCAATACTCAGCCTAAAAAAATTTAGAGCTTACGTGGAAGGTCAAGACTTCACCGTCGTCACAGACCATGCCAGCCTGCAATGGCTAATGCGCCAGACAGATCTGTCCAGTCGACTGGCCCGATGGTCTCTTAAACTCCAGAGATACCGATTTAAAATTGAGCATAGGAAAGGAACTCAAAACATAGTAGCCGATAGCTTGTCACGCCAGAATTTTGAAGATATCAATGAAATAGAAGTCCGTCCGTTAGTAGATCTTAAGTCGTCCGAGTTTTCGTCCGATGAATACCAGAAGTTGTTAAGTCACGTCCGCGATAATGAAAGCCGATTACCCGACCTGCACATTGTAGATGATCGTTTATACAAACGAACAGAACATCCTGACGGGAACCCTGCACGGGAAGCCTTCAACTGGAAGCTATGGCTTCCAAAAACTTTAGTTAATACCGTTATTCAAGATGCCCATTGCCCACCCAACAAATGCCATGGAGGTATGGCTAAAACATTAGAGCGACTTCGATTGAATTTTTATTGGCCGAATATGGTCGCCAATGTCAAAGACTATGTTGGCAAGTGTGACACTTGCCGTAAAAATAAGTCGCCTAATGTCACGCTACGACCTCCTATGACCACTCAGTACACTGTCCAACGTCCGTTTCAAAAATTGTATATAGACTTACTTGGCCCATACCCTAGATCCAGGCAGGGTAACATTGGAATCTTGATTGTCCTTGATCACTTGACCAAATTCCCCCTATTGAAACCCATAAGAAATTTTAATACTTCCGCTATTTGTAATTTTTTGAACGAACATGTCTTCAGTATTTTCGGAACTCCCGAAATAATTCTTAGTGACAATGGAAAACAGTTCAAATCTTCGCAATTTAATAGTTTGTTAAGCGATCGGGGCATAAAACATGTATATACGGCCTTGTACAGCCCGCAAGCTAACGCCAGCGAGCGTGTGAATCGTTCAATAATAGCTGGTATTCGTGTTTATTTAAAGAATGACCAGACACAGTGGGATAAACATCTGGCCGACATAGGCGAAGCTTTACGAAGCGCTTATCACCAGTCAATTGGATGTTCGCCTTATTATGCATTGTTTGGTCAGCAGATGCTATCTCACAGCGACGAATATCCCCTTTTACGAACTCTGGAGGCAATAGATGACCAACATATTGAAAGAGCTGACAAGCTAAAGCTAATACGAACATCAGTCATGGAGAAAATTAGGCAAGCATTTGAAAATTCAGCAAAACGGTACAACTTGCGTAGCTCTACCAAGACCTTTAGTGTAGGGGATATCGTATATAGGAGAAATTTTGTTCAAAGCGATGCAACAAAGAAATTTTGCGCTAAATTTGCACCTAAGTTTATTAAGGCAAAGGTGGTGGCTATAAAGGGAAATTGCCTGTATGAATTGGAAGACGACATAAATGGTAAACGGGGAATGTACCACCGCAAAGATATTTTGGAAAATAAAACCAACGTACCAACACTTTAGGTCGGGGGGTGTGTACCGGCGTACATACAGGTTATCGAGGGAAAAATAAAATCAACCATTCAATTTGGTCATGCCTGCCTAATACTAGTGAATGCCCCCTGTTCTTTGCTAAAATTAATTCACCACACTAACTTCCGAACACTTCCCATTAGGCCAGTTAAGGGAGAGGAAGAACAGCTGATGAAAAAGCTGTCAAAATAAGGGGTACTTAGCTCAGCTACCGGAAAGACTCTTTCTTTCTTTTTTGGACGAGCGATGGAGAAGGTAAGGTCAGCAGAGAGACAATTTTAAGTATCAGCGACAAAACACCAATCTACTTGTGCGGTAAAATTACTTACATTAATAATAATAAGATACGGGAATTAAAAAGTCAAAGTGTTAACTTGCCGTCTTTATTACAATTAAAAACGATTTCGCGATCGTAATCTCTGCTGACCAAAGACGTAAATACCCAGCCTATCGAACACGTGCGAATCCAAAATCTAAGAAGAAACCATCACCAATCAACACCCAGGACGGGAGTCCTAAGGTCTCTCCATATCGGTGAACCAGCTCTTTTATATTTAGTTTATATATCTTGTTTTATATAGAAACAAAAAGCAAAGGAAACCCTCATTATAGTTTCCTCCGACTTCTTTTCTTTCGTTTGTACGTAAACCGAAAATCGGATTAAGTTATTGAATCTTGTACTAAAAATACACCTAGCCCAGAAAATTAAGTTGAGGCAAAAGGGGATAAACCTGTCAAAAGAACCCCATACACAAAAAGAAAAGAGAAACGATATATAATTAAAGTACAGTAAATACATATAGGTACATGCCTATATCTAGGCACACCTTTACTCGCGCCTAGATAAGTATAAGTACAAACAAAAGTTTGCCATTTTTCCTACATCATCATCAATCAATTCAATTTTATTGAAGAACCCTGTATTCAACTTAGCTTAAGCCAACTCAATGGATTCAATTACCTATTAACTTAATTAGGTTAACAAAAATATATATATATGTTAATTTACTATAGTTGTTACTATAAACTTTAAATGAGAGCATTTTTGTTAGTTAAATACTAGCCTCCCTCAACAATAGCTGTTTGCGCCTCTTTCTTGTAATTTGCTCTTAAAGATAATCTCTTTCATTAGAAATGTGTGTACATTCATATACCTAGCTAATTTGCGACATCAAAGCGTTTGGCAGATTCATTCATAAGTCTGTACTCTCATTCGGCTTTTCGTTTTTACTTACTCTCTGACTCTCGTTTGATCAGTAAGTTATGCGTTCTTGCTGGATCCGCAGTTGGCTCTCACCTGCTCACCCAATTAAGAGCATACGCTCATTGGCATAGATATAGCCCACAAAGTTAAAATTTTACCTTTCACGACTTTCTGAAGTTTTGTTTTACTTGTTGGATTCTTTTGCGATATATGTATATGCAAATCAAAGTATAAGAAAATAGGACCATTTTAAAAGCTTAACTTTACAGCACTACTGCAAAGCGAGGAGGCCTCAACGCTACGTGGGATTGTATTACCGACACCAATGTAAGTCACATTTTTATTTTCTTATACGTAAATACATATATTGATTTTGAATATAATGCATGTCCATATGCATATATGCTTGCCGGTAGCAGCTATATACGGGTGATTGTGCGCTCGAAATTACTGCACTGTTTTTTTTTGTTTGTTTGTTGCTGCTCTGGTATTCTCATTTGGGATTATCATTGGCGTATCCGTGCAAACCCGCATATGTGCCTATGGACATCAACAAGCCCAGATATTGCTTTGACGGAGCTAGTTTTTTGGTTGTTTGATCGCTTGCTACTGGGTATATAGTTCAGGAATACACATATACGTACATACATACTTATATTCACGAGTTCATTGAACCCACAAGATATCAGCTGTTGAGGTAGGTCAGGAATTTAATTTAGGGCTACTCCTAACAAAATGTGTTAGTAGTTATGTATGTAAGAAAAATCTTGAGGTTGTTATTATACATTTTTTTCTTCTTGAATTTCGCACACTACTTGTTAAAATAAGAAATTCATTTTTTTTGTTAATTTTCATTAAGTCATACATGCATTATAAGAATGTTTTGAATTGTAATAAATACTGAGTACATATAATGGATATTTAAACTAAATTTTTTTGGTCTGATCGAAGGAAGTGAGGGTGATACAATGGGACCTTTTACCATCTTTAAGGTCATGGTAGGGTGGGTGAAGAGCAGCCATAATATGTATGTACCTGTGCTGCGAGATAATAGGCGTTCGAGGTGAGTATGTAAGTACTGGTATACATGTTTATGGGTAAGTCGTTAGGTTCTGCTTTTGGTTATGTCGTGTGCAATACTTGTGTCTGATTATAGCTATGGATTAGGGAGAAGGGATCTGGGTACTGCAGTTGTGTAATCACCCCGCCCCAGGCTGATGCTCCGGGAACAAGCCAGTGCACACGCCACAGCTGTAGGAACATTTCTCACCAGACCTTCTGGACGACTTTCCTTCGTTCCATAGGACCCTAGCCATTAGTCACATAACAGTGTCTAAGCTTTAGAGAAGGCGAGTTGTTTTTTTAAGTTATTATTATTTTTTATTTTATTTTATTATTTGGCTCAGGTGCTATGTGACCGTTTTGCTCAAAAGGTATTTATTCATTTGGCTCAGGTTCTGACGACCATGTTTGCCTAAAATGTTCTTTGGAGAACGAGAGAGTATATATGTATTATTGGTGGCGAGCACTGTTGGCTCTGAGGCATGGCGCGATTGGCTTCCTCATTTTCGGTATGAAAAACCACCTTCTGGCTCAGGCCTAGTCGACCGTATTGCTCAAAAGGTATTTATTAAATCATTTGGCTCAGGTTCTGATGACCGTGTTGCGCAAATGTTAAAAATATTTTGTTCTTTAGAGAACGGGAGGTGCGGGACACCTGTGACACCCTATATGTATTTGTTGGTGGCTAGCACTGTTGGCTCTGAGGCATGGCGCGGGACTGGCTTCCTCATTTTCGTTGTGAAAAACCACCTTTTGGCTCAGGCCTAGGCGACCGTCTTGCTCAAAAGGTATTTATTAAATCATTTGGCTCAGGTTCTGATGACCGTGTTGCGCAAATGTTAAAAACATTTTGTTCTTTATAGAACGGGAGGTGCGGGACACCTGTGACACCCTAAATGTATTTGTTGGTGGCGAGCACTGTTTGCTCTGAGTCATGGCGCGATTGGCTTCCTCATTTTCTGTATGGAAAACCACGCTCAATCAGTAAATGGAGATATGGCACAGTTCAAATGCCAACTGTGCCCTTGCCCTTTCGTATGACTCTCATATTGCACGTCTATTTCAAGGTTTTATAGGAACAACATTACGACCGATAACTCTTTTATCGATCAAAAAATCCGAATAAGGAACAGTTCAAATTCCAACTGTGCCTTTACCCTTTCGTATGACACTCATATTGCACGTCTATTTCAAGGTTTCATAGGAAAAACATTACGACCGATAACTCTTTTATCGATCAATAAATGGAAATAAGGAACAGTTCAAATGCCAACTGTGCCTTTACCCTTTCGTATGACACTCATATTGCACGTCTACTTCAAGGTTTTATAGGAACAATATTTTGACCGATAACTCTTTTATCGATCAATAAATGGAAATAAGGAACAGTTCAAATGCCACCTGTGCCTTTACCCTTTCGTATGACACTCATATTGCACGTCTATTTCGAGGTTTTGTAGGAACAACATTTTGACCGATAACTCTTTTATCGATCAATAAATGGAAATAAGGAACAGTTCGAATGCCAACTGTGCCTTTACCCTTTCGTATGACACTCATATTGCACGTCTATTTCAAGGTTTTATAGGAAAAACATTACGACCGATAACTCTTTTATCGATCAATAAATGGAAATAAGGAACAGTTCAAATGCCAACTGTGCCTTTACCCTTTCGTATGACACTCATATTGCCCGTCTATTTTAAGGTTTCATAGGAACAACATTATGACCGATAACTCATTTATCGATCAATAAATGGAAATAAGGAACAGTTCGAATGCCAACTGTGCCTTTACCCTTTCGTATGACACTCATATTGCACGTCTATTTCAAGGTTTCATAGGAACAACATTATGACCGATAACTCATTTATCGATCAATAAATGGAAATATGGAACAGTTCAAATGCCAACTGTGCCTTTACCCTTTCGTATGACACTCACATTTCACGTCTATTTCAAGGTTTTGTAGGAACAACATTACGACCGATAACTCTTTTATCGATCAATAAATGGAAATAAGGAACAGTTCAAATGCCAACTGTGCCTTTACCTTTTCGTATGACACTCATATTGCACGTCTATTTTAAGGTTTTGCAGGAACAACATTATGACCGATAACTCATTTATCGATCAATAAATGGAAATATGGAACAGTTCAAATGCCAACTGTGCCTTAACCCTTTCGTATGACACTCATATTGCACGTCTATTTTAAGGTTTTGCAGGAACAACATTATGACCGATAACTCATTTATCGATCAATAAATGGAAATAAGGAACAGTTCAAATGCCAACTGTGCCTTTACCCTTTCGTATGACACTCATATTTCACGTCTATTTCAAGGTTTTGTAGGAACAACATTACGACCGATAACTCTTTTATCGATCAATAAATGGAAATAAGGAACAGTTCAAATGCCAACTGTGCCTTTACCTTTTCGTATGACACTCATATTGCACGTCTATTTTAAGGTTTTGCAGGAACAACATTATGACCGATAACTCATTTATCGATCAATAAATGGAAATAAGGAACAGTTCAAATGCCAACTGTGCCTTTACCCTTTCGTATGACACTCATATTGCCCGTCTATTTTAAGGTTTCATAGGAACAACATTATGACCGATAACTCATTTATCGATCAATAAATGGAAATATGGAACAGTTCAAATGCCAACTGTGCCTTTACCCTTTCGTATGACACTCATATTGCACATCTATTTCAAGGTTTCATAGGAAAAACATTACGACCGATAACTCTTTTATCGATCAATAAATGGAAATAAGGAACAGTTCAAATGCCAACTGTGCCTTTACCCTTTCGTATGACACTCATATTTCACGTCTATTTCAAGGTTTTGTAGGAACAACATTACGACCGATAACTCTTTTATCGATCAATAAATGGAAATAAGGAACAGTTCAAATGCCAACTGTGCCTTTACCTTTTCGTATGACACTCATATTGCACGTCTATTTTAAGGTTTTGCAGGAACAACATTATGACCGATAACTCATTTATCGATCAATAAATGGAAATAAGGAACAGTTCAAATGCCAACTGTGCCTTTACCCTTTCGTTTGACACTCATATTGCACGTCTATTTCAAGGTTTTATAGGAAAAACATTACGACCGATAACTCTTTTATCGATCAATAAATGGAAATAAGGAACAGTTCAAATGCCAACTGTGCCTTTACCCTTTCGTATGACACTCATATTGCACGTCTATTTTAAGGTTTTGCAGGAACAACATTATGACCGATAACTCATTTATCGATCAATAAATGGAAATAAGGAACAGTTCAAATGCCAACTGTGCCTTTACCCTTTCGTACGACACTCATATTGCACGTCTATTTTAAGGTTTCATAGGAACAACATTATGACCGATAACTCATTTATCGATCAATAAATGGAAATAAGGAACAGTTCGAATGCCAACTGTGCCTTTACCCTTTCGTATGACACTCATATTGCACGTCTATTTCAAGGTTTCATAGGAACAACATTATGACCGATAACTCATTTATCGATCAATAAATGGAAATATGGAACAGTTCAAATGCCAACTGTGCCTTTACCCTTTCGTATGACACTCATATTGCATGTCTATGTCAAGGTTTTATAGGAACAACATTACGACCGATAACTCTTTTATCGATCAATAAATGGAAATAAGGAACAGTTCAAATGCCAACTGTGCCTTTACCTTTTCGTATGACACTCATATTGCACGTCTATTTCAAGGTTTCATAGGAACAACATTATGCCAACTGTGCCTTTACCCTTTCGTATGACACTCATATTGCATGTCTATTTCAAGGTTTTGTAGGAACAACATTACGACCGATAACTCTTTTATCGATCAATAAATGGAAATAAGGAACAGTTCAAATGCCAACTGTGCCTTTACCTTTTCGTATGACACTCATATTGCACGTCTATTTTAAGGTTTTGCAGGAACAACATTATGACCGATAACTCGTTTATCGATCAATAAATGGAAATAAGGAACAGTTCAAATGCCAACTGCGCCTTTACCCTTTCGTATGACACTCATATTGCACGTCTATTTCAAGGTTTTATAGGAACAACATTACGACCGATAACACATTTATCGATCAGTAAATGGAGATATGTAACAGTTCAAATGCCAACTGTGCCCTTCCCCTTTCGTATGACACTCATATTGCAAGTATATTTCAAGGTTTTCCAGGACCCACATTATGACCGATAACTCATTTATCGATCAATAAATGGAAATATGGAACAATTCAAATGCCAACTGTGCCTTTACCCTTTCGTACGACACTCATATTGCACGTCTATTTCAAGGTTTTATAGGAACAACATTTTGACCGATAACACATTTATTGATCAGTAAATGGAGATATGGAACAGTTCAAATGCCAACTGTGCCCTTGCCCTTTCGTATGACACTCATATTGCACGTATATTTCAAGGTCTTATAGGAACAACATTAAGAGCGATAACACATTTATCGATCAATAAATGGAAATATGGAACAGTTCAAATGCCAACTGTGCCTTTACCCTTTCGTATAAAACTCATATTGCAAGTCTATTTCAAGATTTTATAGGAACAACATTTTGACCGATAACTCTTTTATCGATCAATAAATGGAAATAAGCAACAGTTCAAATGCCACCTGTGCCTTTACCCTTTCGTATGACACTCATATTGCACGTCTATTTCGAGGTTTTGTAGGAACAACATTTTGACCGATAACTCTTTTATCGATCAATAAATGGAAATAAGGAACAGTTCGAATGCCAACTGTGCCTTTACCCTTTCGTATGACACTCATATTGCATGTCTATTTTAAGGTTTTGCAGGAACAACATTATGACCGATAACTCATTTATCGATCAATAAATGGAAATATGGAACAGTTCAAATGCCAACTGTGCCTTTACCCTTTCGTATGACACTCATATTGCATGTCTATTTCAAGGTTTTGTAGGAACAACATTTTGACCGATAACTCTTTTATCGATCAATAAATGGAAATAAGGAACAGTTCGAATGCCAACTGTGCCTTTACCCTTTCGTATGACACTCATATTGCATGTCTATTTTAAGGTTTTGCAGGAACAACATTATGACCGATAACTCATTTATCGATCAATAAATAAAAATAAGCAACAGTTCAAATGCCAGCTGTGCCTTTACCCTTTCGTATGACACTCATATTGCACGTCTATTTCAAGGTTTTATAGGAACAACAACCGATAACACATTTATCGATCAATAAATAGAGATATAGAACAGTTCAAACGCCAACTGTGCCCTTGCCCTTTCGTATGACACTCATATTGCACGTATATTTCAAGGTTTTAGTGTAAAACCGGGATAGATGCCCCATATTCAAAAAATCTAACTTCCCGAGCTCGTGACTAACAATTAAATTAATAAATAGCAGCCGCAACCACAGCGCATTTTAGTTATCTAAGGGCTTCGAGCAGTGAATACGCGTTTTGTTAGTATAAAACATTTTGTTTGCGACGAAATTGAAATACCCGTAAAAGTTTTAAAGGTAAGTATTGTGCTTTTTATAACTTTATAACAAGTAATAAATTCCATTATATTTTTTAGTACCTTAATAAACTGATTCATTATGACTGCATCTAACTAAAAATAGATGTTTTTTAAACCTAGTAGTGCTTCGCACACAAGGTATATTAACTTCATTCGCCTAACGGTAGTATGTAACGGCATAAACGAATCGAGATAGATATTGACTTATGTATATCAAAATGCTCAGGAGGAAAAGAGAAATTGATTGAGCCATGTCCGTCCGTCTGTCCGTCCGTCCGTCTGTGAACACGATAACTTGAGTAAATCTTGAGATATCTCAATGAAATTTGGTATGCACGTTCCTTTTCACTTATCTCGGAGCGCTATTGAAAATAGGCAAAATCGGTTAAAAGCCACGCCCACTTCCTATATATATAATATTTTCGAAAATACAAAAAGACTGATTATTCAGTAAATAATACACCAATAAGGATAAAATTTGGTGTGCACTTTAGCGTTAAGGCAAAAAGTAAATATTTGAAGAAATTTTTAAAAAGGGGCGTGGCACCGCCCACTTCTGATTAAGTAAATTTTGGAAATATTATTAATCATAAATCAAAAACCGCTCAAGATAGCAAAACGAAATTGAGCACACATATTTATATCAATACAGGCAATATTTCGAAAAAAAATTACCGTAATCGGGTAAGGCCACGCCCAATTTTATACAAAAGATTTTGAAAAGGATCATAGATATATTGAATATGCAATAACTTTGCTTAAACTACCTGTATATCATTTCTATTTCACCTCTAAAGTGTTCGTGGGCAAAGAAAGTCGAAAGCACAAAATTTTTGGAAAATGGGCATGGCCCCGCCCCTTTATGGTGGATTATTCCACAAAACTTTCCATGCCATAACTCCTGTAAAAATTAATTTAATGAAACGATATTTCGAGAAATTGTTCAACATATAAAGCTTACTCTTTGCTGTAAAAATTAACAAAATTGGTTAAAGGACACGCCCACTTTTCGAATACAGTTCTGAAAAATTTCTTTGTAAAATTAAAATCGCGATATTTCCATAATTGTATAATTTTCGATATTTGGCGACCTTTTTATACCTTTCATGAGCATGAAATGGTATTATAACTTTGGTCCGATGTTTGTAAGTGTGAGAAGAAGAAGAGATAGACCCACCATTAAGTATACCGAAATGATCAGGGCGACGAGCTGAGTTGATTTAGCCATGTCCGTCTGTCCGTCCGTCTGTTTGAACGCAAACTAGTCCATCAGTTTTGGAGATATCTCGATGAAATTTTTCATGCAGGCGCCATTTTGCATAGGATTAATCATTTGTCGGAACCAGCAAGATCGGACCGATACAACGCATAGCTCCCATACAATCGATTGTTCCGGTTTTGGCTTATAACTCTTGCAATTAAAAAGCTATTAGAGCGAAATTTCGCAGGTTTAGTACATATTATATGCGTAATATGTGTAGTAAAAATCACCTAGATCGGATAAACATAACATATAGCTCCCATATAATCGCTAGTTTCGATAAATGGGTTTTGGCCTCTAACTCTTGCAATTAAAAAGCTATTAGAGCGAAATTTCGCAGGTTTAGTACATACTATATAAGTAATGTGTGTAGTAAAAATCACCTAGATCGGATAAACATAACATATAACTCCCATATAATCGATAGTTTCGATAAATGGGTTTTGGGCTATAAATGTTGAAAATAGAAAGCTAGAAACGTAAAATTTTGCACGTTTGGTACTTATTATATAATTGATGTGTGTAGTGAAAATCATACAGATCGGACTTACATAACATATAGCTCCCATATTACCGAATGCTCCGATAAATGTGGTTTGGCTATGTATTTTTAAATTAACAGTTTTGTAGAGTTTGTAAGTAATTGTAAGTAAGGATCGGACACTTAGAAAAGTTGTGCGTATTCATTCCTTACTTGTTTTTATATATGCTGTGTTTACTTTTGTTACAAAGTTTTGGTTGTGTTTACCTTATTTTCAAGTGGACAATACATTAATTTATTTATTTCTGATTTTTTGTTTGTATGTTTCTTTATTTATGCGATGCATTATTCTTAAGTGTTTAGTTACATTGAGGGTAATGACACGATTTTGTTTTTTAATAAGTTTTTATTTGCATACAATAAATTTCTGAATTTATGGGTTTATGTGTCAGTGTACAATAAAAATTTATGAGTAAACATTTGAGTTATAATGCAGTGTATTTATTCTAACAGTTTAAGTCTATTCTTATGAATTAAAATTTTCTTATTCTCATTGGTTATAATATACTCTTTATTTCTATCTATGCTTTCTAGTTTATAAGGAATTAGAGTAAAATTATTATTTTTATCAATATTGTCTACCTTATAGGGCCCTTTATACCTATTGTCTAACTTATGACCTGCTTCATTTTTTACTAATACTAAATCTCCTAATTTTATTTCTTTATATTGAATATTTTTGTCATAGTACATTTTTTGTTTTTCTTTGGTTTCTTTTACTAGCTTATACGCTCTTTGTTGAGCTACCTGCAATCTATATTTGATTTCTCTATCATATGCCTCATGGTTGTAAACTGGGCTAATTGTATTGTCGTTTAAAAATTCGTAGGTTAAAGGTATTTTCCCAAAAACTAATTCAAATGGACAATAACCATGTACCGTGGATGGTGTTGTATTATAACAGTATGCAAAATACTTAATATACTCATCCCAATCATCTTTTTCAATAGATATATAAGAACGAATGTATTGATTGAAAGTTCTGTGGCTGCGTTCAACAGTGCCCAAAGTTTGATGGTGATATGGGGTAGAAGTCTTGTGTTCAATTTTTAAAAGTTTACACAATTCTTCGAATACGTTATTTTTGTATTCAGTTCCCATATCAGTTATGATTGTTTTCATACAACCATAAATTAAGATAAAATTTTCAAAAATAGCTTTGGCAACTGTTATCGCGTGTTTGCTAGCAATCGGAATTGCGATCAGATACTTTGTCAAATCACATACAATTGTTACCGCGTACTCATTTCCATTTATCGATCTTGGTAATGGACCGATTGTGTCAATCTGAACTATATCGAAAGCTTTTGTTGGCGTTTCAGTGATAATCATTGGTTCTTTTAAGTTTGTATTTATTTTATTTTTACTACATTGTATGCATTTTTTAATACAATTTCTGATGTCATTTTTCATATTTTTCCAATAATATTTTTGTTTTATTTTATTTGTTGTTCGATTGATTCCTGGGTGGCCACCATTAACAGGATCATCATGATATTTTTGTAATATCTTTTTAATTACTTCATTATCTGTCACGTGCACAACCTCCGGAGTTAATGCAATAGTTAAGTTTTTGAGAACTTTGGTACCAACTTCTTTAAATTTATCTACTCGAGTATAATTATTTTTAAACAATTTGTCTCCTAAGGACAACTGTATTTTATTTATTTTCAAATTGTCGGCTTCTTTTATTAGCCTGGCAAAGAATTGACCTAAATCAATCTTCGCCTCAACAATTGAATCATTAATGTCTATTTTGCTACAAATTTTCTTTCCCTTTTTGAACTGCAGTTTCGGGGGGTCGAAAACGAGCTGAGCTAGCTTTTTTACTTCATTTTTATTAAGCGCTTCATATATTTTAATGTTCTCTTCGTGACGTTTTTCTTTGATGTTTTTATTATTGGATTTTTTATTGACTTGCCTTTATTGATAAATCTTTCAAATCATTTATATTTATTCGTGACAATGCATCTGCAACATAATTTTCTTTTCCAGCTATGTACTCCACCTCAAAGTCATATTCCTCCAACTCTAACCGAACTCTAGTTAATTTTGATGAGGGGTTTTTCATCGAAAATAGGTATGTTAGTGGCCGATGGTCTGTTTTAACCAAAAACCTTCTGCCATAAACATATGGTCTGAAATACGTGATTGCCCAATGGATTGCCGCCAACTCTTTTTCAATTGTTGCTTTATTACTTTCACCTTTTGTGAAAGCTCTTGACGCATAGGCAATTGGTAATTGTTTGCCTTCATACTCTTGACTAAGAACTGCGCCGCAGGCGAATCCACTGGCATCCGTTGTTATACAAAATTCTTTATCAAAATCTGGATACTGTAAAATATTGGGGTGTATCAATGCCCCCTTCAAGTAGACAAAAGCTTTTTGACATTCTTCTGTCCAATCAAAGGAAACATTCTTTTTACACAATCTTGTTAAGATTCTAGAATGTTCTGCAAAGTTTGGAACAAATCTTCGGTAATAGTTACAAAATGCTACAAATCTTTTTACTTCGTCTGCATTTTTTGGGGTTGGATAATTTAGAACAATTTCAAATTTACTAGGATCAGGTAAAATTCCTTTATTTGTGCAATTATGGCCAAGGTAAGTAACTTCTTGGTTAAAAAATAAACATTTATCCGGATGCAATTTCAAATTATACTTTCTACAAGTTGAAAACACATCTCTCAAATTCGTAATCATGTGTTTTTCGGAACATCCCAATACCACCAGATCATCCATATATAGAAAAGCTTGGGAAGGCTTAAGGCCTGCAAAAGCGAGAGTCATCATTCTCTGAAACGAGTTTGGGGCTACCTTCAAACCGTATGGCAGCCTTTTAAAGCGATACGTGCCATCGTCCGCCGTAAACGATGTTATGTCCCTAGAGTCTTTATGTAATTCAATTTGATGAAAGCCAGACATCAAGTCTAAGCATGAAAAATATTTAGCTCTACCCAATTGATCCAATATATCATCAATTCTTGGCAATGGAAATTTATCTGCAGTTAACTTTTTGTTTACCTGTCGGTAATCGACTACCAATCTCCATCTTTTGTCATTTTTGCCGGGTAAAGGCTTTTTGGGTACAAGTAGAATTGGGCTATTATATTCTGACATAGACGGCTCTATAATGTCATCTTCAATTAGTTTATTGACGTGCTTACTAATTTCGCTTTTATGAGCTTGAGGAATTCTGTAATTTTTTACATAAACTGGGTTGCTATCTTTCATATGTAATTTTTGTTTATAAAAATTATTAGTGGTAATGGGTTCCGATTCTAGTGAAAATATATCAATAAATTCTGTGCACAGTGCATTAAGTTGTTCAGTAACAAATTTTGGAAAATTTTTATTTAATCTTTTTAATTTTTCGTTATTATTTTCTACTGTTTCCGTTTTATTTTCTACTACTGTATAATCATCTAAATTTTCTGTGTTAATTTTGAAATTTTGAATAGTTGCAATTTTATCTGTTGTATTTATGACTCGAATAAAGGTTTGCTTTGAATTTACTAGGGTGTTTCCTATAAAAATACCTTCGGATAATTTTTGATGAGGTATCAATAATTCAGAATTGCTGTTTTTAATATGGACTTGTCGAATTACCTCGGATCTTGCTGGGATTGTTATGCAATTAACTGCTGGTCTATTTGTCATTTGGATTATTATATTTTCTGGATAATCATATGGACGTAGTATTAGGGTGTCCCCGTTTTTATTGTAATCCAAAATGCAGTTATATTTTTTAATAAAATCAAGCCCCAAAATTCCGTCACATGGGATTGGAAATGTATCCTCTACTATATGAAATTTGTGTTTAATTAATAATTGATCATCTCTTAAATCTGCTGTAACTGTGCCAATAGTGCTTGTTAGACCGTGACCAATGCCTTTTAGATCAGTTTTTTGTGAGTAATTAATTGTGACGTCATTGTCAATTTGACCCTTTTTTATAATGGAGATGTCCGCTCCTGTATCAATCAGGAGGGTTGAAATGGAATTGTTTAGAGTTGTTTTTGAAGATATATAACTATTAAGGTGCAGATTGAAGACATATAATTTTTTATCTATTGAGGTGGAGCTTGCTGGTTTTCCTGTTGGTTCACATTTCTAACGTTTCTAGTATTATTGCGATTAGAACCGCGAGATTGATTTCCGAAATTTCTCCCGGATCTTTGATTGTTATTTCTATTATTATTATTATTGTAATTATTAAAATTATTAAAACGGTTACCATCCCGTCTTTGGTTACCTCTGTAGGCATTATTCTGGTAACTTCTGCGGAAACTACCGCGAAAATAATTTTGTCGACGTATGTGTAACAGTGAATTAGGGTTACCGGTTACTTCAGTACAGCTATTGGTGAACTTAGAAATGGCTTCGTTCATAGAGGTGAACGTACCAGCTTGCATAATGACCTTGACCTTTTCGTTAGAGCAGTTTTTGCACATAGCTTTTACCGCTGATTGTGTAGCGTATTTAGTTGCTAACTCTGGTGCTAGTCCGTCAGATATGTATGCTCCTTCTAATGATTTTGTGAGCTTTTCAATCTCAGAAGTATATTGGTTTGCAGTTTTACTGCGTTGTTGGATGTTCAGGAGCTTTGCTGACAAAACTTCGACTGATTCACCCTTAACTTTTGATTTTAATCTTCGTATTATTTCTTGAATGGTAGATTCAGTACTTATAAGGTTTCTAGCTGTTCCTTTGAGTTTAGTCTTAATCATGGATACTGCAATAGCCTCGTGACTATCCTTGATTTGTTCCAGGATATCAAGGGCATCCAGAAAACTGGATAGATTTTCTGATCTCCCATCGAAATCTGGTAAGATCGATGATGCAGTTTTAATAAACTCTACTACTGTTTGTGTCATTTTGACCTTGTTTGTTTGAGTTTCCTTGCTTATGACTTCTTTATGGGCTTCCTCTATATTTGAAATCTCTTCTAGTGAAAAGTCGTCAAAATCAATTTGAATATCGTGTTCAAATGAAGTTGGCACTGTTACATCTATATTGTATCTTGATAGTGAGGAAACTAATCTATCTCTGACTTGCGAAAAGATTTGCTTTGTTTCTTGCTGATGTGTAGGTCTGAGTTTACTATATATATTTTTTATTTCATTACCTAATCTATTAAAACTATTTTTTATCAATGTCAAATGTTTAATTATTGTTTCCTTTTTTGTTTCTCTATTTTGGTTTATACACTTGTATGACTTTTCTACTAACAATTTTTCCTCATATAGCCTTGTGCGAATACCTTCCCAAGTATCCATTTAATAAAAAATATTTAGATTTTATCTAGATCGTTTGCTCGACTCTGGTATCTCTTTTTTAAATGTTTGTTGTGGGTCGAGTATAATTTGAGAAACAAATTTAGGCAACTGCAAATTGTTAATATCAATAGCAAGATTTTTATGAAATCTAGTGCCTCAGTGTGGTCAATTATTTGAACCGAATTAACGACATTAGCGTTAGGCTTTTCCAGTTTGGATTCCTGGCCTCCCATTACAAAAAAAATTATATTGGAAAGAAATGTAACAAAATTTTTTTTTTGTTTTTTATGTATGCAAATGTAAAATTTTGTTTATATTTATATTTACTTTACTAAACAAAATTTTTTTTTTTTTTATTTTCTAATTCTAGACATTATTGGCAATTTTCTTATTATTTATTTTATCTTATTTATAATTTTAACGCACTATAAGATTTTAACTGGAACTATAAATCCATTACTACTTCAAATATTTGGATTTCAAGTTTACCTTTTTTCGTGTATTATAATTTAATTTTTTTTTTTATACTAAATTAATTTCCATAACATAGTGTCACTGTAATCTACAATTGTAATTGGATGTACTTGTAATCAAACATAATGAAATCGTATGAAATGTAAAGTAATTGTAATTTTAGGTATGTATTATAAATGTCAACGCTATGTACATAATTGTTATGCAAAGGTAATCTGATTGCAATTCCGTATTTAGATCCTGTTCTTGCATTTTCAATAAAATATGTCCTAAGCAGAAACAAGTCTGCTATTTGGTGGGCTACCTTAGGATGCCAAAGAGTTCTAATAAAATATGCCCTAAGCAGAAACAAGTCTGCTATTTGGTGGGCGACCTTAGGGTGCCAAAGAGTTCTAATATTTATTAACGTATCTCAGCAGTCTGCCATTTAAAATATAGCAGTCTGCCCTTTTTTAAACCTAACAGGATTTCTGCAGTCTGCGACTTATGGTATATCGCAGTCTGCTGATTGTCCAGTAGTCCGCTAAAGTCAGCGGTCTATTTCTAAAAAATTCTTATCTTCTAGCCTTAAAACATTTTTTCCAGCTACCAGCTACCAGGATGGCGTTGTTTTCTTAATGTGTTCAGGACCTCTTTTCCTCAAACGGCTTAATATCTTCTTAGTCCAGGATTTCAGGACCTCCTTTCCTCAAGTGGCTTAATATCTTCTTAGTCCAGGATTGCAGGGCAGGATCGCCATGTTGTAGAATCAAGTAAAAGTCCAATGTTGTGTGGCTCAGTGCCGTATTAATAATGTTCTCTTTATTATGAAATTCATGCTTATTTATAGTAAACTAATCTAAACATTTTATTATACATATTTACTCTAATTCTTACATAGCTAAGCCTAACATAAGGCATGAAGCCCAACGCACGCTCACACATATGCACGTATTTACATATGTGTATAGCGCTAAGCTACTTCAACGCTTTGGTCGTGGGAAAGTGTCGCAGCAGAGAAATACATAGCGTCAGCAATTACTTAGTTGCAGTTTGTTTACCAAGTAACTTTAGACGGCGCTCGTGCTGCGTATTTTGTATGTAGATATGTATTCATATTGGACACACTACAACGTCTATTTTAAGGTTTTGTAGGAACAACATTTTGACAGTTAACTCTTTTATCGATCAATAAATGGAAATAAGGAACAGTTCGAATGCCAACTGTGCCTTTACCCTTTCGTATGACACTCATATTGCACGTCTATTTCAAGGTTTCATAGGAACAACATTATGACCGATAACTCATTTATCGATCAATAAATGGAAATATGGAACAGTTCAAATGCCAACTGTGCCTTTACCCTTTCGTATGACACTCATATTGCATGTCTATTTCAAGGTTTTCTAGGAACAACATTACGACCGATAACTCTTTTATCGATCAATAAATGGAAATAAGGAACAGTTCAAATGCCAACTGTGCCTTTACCTTTTCGTATGACACTCATATTGCACGTCTATTTTAAGGTTTTGCAGGAACAACATTATGACCGATAACTCGTTTATCGATCAATAAATGGAAATAAGGAACAGTTCAAATGCCAACTGCGCCTTTACCCTTTCGTATGACACTCATATTGCACGTCTATTTCAAGGTTTTATAGGAACAACATTACGACCGATAACACATTTATCGATCAGTAAATGGAGATATGTAACAGTTCAAATGCCAACTGTGCCCTTCCCCTTTCGTATGACACTCATATTGCAAGTATATTTCAAGGTTTTCCAGGACCCACATTATGACCGATAACTCATTTATCGATCAATAAATGGAAATATGGAACAATTCAAATGCCAACTGTGCCTTTACCCTTTCGTACGACACTCATATTGCACGTATATTTCAAGGTCTTATAGGAACAACATTAAGAGCGATAACACATTTATCGATCAATAAATGGAAATATGGAACAGTTCAAATGCCAACTGTGCCTTTACCCTTTCGTATAAAACTCATATTGCAAGTCTATTTCAAGATTTTATAGGAACAACATTTTGACCGATAACTCTTTTATCGATCAATAAATGGAAATAAGGAGCAGTTCAAATGCCAACTGTGCCTTTACCCTTTCGTATGACACTCATATTGCACGCCTATTTCAAGGTTTTATAGGAACAACATTACGACCGATAACACATTTATCGATCAGTAAATGGAGATATGGAACAGTTCAAATGCCAACTGTGCCCTTGCCCTTTCGTATGACACTCATATTGCACGTCCATTTTAAGGTTTTATAGGAACAACATTACGACCGATAACTCTTTTATCGATCAAAAAATGGAAATAAGGAACAGTTCAAATGCCAACTGTGCCTTTACCCTTTCGTATGACACTCATATTGCACGTCTATTTCAAGGTTTTATAGGAAAAACATTACTACCGATAACTCTTTTATCGATCAATAAATGGAAATAAGGAACAGTTCAAATGCCAACTGTGCCTTTACCCTTTCGTATGACACTCATATTGCACGTCTATTTCAAGGTTTTATAGGAACCACATTTTGACCGATAACTCATTTATCGATCAATAAATGGAAATAAGGAACAGTTCAAATGCCAACTGTGCCTTTACCCTTTCGTATGACACTCATATTGCACGTCTATTTCGAGGTTTTAATCGAACAACATTTTGACCGATAACTCTTTTGTCGATCAATAAATGGAAATAAGGAACAGTTCAAATGCCAACTGTGCCTTTACCCTTTCGTATGACACTCATATTGCACGTCTATTTCAAGGTTTTGTAGGAACAACATTACGACCGATAACTCTTTTATCGATCAATAAATTGAAATAAGGAACAGTTCAAATGCCAACTGTGCCTTTACCCTTTTGTTACGGCGAGCCCGGGTAATGGCGAGGTTGCTCGCACGTAATAATATGTAACGAAAAAAGTGAAAGAAAGGGCAGCGAATGAATAAATAATAAAACACCCTATTTCAAATATAAATACAATACAATAAGTGAATCTCTTTATTGAGTACTAGCAGACCCGGCAGACGTTGTTCTGCCTGACCAGCAAATACATTCAGGAATATAACGAATTGAAATATTACTTAGCTTGTGGTCCTGGAACTGCCCACTTTTCCAAAGAATTTACAAATGTAGCCTATGTACATAAAGACAAAAAATGTGGGCGTGGCACCGATCACTTTTCCAAAATTACATAAATCTTGACCAAAGTACACACATATCCAGAAATCATTAATTTAAACCAAATATGTTCAGAGCTATGAAGAATTTAAATTTTATATAGCCTGGGGGCGTGGCACTGGCTACTTTTCCAAAAATTGATATAGCCTGAATCGTACACAACAACTTTCTAAACCAATCTTGAAAGTTTAAAAGAGATCGACCATAAATTTTGGACATTATTGAAATACAAACAAAACACAAAAAATGTGGGCGTGGCACCGCCCACTTTTCCAAAATTACATAAATCTTGACCAAAGGACACACATATCCAGAAATCATTAATTTAGACCAAATATGTTCAGAGCTATGGAGAATTTAAATTTTATATAGACATGGGGCGTGGCACCGCCTACTTTTCCAAAAATTGATATAGCCTGAATCGTACACAACTTTCTTAACCAATCTTGGAAGTTTAAAAGAGATCGACCATAAACTTTGGACATTATTGAAGTACAAACAAAACACAAAAAATGTGGGCGTTGCACCGCCCACTTTTCCAAAATTATATACATCTTGACTAAAGGACACACATATCCAAAAATCTTTAATTTAGACCCAATGTTGAGAATTAAAGTCCCTTACCTCTGGTGGGGGGAAACTAAAATCTTCAATAAAAAGAACAGCTTGATGGTGTTGCTGATTGAGAATTTATTATAGTTCTGTCTCTTCAACAATTTTACATTTGCTTATATACTAAATCTTAAAATTATGTTCCTTAATCTACTATACAAGTGCGTGTGTTTATGTAAAAGGGACTGATTTTAATGTTAGCCTAAGTACATTTTATCTATTGTTTTGCTGTGTCTTAATCACCGATCGTCTGGGTTTAACGATCGATTGTCTAGACTGTTTCAAGGGTATTGCTTAAATATTAGGACAAGATAAGAAACCATATGTTTTGTATGCTTATCTTTCCTTCTAGTGGACTGTATGTGTGTACATATGTGTGTGTGTGTGATAGGTTTGGGTACCTTATCCTGTTTGTTTTGTAAGTATGTATGTATGACAATACTATCATAAAATTCTAGTGGACTGTATAAATATACTTATTTTAGAGTGGCAGAGTTGTGTGTTCATATTTTTGTATGAACATTCTGCCAAAGGGCAATACTAAATATGTTTTCTAATAATTTGTTTAATTAACATTATTTCTAGCTGGAAGTTCGAATGAAACAGCTACAGCTGTTTTTGTTTTACATTTCGATCTTAAATATAATACAATGATAATAAGTCCTATTATTACGATTAAAGACAGTGAAGTATGACCACTTATCTGGTGAAAATTGATACCTTTTAATTTGATGTTTTCTTTTTTGAGATCTTCTATTTGCTTTTTAAGTTTAAGGATGTCTTTAGTGTTGTTAATTAAGGTGGAATCAAAAGGTTTAATTCGCAGTTCTGGAATGTTCTCAATGTCCTTTATCCAAGACGAGGATAGTAATTCTTCCTTGATTGTAGATTGTATCTGATGAGATGCGGTTAGAGTTACTCCTTCATGTCGAACTGTACATCCTTCTCTTATTGTGATAACGCCTTGTTTAGGGATTTCCATTCTCATGTGTTGATTGGTATCACATTCTAGATGTATTATTGCGTTACTAAATATCTTGTAAAGCCAGCGATTTTGAGAGGATAGTTTAATCCAAATGTTTTCATCTGTAGCGGGCTTGAATCCACATACTTCATTTTCATACTGTTTTAATGCTGCTACTTCGCATGAATTGTCCGTTGCTGACTTCCAAGCCCAATTCCCTGGACATTGGTAATGATCTTCTGAGTTAATTGAACACGTATTTAGATCAACTTGGTTTATTAACACATATTGATTTGAATCAAACTTGTATATTAAATATTCTGCTTTTATATCAGGGATGATCATGTTGCCTTTGTATTTTATTGGCAGCGGATTTAATTTGTACGCGTCTGATGGCTCAAATGACATTAAGGGAATTTCTATGTTAATTACGAGCCGAGAATCCATAATTAATCCTTTAGCAGTCATAGACTCATAGATTTCCTTTAATTCGTTACCATGCTGTTTTCCAGGTAGTACTAATTTGTGTGGTAGTTGACTTTTAATCAAGGATATTTCATTACTAAGCTGTGATGGTTTTAATAGTTTTGGATTTATCCGACCATGATTTATGTCAATTAATAAGTTAATTATCGAAGTTTGAATTTCTTCACATTCGTCCATAATTATTCTTATTTGAATGGTTAATATTCGAAACATTAAAGTCATTCGTTCGTCGTTTTGATTTTGAACTAATTCATGATAAAATTTATTGAGCTGTTGATTCATCTTTTGAAAATTCTTGTTCACTTCATCGGTTGTCTTTTTTAATATATTTATTGTAGAATCAACTATGGATGTCTGTTTCTTAAATAACTTTGCAATATCCTTTTGATTTTCAAAAATGTTTTTAATATTTGATTCCATGCTTTTGCGGTCGTCAGCATCCATGATTCCAAATAAAATATGGTAAAGTGAGCCAACGAATTCGAATGGTGCACGTCTTTTTCTATTTCCTTGCTTCATGAACAGCTCGTTATTTGACTTGAGGTTACTATATTTATGCTTCAAAGTTGTGGTAATCATTACACAAGCCTCTTCATAATCGGCATTGATGTTCAAGTCTGTTAATAAATTCGTTTATTTTATCCATTCGTTCGTAATAGGAGCCTAACTCGTAATAAACGATTAAGTTCCATTTTGAATTTATTACGTCTATTTTGCCAATTGGATCCAAGTATATTGTTGTATTGTTTCTTAGTTCAGCTACTGAAGCACCTGTTCTCGCTGTATCCTTTATGGTTAATGCTTTTACTTGCACTGCTAGCATAAGAAATGTAATGAACCACATCATCATTGTTTTTGTTATTGTCTGGCCCCCTGTAGTTGCTGTCTTTTTTGATGTTCTTGTTGTCAACAGACTAGTAGCTTGATTTCGCTCTTCTGTATTGCTGTTGTCTGTTGTTTCTAGCGGGCCATTTTGTAATTTTAGAGTTACAACTCTGGTTTTTCCATCGCTTCCAGGATGAGTTTTTAAAACTTTGCCTAATGGCCATTTTGCCGGATGGGTTTCCTCATTTTTAATAATGACTATTTGACCTTCTACTAGATTGTCGGATTTTGTTTTCCATTTCATTCTTTGTTGCAACATTGTGACATATTCGCTTTCCCACCGTTTCCAAAAATCTCTTTTCATTTTTTGGATCAATTTCCATCTGTCTAATGAATCTCTCGTTGTGTCATCATCTGCTTCAGGACAGTCTATTAGTGGGCATCCTATTAAAAAATGCCCAGGGGTTAAAACATCTATATCGCTTTCGCTATCAATAGCACAAAGAGGTCGCGAATTTAGCACTGCTTCAATCTGTGATAGTAACGTAGTCATCTCTTCGAATGTCAATTTACTTTCGCCTATCACTCTTTTTAAGTGATATTTTACAGACTTGACGCCAGCTTCCCAAATTCCTCCGAAGTGAGGAGCTGCCGGCGGCCCGAAATGCCATTGAACTTTGTCTGCTTCTAATATGGGGGCTATCGTTGAATTATTTTTTACTGCCTTTTTGAAGTCCAAGTCTAATTTTCTGCATGCTCCGACAAAATTTGTTCCATTGTCTGAGTATATATGCTGACTTTTACCTCTTCTAGCAAAAAATCGTTTCAAAGCAGCTAGAAAAGCTTCAGTTGTTAAATCACTCACTGCCTCTAAATGAATGGCTTTTGTTGCCATACATACAAATACAGCTATATAGCCTTTAAATGCTTTTTGCCCTCTTCCTTTCGAACATCTCATATACATTGGACCTGCATAGTCTATACCAACGTGTGTGAATGGGATCGACAGCGATACTCGAAATTCTGGAAGATTGCCCATTATTTGTTTAGCTGTTTCCTTGCGGTAACGTATGCACCGATTACAAGCTCTTATAGTTTTCTTTATTGAATTTTTTAATCCAATTATCCAATAATTCCTTCTGATCGTGGATTCCATTAACTTGTTTCCTCCATGTAAGGTTGGTTTGTGACCGTTTTCAATAATTAATGTTGATAAATGTGATTTATTTAATATTATCGGGTGCTTCTGATTAAATTGAAATTTTGTATTCTCCAATCTACCACCTACTCGAAGAATTCCATTGTTGTCTAGGATTGGGTTTAAGCTTGCGATATGACTTTTATTACTAACTTCTTTTTTAGTCTCCAAGCTCTGAATTTCCTCTCTAAATTGTAACCTTTGTTGATGTTTTATTATTATCTGTTCAGCTTCTTTAAGTTCTGATTTTATCAAGTATGAAGGATATTTTTGTCCTCGTATTCGTTTTATAAATCGCAATATATAAGCAACAACCCTTGTTAATTTCGTTAAACTAGAATACTTCAGTGTTACCTCATCCAAAAAATTTGATCCTTTTGAAGTTGAGACATATAAGGCATCAATTTTGAATATACTCTGCATTGGCCACTGATTTTCCTCTCCTTGTAACCATTTGGGGCCTTTCCACCATAGTTCGTGCTCTACAAGTTTGTTTGCAAATATTCCTCTGGATGCAACATCAGCTGGATTGTCCTTGGTTCCGACGTGTCGCCATATCGCTGTGGGAGCATATAATTTGATTTGTTCTACTCTGGTTTTAATGAACTTGTCTTTATTTCGGGAATTATTTATCCATGCTAAGGTTATAGTCGAATCACTCCAAGCAAATATTTTACTTTCTCTATTGATAATTGTCTTTTTCCTTTGCAGTAATATAGCAAGAAGGTGAGCCGCACATAATTCCAGCTTTGGTAGCGTCTTTTTGTTTTTAATTGGATTTACTTTAGTTTTACCAGCAATTATCGTTATAACTGATCCAACTTTAGCATATACAACTGCTGCGTAAGCTTTTTCAGATGCATCTGCAAACCCATGAAGTTCAATTTCAATCGTCCATGTAGAAATCGTTTTTGATGATGTTTGAAAGCAAGCTATTGCAGGGCTCGCAGAGTTTGGCGATTTCTTGTAATGTTCTTGTTGCAAGAAAAGGAGCGGATGCTGTTCCGTATGTAACTGTTTGCAATTTGTACTCTTTTATCGGCTTTTCTCTCGTGTCTCTCCACAATATGCGCTGATAATCTTGGTCAGCTTCTGCTACTTTAATTTGCCTATACATCTTTTCTATATCGCTTATTACCACAAATTGCCAAAGCCTCCATTTAATAATGATATCGAATATATCTTTTTGGAGCCTTGGCCCTATGAACAGGATGTCATTTAAGCTGGTACCGTTTGTAGTTTTCGCAGATGCATCAAAAACTACTCGTAGCTTAGTTGTGAGACTGTCTTCTCGAATTACGGCTTGATGTGGCAAATAGTATTTCCCGCAATTATTTTCACTTGCTTTTTTCATGTGTCCCATTTCTAAATACTCTTTCATAAATTGAGTATATTGCTTTCTCAGTTCGTCATTTGAAGCAAATCTTTTCTCAAGATTCAGAAATCTCGCCATTGCTTGTTTGCGAGAGTCACCTAATTCCTTTCCTTTTTTGAAGGGCAGATTGACGACAAATCTATTATTTTCATCTCTTGTTGTCGTTTTGTCAAAAATATCTAGACATTCATCTTCATCTGTTTTATTTTCTGGAGATGTGGTGTCTTCGATCTCCCAAAACCTCTCCAATGTTGTAGTCACCGCTGCTATGATTCTACCACTCTTTCTTGGTTGCTGTAGAACTCCGGACAATATCCACCCTAATTTCGTGGCTTGGCCTAGTATTCTATCTTTCTTGAATATGCCTTCCTCTAATATATCAGCATATACGTCTCCTCCAATAACGACGTCGATCCGATCTGATTTATTGAAGTAGAGATCAGCTAAGGTATAGTTTCTCCATTGTTCTATATCCCAGTTAAACGTTTTATCTGGTTGTGCACTTGCTAATCTTGGTAAAATTAGTGCTTCGACATCGTATATTTCATTGCTTAGGAATCTCGGTTTAATTTGAATATTTACTCTAAATTTGGAGACTCCTACCGTAGTATTCCCTAGCCCTTGCAGCTCAGTTACTTCTCTTCTTTTTGGTAACCGTAGTATCTGAGCCGCTTCCTCGGAAATGGTAGTCTTTTGTGATCCTTGATCAATAAGTGCTCGCATAATCACGTACTCTCCATTTGCTGCTTTTACTCGTATTTGTGCTGTTGCTAAGAGTATTGATGTTTCGGAGTTTTGTGTCATCATAGCTGATGATTTTTTTATATTTTCTTCACCTGCTCCTTTCTCCTTTTGGAACTCATTGTAATGCAGTAAATTATGATGATTTCTTCCACACTTACTGCATTTCTTTTTGTTCTTACAATTGCCATCATATACGTGATCGAGGCAAATGTTGCATAGCTTATTGTTTACTATGAAATTCATACGACTCCTGGTAGTCAATGCCTGGAATTTTCTGCATTCCACAATTTGATGCCCAGAAAATTTGCAATATATACAGGTCTTTTGCGCAGCCGTATAGAATGTGGGTGTTCGTTGTGGTGGCTTTTGATTGCTCCATTTAGTTGTCTTTTTGTCTCTTATCGCTTCTAGAGCTTGATATTGTTGCTCCAAAAAACCAAACACATCATCTAGGCTTTGTATGTCTCTAGTTTTCTTGACATTCTGCTCATATAACAGGAGACTTTCTTTGTCCAGTTTGCGAACAACTATTCGAGCTATAATAGCTTGTTCATCGGCTAAATTCAAATTAAGCCCTTTTAGAGCATAGATGCATTCTTTGGTGGTATCCAAGAGCTGCTTCATACTGGCCGCACTTTCCCCATTTGCTGTTGGTTGATCCAGAAGTCGGTCCACTTGTGTTGTGAATTGCAACCTTCTGTTTTCGTATCTTTCGTGGAGTATTTTCCACGCGGCTTCGTAGTTGCATTCGGTTACTGGTAAATGCTGAATTAATCTTCCAGCTTCCCCTGCTAATGCTGATTTTAATCTAAACATTTTTTCTACTTCAGTGAAGTGCTTTGAATTGTGCACTAAACCTTGGAAAAGATCCCGAAATGATGACCATTGTTTCATGTCGCCATAAAATATTGGAATCTTAATTTCCTGCAACTTCATTGTGGCAGACACAGTCTGTGTTGACATGGTTCCTTTTAACTTATTAGTCAATTTTTCAATATAAATACTATAGTTCTCTTGGAGGTCTTCCATGTATTCTTCTATTGCGTCTTTATTTATATTTTCTAACTTGATGCTACGAGTTTCAGAAAACGCTTCTTCTACATATTCGAAATGTATTTGAAGCTTCGTCTTGAGCTCTCTTACTTCTTCGACCGAAAGCAAACTATTCTTTTGTATTTCTTTGATGGTCTTTCTTAGTTTTTCTCCTCGACGTTTAAATCTAATTTGTACCTCCGCACTATTATCTGGTTGTATGTACTGAGGTGTAAATTGTTTATGGCCTGTTGTCAATAAGCCACCTGATGCTGCTGATGCTGCGCCATCTGATGCTGCTGATGTCGAGCCACCTGATGCTGTAGATTCTTCTGCTTCACTTTGTATTTTTAACTGCTGAATGCACTGTTCCAGAAGCTTAAGAATATGTTCGTAATACTCTTTGCTAAAGTATTCGGCCGCTTCTGGACTATTTTTGGCCACAATTTTGGCATGGTTAGCATTAAATTCCGTTATAATTGTTTGGACGTGTTTAATATGTTCAGGACATGCGGCTTTTCTTATTTTTCCGCCTTCTATTTTTTGTTGTTCGTCTTCAGCAAGTGCGCCCAACTGGCGCTGTCTTTGTAGCAGAGTTTCCATGATGATTGCTTAAAAATTGATTTTTGTTTTCAGTCTTCTTTTTAACACTTCTCGCTGTTCCAGCCACGAGAAACGCTTATTAGAGTTCTTCTTTTTTAGCACACTTCACGCTGTTCCAGCCGCGTGAAACGCTTGTACACTTAGAGTTCTCTTCCGTTTTTCTTTAAACGCACGTTTTTACCACTTCTCGCTGTTGTAGCCACGAGAAACGCTTGCACATTTGATATCTATATATATTTTTTAAAAAACCCACACGCACTTCTCGCTGTTTAGCCACGAGAACGCTTTTTTTTTACACTTTTCGCTGTTTAGTCACGAAAACGCTTTTTTTTTACACTTTTCGCTGTTTAGCCACGAAAACGCTTTTTTTTACACTTTTCGCTGTTTAGTCACGAAAACGCTTTTTAAATGCGGACAGTCTTTGCCAGTCCGGCTTACAAAAATAAACCTTTTTTATTTAACGCGGACAATCTTTGCTGCTCCGGCTCACATAAATAGGTTTTGATACTGCTAAGTAACGCTCTTTTTTCTTTGAAACTTACAGTTCTTACGCTTGGGCTCTTTTTTTAGGCTCGATTGACCAAATGTTGAGAATTAAAGTCCCTTACCTCTGGTGGGGGGAAACTAAAATCTTCAATAAAAAGAACAGCTTGATGGTGTTGCTGATTGAGAATTTATTATAGTTCTGTCTCTTCAACTATTTTACATTTGCTTATATACTAAATCTTAAAATTATGTTCCTTAATCTACTATACAAGTGCGTGTGTTTATGTAAAAGGGACTGATTTTAATGTTAGCCTAAGTACATTTTATCTATTGTTTTGCTGTGTCTTAATCACCGATCGTCTGGGTTTAACGATCGATTGTCTAGACTGTTTCAAGGGTATTGCTTAAATATTAGGACAAGATAAGAAACCATATGTTTTGTATGCTTATCTTTCCTTCTAGTGGACTGTATGTGTGTACATATGTGTGTGTGTGTGATAGGTTTGGGTACCTTATCCTGTTTGTTTTGTAAGTATGTATGTATGACAATACTATCATAAAATTCTAGTGGACTGTATAAATATACTTATTTTAGAGTGGCAGAGTTGTGTGTTCATATTTTTGTATGAACACCCAATATGTTCAGAGTTATGAAGAATTTAAATTTTATATAGCCTGGGGGCGAGGCACTGGCTACTTTTCCAAAAATTTATATAGCCTGAATCTTACACAACAATTTTCTTAACCAATCTTGAAAGTTTAAAAGAGATCGACCATAAATTTTGGACATTATTGAAGTACACACAAAACACAAAAAATGTGGGCGTTGCACCGCCCACTTTTCCAAAATTATATACATCTTGACTAAAGGACACACATATCCAGAAATCATTAATTTAAACCAAATATGTTCAGAGCTATGAAGAATTTAAATTTTATATAGCCTGGGGGCGTGGCACTGGCTACTTTTCCAAAAATTGATATAGCCTGAATCGTACACAACAACTTTCTTAACCAATCTTGAAAGTTTAAAAGAGATCGACCATAAATTTTGGACATTATTGAAATACAAACAAAACACAAAAAATGTGGGCGTGGCACCGCCCATTTTTCCAAAATTACATAAATCTTGACCAAAGTACACACATATCCAGAAATCATTAATTTAGACCAAATATGTTCAGAGCTATGAAGAATTTAAATTTTATATAGCCTGGGGGTGTGGCACCGCCTACTTTTCCAAAAATTGATATAGCCTGAATCGTACACAACAACTTTCTTAACCAATCTTGGAAGTTTAAAACAGATCGACCATAAACTTTGGACATTATTGAAGTACAAACAAAACACAAAAAAATGTGGGCGTTGCACCGCCCACTTTTCCAAAATTATATACATCTTGACTAAATTACACACATATCCAAAAATCTTTAATTTAGACCCAATATGTTCAGAGCTATGAAGAATTTAAATTTTATATAGCCTGGGGGTGTGGCACCGCCTACTTTTCCAAAAATTGATATAGCCTGAATCGTACACAACAACTTTCTTAACCAATCTTGGAAGTTTAAAACAGATCGACCATAAACTTTGGACATTATTGAAGTACAAACAAAACACAAAAAAATGTGGGCGTTGCACCGCCCACTTTTCCAAAATTATATACATCTTGACTAAAGGACACACATATCCAAAAATCTTTAATTTAGACCCAATATGTTCAGAGTTATGAAGAATTTAAATTTTATATAGCCTGAGGGCGAGGCACTGGCTACTTTTCCAAAAATTTATATAGCCTGAATCGTACACAACAATTTTCTTAACCAATCTTGAAAGTTTAAAAGAGATCGACCATAAACTTTGGACATTATTGAAGTACAAACAAAACACAAAAAAATGTGGGCGTTGCACCGCCCACTTTTCCAAAATTATATACATCTTGACTAAAGGACACACATATCCAAAAATCTTTAATTTAGACCCAATATGTTCAGAGCTATGAAGAATTTAAATTTTATATAGCCTGGGGGCGTGGCACTGGCTACTTTTCCAAAAATTGATATAGCGTGAATCTTACACAACAATTTTCTTAACCAATCTTGAAAGTTTAAAAGAGATCGACCATAAATTTTGGACATTATTGAAGTACACACAAAACACAAAAAAAGGGGGCGTGGCACCACCCACTTTTCGAAAAATGTATAAATCTTGACCAAAGGGCACATATATCTAAAAATCATTAATTTAGACCAAATATGTTCATAGTTAGGACGATTTGAAATTTTATATAGCCTGTGGGCGTGGCACCGCCCACTTTTCCAAAAATGTATACAAAATAAATCCTACACAATAATCTTCTAAATCAAAGTGGAGAGTTTAAAAGAGATCGACCATAAACTTTGGATATAATTGAATTACAAACAAAACACAAAAAATGGGGGTGTGGCACCGCCCACTTTTCGAAATATGTATAAATCTTGACCAAAGGACACACATATCTAAAAATCATTAATTTAGACCAAATATGTTCATAGTTAGGACGATTTGAAATTTTATATAGCCTGTGGGCGTGGCACCGCCCACTTTTACAAAAATGTATACAACCTAAATCCTACACAATAATCTTCTAAATCAAAGTGGAGAGTTTAAAAGAGATCGACCATAAACTTTGGATATTATTGAATTACAAGCAAAACACAAAAAATGGGGGCGTGGCACCGCCCTCTTTTCGAAAATTGTATAAATCTTGACCAAAGGACACACATATCCAAAAATCATTAATTAAGACAAAATATGTTCATAGTTATGATGATTTGAAATTCATAGCTATGACAATTTGAATTTTTATATAGCATGAGGGCGTGGCACCGCCCACTTTTCCAAAAATATATATAGCCTATGCTTTAACTCGTGATCCCAAGAATATACTGTGAAAATTTCATAAAAATCGGTTGAGTACTTTGGACGCCTATAAAGGACACACAGACACACAGACACACAGACACACATTCATTTTTATTTATAAGACTAGCAGACCCGGCAGACGTTGTTCTGCCTGACCAGCAAATACATTCAGGAATATAACGAATTGAAATATTACTTAGCTTGTGGTCCTGGAACTGCCCACTTTTCCAAAGAATTTACAAATGTAGCCTATGTATGTCGTACCCAACGAAGATTTTAACGTATTGGAAAAGTTTAAAACAGATCAACCATAAACTTTGGACATTACTGAAGTACAAACAAAGCACTGAATACAAAAAATGTGGGCGTGGCACCACATTTCCCAAATTATATAATTCTTGACCAAGGGACACACATATCCAAAAATCATTAGTTTAGACCAAAAATATTCAAAGTTATGATGATTTAAATTTTATATAGCCTGGGGGCGTGGCACAACAATCTTCTGAACCAATCTGGAAATTTAGAGAAGATCGACCATAAACTTTGAACTTATTGAAGTACAAACAAACCACAAAAAATGTGGGCGTGGGACCGCCCACTTTTCCCAAATTATATCCATCTTGACTAAAGGACACACATATCCAAAAATCTTTAATTTAGACCCAATATGTTCAGAGTTATGAAGAATTTAAATTTTATATAGCCTGGGGGCGTGGCACTGGCTAGTTTTCCAAAAATTGATATAGCCTGAATCGTACACAACAACTTTCTTAACCAATCTTGGAAGTTTAAAAGAGATCGACCATAAACTTTGGACATTATTGAAGTACAAACAAAACACAAAAAATGTGGGCGTTGCACCGCCCACTTTTCCAAAATTATATACATCTTGACTAAAGGACACACATATCCAAAAATCTTGAATTTAGACCCAATATGTTCAGAGTTATGAAGAATTTCAATTTTATATAGCCTGGGGGCGTGGCACTGGCTACTTTTCCAAAAATTGATATAGCCTGAATCGTACACAACAACTTTCCTAACCAATCTTGAAAGTTTAAAAGAGATCGACCATAAATTTTGGACATTATTGAAATACAAACAAAACACAAAAAATGTGGGCGTGGCACCGATCACTTTTCCAAAATTACATAAATCTTGACCAAAGTACACACATATCCAGAAATCATTAATTTAAACCAAATATGTTCAGAGCTATGAAGAATTTAAATTTTATATAGCCTGGGGGCGTGGCACTGGCTACTTTTCCAAAAATTGATATAGCCTGAATCGTACACAACTTTCTTAACCAATCTTGGAAGTTTAAAAGAGATCGACCATAAACTTTGGACATTATTGAAGTACAAACAAAACACAAAAAATGTGGGCGTTGCACCGCCCACTTTTCCAAAATTATATACATCTTGACTAAAGGACACACATATCCAAAAATCTTTAATTTAGACCCAATATGTTCAGAGTTATGAAGAATTTAAATTTTATATAGCCTGGGGGCGAGGCACTGGCTACTTTTCCAAAAATTTATATAGCCTGAATCTTACACAACAATTTTCTTAACCAATCTTGAAAGTTTAAAAGAGATCGACCATAAATTTTGGACATTATTGAAGTACACACAAAACACAAAAAATGTGGGCGTGGCACCGATCACTTTTCCAAAATTACATAAATCTTGACCAAAGTACACACATATCCAGAAATCATTAATTTAAACCAAATATGTTCAGAGCTATGAAGAATTTAAATTTTATATAGCCTGGGGGTGTGGCACTGGCTACTTTTCCAAAAATTGATATAGCCTGAATCGTACACAACAACTTTCTAAACCAATCTTGAAAGTTTAAAAGAGATCGACCATAAATTTTGGACATTATTGAAATACAAACAAAACACAAAAAATGTGGGCGTGGCACCGCCCACTTTTCCAAAATTACATAAATCTTGACCAAAGGACACACATATCCAGAAATCATTAATTTAGACCAAATATGTTCAGAGCTATGGAGAATTTAAATTTTATATAGACTTGGGGCGTGGCACCGCCTACTTTTCCAAAAATTGATATAGCCTGAATCGTACACAACTTTCTTAACCAATCTTGGAAGTTTAAAAGAGATCGACCATAAACTTTGGACATTATTGAAGTACAAACAAAACACAAAAAATGTGGGCGTTGCACCGCCCACTTTTCCAAAATTATATACATCTTGACTAAAGGACACACATATCCAAAAATCTTTAATTTAGACCCAATGTTGAGAATTAACGTCCCTTACCTCTGGTGGGGGGAAACTAAAATCTTCAATAAAAAGAACAGCTTGATGGTGTTGCTGATTGAGAATTTATTATAGTTCTGTCTCTTCAACAATTTTACATTTGCTTATATACTAAATCTTAAAATTATGTTCCTTAATCTACTATACAAGTGCGTGTGTTTATGTAAAAGGGACTGATTTTAATGTTAGCCTAAGTACATTTTATCTATTGTTTTGCTGTGTCTTAATCACCGATCGTCTGGGTTTAACGATCGATTGTCTAGACTGTTTCAAGGGTATTGCTTAAATATTAGGACAAGATAAGAAACCATATGTTTTGTATGCTTATCTTTCCTTCTAGTGGACTGTATGTGTGTACATATGTGTGTGTGTGTGATAGGTTTGGGTACCTTATCCTGTTTGTTTTGTAAGTATGTATGTATGACAATACTATCATAAAATTCTAGTGGACTGTATAAATATACTTATTTTAGAGTGGCAGAGTTGTGTGTTCATATTTTTGTATGAACATTCTGCCAAAGGGCAATACTAAATATGTTTTCTAATAATTTGTTTAATTAACATTATTTCTAGCTGGAAGTTCGAATGAAACAGCTACAGCTGTTTTTGTTTTACATTTCGATCTTAAATATAATACAATGATAATAAGTCCTATTATTACGATTAAAGACAGTGAAGTATGACCACTTATCTGGTGAAAATTGATACCTTTTAATTTGATGTTTTCTTTTTTGAGATCTTCTATTTGCTTTTTAAGTTTAAGGATGTCTTTAGTGTTGTTAATTAAGGTGGAATCAAAAGGTTTAATTCGCAGTTCTGGAATGTTCTCAATGTCCTTTATCCAAGACGAGGATAGTAATTCTTCCTTGATTGTAGATTGTATCTGATGAGATGCGGTTAGAGTTACTCCTTCATGTCGAACTGTACATCCTTCTCTTATTGTGATAACGCCTTGTTTAGGGATTTCCATTCTCATGTGTTGATTGGTATCACATTCTAGATGTATTATTGCGTTACTAAATATCTTGTAAAGCCAGCGATTTTGAGAGGATAGTTTAATCCAAATGTTTTCATCTGTAGCGGGCTTGAATCCACATACTTCATTTTCATACTGTTTTAATGCTGCTACTTCGCATGAATTGTCCGTTGCTGACTTCCAAGCCCAATTCCCTGGACATTGGTAATGATCTTCTGAGTTAATTGAACACGTATTTAGATCAACTTGGTTTATTAACACATATTGATTTGAATCAAACTTGTATATTAAATATTCTGCTTTTATATCAGGGATGATCATGTTGCCTTTGTATTTTATTGGCAGCGGATTTAATTTGTACGCGTCTGATGGCTCAAATGACATTAAGGGAATTTCTATGTTAATTACGAGCCGAGAATCCATAATTAATCCTTTAGCAGTCATAGACTCATAGATTTCCTTTAATTCGTTACCATGCTGTTTTCCAGGTAGTACTAATTTGTGTGGTAGTTGACTTTTAATCAAGGATATTTCATTAGTAAGCTGTGATGGTTTTAATAGTTTTGGATTTATTCGACCATGATTTATGTCAATTAATAAGTTAATTATCGAAGTTTGAATTTCTTCACATTCGTCCATAATTATTCTTATTTGAATGGTTAATATTCGAAACATTAAAGTCATTCGTTCGTCGTATTGATTTTGAACTAATTCATGATAAAATTTATTGAGCTGTTGATTCATCTTTTGAAAATTCTTGTTCACTTCATCGGTTGTCTTTTTTAATATATTTATTGTATATCATCAACTATGGATGTCTGTTTCTTAAATAACTTTGCAATATCCTTTTGATTTTCAAAAATGTTTTTAATATTTGATTCCATGCTTTTGCGGTCGTCAGCATCCATGATTCCAAATAAAATATGGTAAAGTGAGCCAACGAATTCGAATGGTGCACGTCTTTTTCTATTTCCTTGCTTCATGAACAGCTCGTTATTTGACTTGAGGTTACTATATTTATGCTTCAAAGTTGTGGTAATCATTACACAAGCCTCTTCATAATCGGCATTGATGTTCAAGTCTGTTAATAAATTCGTTTATTTTATCCATTCGTTCGTAATAGGAGCCTAACTCGTAATAAACGATTAAGTTCCATTTTGAATTTATTACGTCTATTTTGCCAATTGGATCCAAGTATATTGTTGTATTGTTTCTTAGTTCAGCTACTGAAGCACCTGTTCTCGCTGTATCCTTTATGGTTAATGCTTTTACTTGCACTGCTAGCATAAGAAATGTAATGATTTCGCTCTTCTGTATTGCTGTTGTCTGTTGTTTCTAGCGGGCATAGTTTATGAATGGGTCGTTTGATTATCCCATTTTGTAATTTTAGAGTTACAACTCTGGTTTTTCCATCGCTTCCAGGATGAGTTTTTAAAACTTTGCCTAATGGCCATTTTGCCGGATGGGTTTCCTCATTTTTAATAATGACTATTTGACCTTCTACTAGATTGTCGGATTTTGTTTTCCATTTCATTCTTTGTTGCAACATTGTGACATATTCGCTTTCCCACCGTTTCCAAAAATCTCTTTTCATTTTTTGGATCAATTTCCATCTGTCTAATGAATCTCTCGTTGTGTCATCATCTGCTTCAGGACAGTCTATTAGTGGGCATCCTATTAAAAAATGCCCAGGGGTTAAAACATCTATATCGCTTTCGCTATCAATAGCACAAAGAGGTCGCGAATTTAGCACTGCTTCAATCTGTGATAGTAACGTAGTCATCTCTTCGAATGTCAATTTACTTTCGCCTATCACTCTTTTTAAGTGATATTTTACAGACTTGACGCCAGCTTCCCAAATTCCTCCGAAGTGAGGAGCTGCCGGCGGCCCGAAATGCCATTGAACTTTGTCTGCTTCTAATATGGGGGCTATCGTTGAATTATTTTTTACTGCCTTTTTGAAGTCCAAGTCTAATTTTCTGCATGCTCCGACAAAATTTGTTCCATTGTCTGAGTATATATGCTGACTTTTACCTCTTCTAGCAAAAAATCGTTTCAAAGCAGCTAGAAAAGCTTCAGTTGTTAAATCACTCACTGCCTCTAAATGAATGGCTTTTGTTGCCATACATACAAATACAGCTATATAGCCTTTAAATGCTTTTTGCCCTCTTCCTTTCGAACATCTCATATACATTGGACCTGCATAGTCTATACCAACGTGTGTGAATGGGATCGACAGCGATACTCGAAATTCTGGAAGATTGCCCATTATTTGTTTAGCTGTTTCCTTGCGGTAACGTATGCACCGATTACAAGCTCTTATAGTTTTCTTTATTGAATTTTTTAATCCAATTATCCAATAATTCCTTCTGATCGTGGATTCCATTAACTTGTTTCCTCCATGTAAGGTTGGTTTGTGACCGTTTTCAATAATTAATGTTGATAAATGTGATTTATTTAATATTATCGGGTGCTTCTGATTAAATTGAAATTTTGTATTCTCCAATCTACCACCTACTCGAAGAATTCCATTGTTGTCTAGGATTGGGTTTAAGCTTGCGATATGACTTTTATTACTAACTTCTTTTTTAGTCTCCAAGCTCTGAATTTCCTCTCTAAATTGTAACCTTTGTTGATGTTTTATTATTATCTGTTCAGCTTCTTTAAGTTCTGATTTTATCAAGTATGAAGGATATTTTTGTCCTCGTATTCGTTTTATAAATCGCAATATATAAGCAACAACCCTTGTTAATTTTGTTAAACTAGAATACTTCAGTGTTACCTCATCCAAAAAATTTGATCCTTTTGAAGTTGAGACATATAAGGCATCAATTTTGAATATACTCTGCATTGGCCACTGATTTTCCTCTCCTTGTAACCATTTGGGGCCTTTCCACCATAGTTCGTGCTCTACAAGTTTGTTTGCAAATATTCCTCTGGATGCAACATCAGCTGGATTGTCCTTGGTTCCGACGTGTCGCCATATCGCTGTGGGAGCATATAATTTGATTTGTTCTACTCTGGTTTTAATGAACTTGTCTTTATTTCGGGAATTATTTATCCATGCTAAGGTTATAGTCGAATCACTCCAAGCAAATATTTTACTTTCTCTATTGATAATTGTCTTTTTCCTTTGCAGTAATATAGCAAGAAGGTGAGCCGCACATAATTCCAGCTTTGGTAGCGTCTTTTTGTTTTTAATTGGATTTACTTTAGTTTTACCAGCAATTATCGTTATAACTGATCCAACTTTAGCATATACAACTGCTGCGTAAGCTTTTTCAGATGCATCTGCAAACCCATGAAGTTCAATTTCAATCGTCCATGTAGAAATCGTTTTTGATGATGTTTGAAAGCAAGCTATTGCAGGGCTCGCAGAGTTTGGCGATTTCTTGTAATGTTCTTGTTGCAAGAAAAGGAGCGGATGCTGTTCCGTATGTAACTGTTTGCAATTTGTACTCTTTTATCGGCTTTTCTCTCGTGTCTCTCCACAATATGCGCTGATAATCTTGGTCAGCTTCTGCTACTTTAATTTGCCTATACATCTTTTCTATATCGCTTATTACCACAAATTGCCAAAGCCTCCATTTAATAATGATATCGAATATATCTTTTTGGAGCCTTGGCCCTATGAACAGGATGTCATTTAAGCTGGTACCGTTTGTAGTTTTCGCAGATGCATCAAAAACTACTCGTAGCTTAGTTGTGAGACTGTCTTCTCGAATTACGGCTTGATGTGGCAAATAGTATTTCCCGCAATTATTTTCACTTGCTTTTTTCATGTGTCCCATTTCTAAATACTCTTTCATAAATTGAGTATATTGCTTTCTCAGTTCGTCATTTGAAGCAAATCTTTTCTCAAGATTCAGAAATCTCGCCATTGCTTGTTTGCGAGAGTCACCTAATTCCTTTCCTTTTTTGAAGGGCAGATTGACGACAAATCTATTATTTTCATCTCTTGTTGTCGTTTTGTCAAAAATATCTAGACATTCATCTTCATCTGTTTTATTTTCTGGAGATGTGGTGTCTTCGATCTCCCAAAACCTCTCCAATGTTGTAGTCACCGCTGCTATGATTCTACCACTCTTTCTTGGTTGCTGTAGAACTCCGGACAATATCCACCCTAATTTCGTGGCTTGGCCTAGTATTCTATCTTTCTTGAATATGCCTTCCTCTAATATATCAGCATATACGTCTCCTCCAATAACGACGTCGATCCGATCTGATTTATTGAAGTAGAGATCAGCTAAGGTATAGTTTCTCCATTGTTCTATATCCCAGTTAAACGTTTTATCTGGTTGTGCACTTGCTAATCTTGGTAAAATTAGTGCTTCGACATCGTATATTTCATTGCTTAGGAATCTCGGTTTAATTTGAATATTTACTCTAAATTTGGAGACTCCTACCGTAGTATTCCCTAGCCCTTGCAGCTCAGTTACTTCTCTTCTTTTTGGTAACCGTAGTATCTGAGCCGCTTCCTCGGAAATGGTAGTCTTTTGTGATCCTTGATCAATAAGTGCTCGCATAATCACGTACTCTCCATTTGCTGCTTTTACTCGTATTTGTGCTGTTGCTAAGAGTATTGATGTTTCGGAGTTTTGTGTCATCATAGCTGATGATTTTTTTATATTTTCTTCACCTGCTCCTTTCTCCTTTTGGAACTCATTGTAATGCAGTAAATTATGATGATTTCTTCCACACTTACTGCATTTCTTTTTGTTCTTACAATTGCCATCATATACGTGATCGAGGCAAATGTTGCATAGCTTATTGTTTACTATGAAATTCCTACGACTCCTGGTAGTCAATGCCTGGAATTTTCTGCATTCCACAATTTGATGCCCAGAAAATTTGCAATATATACAGGTCTTTTGCGCAGCCGTATAGAATGTGGGTGTTCGTTGTGGTGGCTTTTGATTGCTCCATTTAGTTGTCTTTTTGTCTCTTATCGCTTCTAGAGCTTGATATTGTTGCTCCAAAAAACCAAACACATCATCTAGGCTTTGTATGTCTCTAGTTTTCTTGACATTCTGCTCATATAACAGGAGACTTTCTTTGTCCAGTTTGCGAACAACTATTCGAGCTATAATAGCTTGTTCATCGGCTAAATTCAAATTAAGCCCTTTTAGAGCATAGATGCATTCTTTGGTGGTATCCAAGAGCTGCTTCATACTGGCCGCACTTTCCCCATTTGCTGTTGGTTGATCCAGAAGTCGGTCCACTTGTGTTGTGAATTGCAACCTTCTGTTTTCGTATCTTTCGTGGAGTATTTTCCACGCGGCTTCGTAGTTGCATTCGGTTACTGGTAAATGCTGAATTAATCTTCCAGCTTCCCCTGCTAATGCTGATTTCAATCTAAACATTTTTTCTACTTCAGTGAAGTGCTTTGAATTGTGCACTAAACCTTGGAAAAGATCCCGAAATGATGACCATTGTTTCATGTCGCCATAAAATATTGGAATCTTAATTTCCTGCAACTTCATTGTGGCAGACACAGTCTGTGTTGACATGGTTCCTTTTAACTTATTAGTCAATTTTTCAATATAAATACTATAGTTCTCTTGGAGGTCTTCCATGTATTCTTCTATTGCGTCTTTATTTATATTTTCTAACTTGATGCTACGAGTTTCAGAAAACGCTTCTTCTACATATTCGAAATGTATTTGAAGCTTCGTCTTGAGCTCTCTTACTTCTTCGACCGAAAGCAAACTATTCTTTTGTATTTCTTTGATGGTCTTTCTTAGTTTTTCTCCTCGACGTTTAAATCTCATTTGTACCTCCGCACTATTATCTGGTTGTATGTACTGAGGTGTAAATTGTTTATGGCCTGTTGTCAATAAGCCACCTGATGCTGCTGATGTCGAGCCACCTGATGCTGTAGATTCTTCTGCTTCACTTTGTATTTTTAACTGCTGAATGCACTGTTCCAGAAGCTTAAGAATATGTTCGTAATACTCTTTGCTAAAGTATTCGGCCGCTTCTGGACTATTTTTGGCCACAATTTTGGCATGGTTAGCATTAAATTCCGTTATAATTGTTTGGACGTGTTTAATATGTTCAGGACATGCGGCTTTTCTTATTTTTCCGCCTTCTATTTTTTGTTGTTCGTCTTCAGCAAGTGCGCCCAACTGGCGCTGTCTTTGTAGCAGAGTTTCCATGATGATTGCTTAAAAATTGATTTTTGTTTTCAGTCTTCTTTTTAACACTTCTCGCTGTTCCAGCCACGAGAAACGTTTATTAGAGTTCTTCTTTTTTAGCACACTTCACGCTGTTCCAGCCGCGTGAAACGCTTGTACACTTAGAGTTCTCTTCCGTTTTTCTTTAAACGCACGTTTTTACCACTTCTCGCTGTTGTAGCCACGAGAAACGCTTGCACATTTGATATCTATATATATTTTTTAAAAAACCCACACGCACTTCTCGCTGTTTAGCCACGAGAACGCTTTTTTTTTACACTTTTCGCTGTTTAGTCACGAAAACGCTTTTTTTTTACACTTTTCGCTGTTTAGTCACGAAAACGCTTTTTAAATGCGGACAGTCTTTGCCAGTCCGGCTTACAAAAATAAACCTTTTTTATTTAACGCGGACAATCTTTGCTGCTCCGGCTCACATAAATAGGTTTTGATACTGCTAAGTAACGCTCTTTTTTCTTTGAAACTTACAGTTCTTACGCTTGGGCTCTTTTTTTAGGCTCGATTGACCAAATGTTGAGAATTAAAGTCCCTTACCTCTGGTGGGGGGAAACTAAAATCTTCAATAAAAAGAACAGCTTGATGGTGTTGCTGATTGAGAATTTATTATAGTTCTGTCTCTTCAACTATTTTACATTTGCTTATATACTAAATCTTAAAATTATGTTCCTTAATCTACTATACAAGTGCGTGTGTTTATGTAAAAGGGACTGATTTTAATGTTAGCCTAAGTACATTTTATCTATTGTTTTGCTGTGTCTTAATCACCGATCGTCTGGGTTTAACGATCGATTGTCTAGACTGTTTCAAGGGTATTGCTTAAATATTAGGACAAGATAAGAAACCATATGTTTTGTATGCTTATCTTTCCTTCTAGTGGACTGTATGTGTGTACATATGTGTGTGTGTGTGATAGGTTTGGGTACCTTATCCTGTTTGTTTTGTAAGTATGTATGTATGACAATACTATCATAAAATTCTAGTGGACTGTATAAATATACTTATTTTAGAGTGGCAGAGTTGTGTGTTCATATTTTTGTATGAACACCCAATATGTTCAGAGTTATGAAGAATTTAAATTTTATATAGCCTGGGGGCGAGGCACTGGACATTATTGAAGTACACACAAAACACAAAAAATGTGGGCGTTGCACCGCCCACTTTTCCAAAATTATATACATCTTGACTAAAGGACACACATATCCAGAAATCATTAATTTAAACCAAATATGTTCAGAGCTATGAAGAATTTAAATTTTATATAGCCTGGGGGCGTGGCACTGGCTACTTTTCCAAAAATTGATATAGCCTGAATCGTACACAACAACTTTCTTAACCAATCTTGAAAGTTTAAAAGAGATCGACCATAAATTTTGGACATTATTGAAATACAAACAAAACACAAAAAATGTGGGCGTGGCACCGCCCATTTTTCCAAAATTACATAAATCTTGACCAAAGTACACACATATCCAGAAATCATTAATTTAGACCAAATATGTTCAGAGCTATGAAGAATTTAAATTTTATATAGCCTGGGGGTGTGGCACCGCCTACTTTTCCAAAAATTGATATAGCCTGAATCGTACACAACAACTTTCTTAACCAATCTTGGAAGTTTAAAACAGATCGACCATAAACTTTGGACATTATTGAAGTACAAACAAAACACAAAAAAATGTGGGCGTTGCACCGCCCACTTTTCCAAAATTATATACATCTTGACTAAATTACACACATATCCAAAAATCTTTAATTTAGACCCAATATGTTCAGAGCTATGAAGAATTTAAATTTTATATAGCCTGGGGGTGTGGCACCGCCTACTTTTCCAAAAATTGATATAGCCTGAATCGTACACAACAACTTTCTTAACCAATCTTGGAAGTTTAAAACAGATCGACCATAAACTTTGGACATTATTGAAGTACAAACAAAACACAAAAAAATGTGGGCGTTGCACCGCCCACTTTTCCAAAATTATATACATCTTGACTAAAGGACACACATATCCAAAAATCTTTAATTTAGACCCAATATGTTCAGAGTTATGAAGAATTTAAATTTTATATAGCCTGAGGGCGAGGCACTGGCTACTTTTCCAAAAATTTATATAGCCTGAATCGTACACAACAATTTTCTTAACCAATCTTGAAAGTTTAAAAGAGATCGACCATAAACTTTGGACATTATTGAAGTACAAACAAAACACAAAAAAATGTGGGCGTTGCACCGCCCACTTTTCCAAAATTATATACATCTTGACTAAAGGACACACATTGTGAGGATGGAGATGTATGCGCCAGCCCAAAGAGTTATTCACATCCGGTCGCCATAGGAAGTGGGCTGTGATTGTGTTAGTGTTCAAACAAAATTATTAACATTGATTTGATTATGTAGAGAGGGAACGTTAACAGCGGATGAGCAAATTCGAACATGTTATACGATTCCGAAGACGCTGACTTCGAGCGTACAGTGGGAACAGTTGATAACAGAAAGACAACAGCGGGATTGGCACTGTGGCCAAGAAGGTATCAAATTGTCCCGAAGAAGTGAGAGTGATGGTTTTGCGAAGGTAACGGCATTGGATAGAATATGTTTGAAGACGTTAGGATAGGAAGGAAGATTATTATAATAGTATGGGAAATAATAGCTCGAAAACAATTTTTTTTAAGGAAAATAGTTCGTAAATAATTTTTTTTTGGAAATAGCGGAATGGCGGTAGAAACCTAGCTTAGGAGAAGGAAATTTGAGGAAGGCTAGGACAGTTGATGTCGGAGATTGAAACCAGCCGGACGCGCGCCGTTAAAAACAAAAATAAAAAGTTATGTTTTTTTACAAAAGTTGGTATTAAAAAATAAGTTAATAAAAAGTTATATTTTTTTACAAAAGTTGGTGCGTGGAAAAAAAAAAAAAAAAAAAAAAACTAGGAACGTGTTGGTTTTTTGGAAAAAAAAAAAAATAAATATTTAAGTGTTGAAAAAAATATTTTTTGCAGTTTTGAAGAAAAAAAACTGGTTAAGCGTTAAAACGAAAGAAACTTGTACAGTTTAAAAAAAAAAAAGGAAAACATGAACAACGTGTTAGTTGTCTGAAAGAATAAATATGTATTTAAGCATTGAAAATAAAAAAAAAAAAAATTTCAGTTTTGAAAGAAAAAAAAAACTGGTTAAGCGTTAAAACAAAAGAAAATTGTAAAGTTTTAAAAAAAAAAGAAAAAAATATGAACCACCAACACGTTGTTTGAAAGAATAAATATTTAAGCATTGAAAAGAAGAAAAAAAAAAACAATTCAGTTTTGAAAGAAAAAAAAAAACTGGTTAAGCGTTAAAACAAACAAAAATTGTAAAGTTTTAAAAACAAAAAAAAAAAAAAAAAAAAAAAAAAAAAAATGTTTGAAAGAATAAATATTTAAGCATTGAAAAGAAAAAAAAAAAACCAATTCAGTTTTGAAAGAAAAAAAAAAAAACTAGTTAAGTTTTAAACTTTGAACAAAAAAAATAGTTGTGAAACAAAGAAGAAAAAAAAAGGAGAGAAAATTTTTTCTTGTGCGCGGTATTTGCGATACCGACGCTAAACCAACATAACCGGTGAAATCACATCAAGTCCATCCAATCAAACAAAGGGAAGCAGCAGCAGGGATCAGGAACGAGCAGGGTTTATCTTTAAGGAAAAAAAAAAGGAAAAAAAATGTTGCTTTATGAATTTCTTGGAAAAAAAATCTCTAGGTTTTAAAACTTAGCTTATAATTTTTTTTTGTAAATCGAACGAGAGAGCGAGGGCAAAAGAGTGCAAAAAAAAAAAAAGAGTTTTGAAAAAGGTGTGAACAAAAGTAAAAAAATGGGAAACGAAAAATTTAGAGATGTTGTAAAACAACAATAGAAAAAAAAAAAAGCAGAGTACCACAAAAAAAAAAAAAAAGAAAAAAAAAAAACGAATTTCTGGAAATTACATACATGATTTGGTGAAAATGAAAAGGTGTTGTGATTTTTTTTTTTAACGCTTATATTTTAGCTAGCTGCCATCATCCCCATCAACTGGCCAGAGGAAGGAGGATAACATGGTAAGTCAACATATCAAAAATTATTTCACCTTGCCCATTTCACCAACCAAAAAGATATTACTTACCAATTCTTGACTCTTGTAGAAAAAAAAACTCAAGAATAGTTCCATTTCACAATATCCCTTTTTTTTGGATAAGAGAACAGTTTTGGGGCATGTGGCACCATAGCCAGTAGTTTGGTGGCAAGCTTTTAATGTTACCCCAACATGAGCACTTTCGAAAAATTCGATCACTCGAATGTTAAGTAAAAATCAATTTCGAAGCATCTTTCGAGAATGTTCACTGCTCTTAGTTTTACTTTTGTAATTGCTCACTCTCACCCACTAACACCATAAAATTTGACTTTGGTTTCGATCCGCTCACGCTCAGCCACTAACACCCTTAAAATTTGACTTTTATTGAGAAGCGAGAGAAACTAAGAATTTGGAGAAATACATTTCTAGAGAGAGAGTAAATGCGGTCTTTTGGTCTCGCTAACTCGCTCACTTGCTCACTTGACTAAATTTTGCGTTAGTATGCGTGTATAACACGAATTAAAACGTCGGGATCGTAAGATTATGCTAAGCTACTGTTAAGTTCGGAAGTATTGAGAAAAGCTAACAGGAGAAGTTTATGTTAACGGAAATATACTGTAAACAAAAATGTTAATACCGACTTCTCAGTAACAGGGGAATGTTATGTTAAAGAGCGAGAAAGATAATGTTAATAAGATAAAAGAAATGTTAAAATATAGGAAAAACGTTTGCAAATTTTTACAGAAGTTCGAAATCGAACTTACGAGAAAATGTTAGCCGTACTCGAAAGTTAATGTTGAATTTTAACACCGATTTTTTTTTGAAGTTTTCGATTGAATAAATTTGAGAAAGCAGTATACAAGATTATTGAGATTCTGGTCATGTTAATACTAATGCCCATATAGTCTTCATGTTAAGCTAAGGTGAATTATAAACACAACTACACGTAGTAAATAGTTCTTGTCGGCATATTTAAATGCAGGAATAGGAAATAAATTGAGTTTTGTAATAAATTTAAGATGGAATTAGATTGAAAAAAAAAAAATGTTTGCGTAAATTATTTTGATAGTTGCTAGTTGAGGCAGGGGTGAGTATCCTGTTGGGCTAAAAGAGCCAACTTCACTTTTCTTTTAGCAGGTTGGGTGGGTTTCGACGGAATGGCAACAACACCTTAGGCCTTCCACACCACGGCCGGAAGATATCTAACCCGGTGAATGGTATGACGACCAATAAGTTCAAGTGGGTAAGTTTAATTTGCAGTTCTGTTAAGATTAGGTACAGTTTTGGGTTTTTTTTCCCGCAACCTTCGTTTGCCCCAATTAAATTTATTTAAACCTCTGGTTGAATTTTTTTTTGTGAAGCCGAGAAAAAGTCTGCGTAGGAGCAAGTTCCCCCCCTCATTCGCTGAAGGCTAGCTGGTACCAGCGACCAGAGTATCCGCTCCTTAAACTCTATACGTACTCGGAGGATCAGGTGAACGAATGGCCGGCGTCGGTATGGATGGTGGAGGTGTTAGTAAGATGTTTTTTTTGACGGGTCACACTCCACTTAGGCCGCCGTTCTCTATGGTTCATTACAACATATCCAAAAATCTTTAATTTAGACCCAATATGTTCAGAGCTATGAAGAATTTAAATTTTATATAGCCTGGGGGCGTGGCACTGGCTACTTTTCCAAAAATTGATATAGCGTGAATCTTACACAACAATTTTCTTAACCAATCTTGAAAGTTTAAAAGAGATCGACCATAAATTTTGGACATTATTGAAGTACACACAAAACACAAAAAAAGGGGGCGTGGCACCACCCACTTTTCGAAAAATGTATAAATCTTGACCAAAGGGCACATATATCTAAAAATCATTAATTTAGACCAAATATGTTCATAGTTAGGACGATTTGAAATTTTATATAGCCTGTGGGCGTGGCACCGCCCACTTTTCCAAAAATGTATACAACCTAAATCCTACACAATAATCTTCTAAATCATGGATCAATGGATTTTATTGAATTACAAGCAGAACACAAAAAATGGGGGCGTGGCACCGCCCACTTTTCGAAAATTGTATAAATCTTGACCAAAGGACACACATATCCAAAAATCATTAATTAAGACAAAATATGTTCATAGTTATGATGATTTGAAATTCATAGCTATGACAATTTGAATTTTTATATAGCATGAGGGCGTGGCACCGCCCACTTTTCCAATAATATATATAGCCTATGCTTTAACTCGTGATCCCAAGAATATACTGTGAAAATTTCATAAAAATCGGTTGAGTACTTTGGACGCCTATAAAGGACACACAGACACACAGACACACAGACACACAGACACACATTCATTTTTATTTATAAGACTAGCAGACCCGGCAGACGTTGTTCTGCCTGACCAGCAAATACATTCAGGAATATAACGAATTGAAATATTACTTAGCTTGTGGTCCTGGAACTGCCCACTTTTCCAAAGAATTTACAAATGTAGCCTATGTATGTCGTACCCAACGAAGATTTTAACGTATTGGAAAAGTTTAAAACAGATCAACCATAAACTTTGGACATTACTGAAGTACAAACAAAGCACTGAATACAAAAAATGTGGGCGTGGCACCACATTTCCCAAATTATATAATTCTTGACCAAGGGACACACATATCCAAAAATCATTAGTTTAGACCAAAAATATTCAAAGTTATGATGATTTAAATTTTATATAGCCTGGGGGCGTGGCACAACAATCTTCTGAACCAATCTGGAAATTTAGAGAAGATCGACCATAAACTTTGAACTTATTGAAGTACAAACAAAACACAAAAAATGTGGGCGTGGGACCGCCCACTTTTCCCAAATTATATCCATCTTGACTAAAGGACACACATATCCAAAAATCTTTAATTTAGACCCAATATGTTCAGAGTTATGAAGAATTTAAATTTTATATAGCCTGGGGGCGTGGCACTGGCTACTTTTCCAAAAATTGATATAGCCTGAATCGTACACAACAAATTTCTTAACCAATCTTGGAAGTTTAAAAGAGATCGACCATAAACTTTGGACATTATTGAAGTACAAACAAAACACAAAAAATGTGGGCGTTGCACCGCCCACTTTTCCAAAATTATATACATCTTGACTAAAGGACACACATATCCAAAAATCTTGAATTTAGACCCAATATGTTCAGAGTTATGAAGAATTTCAATTTTATATAGCCTGGGGGCGTGGCACTGGCTACTTTTCCAAAAATTGATATAGCCTGAATGGTACACAACAACTTTCTTAACCCATCTTGAAAGTTTAAAAGAGATCGACCATAAATTTTGGACATTATTGAAATACAAACAAAACACAAAAAATGTGGGCGTGGCACCGATCACTTTTCCAAAATTACATAAATCTTGACCAAAGTACACACATATCCAGAAATCATTAATTTAAACCAAATATGTTCAGAGCTATGAAGAATTTAAATTTTATATAGCCTGGGGGCGTGGCACTGGCTACTTTTCCAAAAATTGATATAGCCTGAATCGTACACAACTTTCTTAACCAATCTTGGAAGTTTAAAAGAGATCGACCATAAACTTTGGACATTATTGAAGTACAAACAAAACACAAAAAATGTGGGCGTTGCACCGCCCACTTTTCCAAAATTATATACATCTTGACTAAAGGACACACATATCCAAAAATCTTTAATTTAGACCCAATATGTTCAGAGTTATGAAGAATTTAAATTTTATATAGCCTGGGGGCGAGGCACTGGCTACTTTTCCAAAAATTTATATAGCCTGAATCGTACACAACAACTTTCTTAACCAATCTTGAAAGTTTAAAAGAGATCGACCATAAATTTTGGACATTATTGAAATACAAACAAAACACAAAAAATGTGGGCGTGGCACCGCCCATTTTTCCAAAATTACATAAATCTTGACCAAAGTACACACATATCCAGAAATCATTAATTTAGACCAAATATGTTCAGAGCTATGAAGAATTTAAATTTTATATAGCCTGGGGGTGTGGCACCGCCTACTTTTCCAAAAATTGATATAGCCTGAATCGTACACAACAAATTTCTTAACCAATCTTGGAAGTTTAAAACAGATCGACCATAAACTTTGGACATTATTGAAGTACAAACAAAACACAAAAAAATGTGGGCGTTGCACCGCCCACTTTTCCAAAATTATATACATCTTGACTAAAGGACACACATATCCAAAAATCTTTAATTTAGACCCAATATGTTCAGAGCTATGAAGAATTTAAATTTTATATAGCCTGGGGGTGTGGCACCGCCTACTTTTCCAAAAATTGATATAGCCTGAATCGTACACAACAACTTTCTTAACCAATCTTGGAAGTTTAAAACAGATCGACCATAAACTTTGGACATTATTGAAGTACAAACAAAACACAAAAAAATGTGGGCGTTGCACCGCCCACTTTTCCAAAATTATATACATCTTGACTAAAGGACACACATATCCAAAAATCTTTAATTTAGACCCAATATGTTCAGAGTTATGAAGAATTTAAATTTTATATAGCCTGAGGGCGAGGCACTGGCTACTTTTCCAAAAATTTATATAGCCTGAATCGTACACAACAATTTTCTTAACCAATCTTGAAAGCTTAAAAGAGATCGACCATAAACTTTGGACATTATTGAAGTACAAACAAAACACAAAAAAATGTGGGCGTTGCACCGCCCACTTTTCCAAAATTATATACATCTTGACTAAAGGACACACATATCCAAAAATCTTTAATTTAGACCCAATATGTTCAGAGCTATGAAGAATTTAAATTTTATATAGCCTGGGGGCGTGGCACTGGCTACTTTTCCAAAAATTGATATAGCCTGAATCTTACACAACAATTTTCTTAACCAATCTTGAAAGTTTAAAAGAGATCGACCATAAATTTTGGACATTATTGAAGTCCACACAAAACACAAAAAAAGGGGGCGTGGCACCACCCACTTTTCGAAAAATGTATAAATCTTGACCAAAGGGCACACATATCTAAAAATCATTAATTTAGACCAAATATGTTCATAGTTAGGACGATTTGAAATTTTATATAGCCTGTGGGCGTGGCACCGCCCACTTTTCCAAAAATGTATACAACCTAAATCCTACACAATAATCTTCTAAATCAAAGTGGAGAGTTTAAAAGAGATCGACCATAAACTTTGGATATAATCGAATTACAAACAAAACACAAAAAAAGGGGGCGTGGCACCGCCCACTTTTCGAAATATGTACAAATCTTGACCAAAGGACACACATATCTAAAAATAATTAATTTAGACCAAATATGTTCATAGTTAGGACGATTTGAAATTTTATATAGCCTGTGGGCGTGGCACCGCCCACTTTTCCAAAAATGTATACAACCTAAATCCTACACAATAATCTTCTAAATCAAAGTGGAGAGTTTAAAAGAGATCGACCATAAACTTTGGATATTATTGAATTACAAGCAAAACACAAAAAATGGGGGCGTGGCACCGCCCACTTTTCGAAAATTGTATAAATCTTGACCAAAGGACACACATATCCAAAAATCATTAATTAAGACAAAATATGTTCATAGTTATGATGATTTGAAATTCATAGCTATGACAATTTGAATTTTTATATAGCATGAGGGCGTGGCACCGCCCACTTTTCCAATAATATATATAGCCTATGCTTTAACTCGTGATCCCAAGAATATACTGTGAAAATTTCATAAAAATCGGTTGAGTACTTTGGACGCCTATAAAGGACACACAGACACACAGACACACAGACACACAGACACACATTCATTTTTATTTATAAGACTAGCAGACCCGGCAGACGTTGTTCTGCCTGACCAGCAAATACATTCAGGAATATAACGAATTGAAATATTACTTAGCTTGTGGTCCTGGAACTGCCCACTTTTCCAAAGAATTTACAAATGTAGCCTATGTATGTCGTACCCAACGAAGATTTTAACGTATTGGAAAAGTTTAAAACAGATCAACCATAAACTTTGGACATTACTGAAGTACAAACAAAGCACTGAATACAAAAAATGTGGGCGTGGCACCACATTTCCCAAATTATATAATTCTTGACCAAGGGACACACATATCCAAAAATCATTAGTTTAGACCAAAAATATTCAAAGTTATGATGATTTAAATTTTATATAGCCTGGGGGCGTGGCACAACAATCTTCTGAACCAATCTGGAAATTTAGAGAAGATCGACCATAAACTTTGAACTTATTGAAGTACAAACAAAACACAAAAAATGTGGGCGTGGGACCGCCCACTTTTCCCAAATTATATCCATCTTGACTAAAGGACACACATATCCAGAAATCATTAATTTAAACCAAATATGTTCAGAGCTATGAAGAATTTAAATTTTATATAGCCTGGGGGCGTGGCACTGGCTACTTTTCCAAAAATTGATATAGCCTGAATCGTACACAACAACTTTCTTAACCAATCTTGAAAGTTTAAAAGATCGATCTCTTTTAAACTTTCAAGATTGGTTAAGAAAATTGTTGTGTAAGATTCAGGCTATATAAATTTTTGGAAAAGTAGCCAGTGCCACGCCCCCAGGCTATATAAAATTTAAATTCTTCATAGCTCTGAACATATTTGGTTTAAATTAAAGATTTCTGGATATGTGTGTCCTTTAGTCAAGATGTATATAATTTTGGAAAAGTGGGCGGTGCAACGCCCACATTTTTTGGACATTATTGAAATACAAACAAAACACAAAAAATGTGGGCGTGGCACCGCCCACTTTTCCAAAATTACATAAATCTTGACTAAAGGACACACATATCCAAAAATCTTTAATTTAGACCCAATATGTTCAGAGCTATGAAGAATTTAAATTTTATATAGCCTGGGGGCGTGGCACTGGCTACTTTTCCAAAAATTGATATAGCCTGAATCTTACACAACAATTTTCTTAACCAATCTTGAAAGTTTAAAAGAGATCGACCATAAATTTTGGACATTATTGAAGTACATACAAAACACAAAAAAAGGGGGCGTGGCACCACCCACTTTTCGAAAAATGTATAAATCTTGACCAAAGGGCACACATATCTAAAAATCATTAATTTAGACCAAATATGTTCATAGTTAGGACGATTTGAAATTTTATATAGCCTGTGGGCGTGGCACCGCCCACTTTTCCAAAAATGTATACAACCTAAATCCTACACAATAATCTTTAAAATCAAAGTGGAGAGTTTAAAAGAGATTGACCATAAACTTTGGATATTATTGAATTACAAACAAAACACAAAAAATGGGGGCGTGGCACCGCCCACTTTTCGAAAATTGTATAAATCTTGACCAAAGGACACACATATCCAAAAATCATTAATTAAGACAAAATATGTTCAAGTTATGATGATTTGAAACTCATAGCTATGACAATTTGAATTTTTATATAGCCTGAGGGCGTGGCACCGCCCACTTTTCCAAAAATATATATAGCCTATGCTTCAACTCGTGATCCCAAGAATATACTGTGAAATTTTCATAAAAATCGGTTGAGTACTTGGGACGCCTATAAAGGACACACAGACACACAGACACACAGACACACATTCATTTTTATTTATAAGATAATGTACAACCTTAATTATTGGACAATTAAGGCGTACAAGTACTATTTTATGGAAGTGGACAATTAATATTTTATAACCGTGGATAATTAAGTGAGTTTACGGAAATGGAAATTAGATACTCGGAATTGATCTTACCTGGAGTGGCTGCTGTTGATTTGATTCGTGCTCAAAATCGAAGTGAAAGCGCCTTCAGATAAAACGTAGCTCTGTACCGCCGCCGAATGCCTACTTTCTTAGGATTCGAAGGGGTAAGAGCTGTTATCGGGCGAAAAGATAACAACAAAGTCGCGCGGGCAGATACTAGTAACTATTACGAGTGGCGACCGATATATTTAGGCCGATGGCCTAAACATGCCGGCCCCCTTGCGACAAGCAACATTAAAAGAAAGAAAAAAAATAAAACCTGAATCACCAGCAGCCATGCCAAACTAATTATTAAAATTTAAACTATGACTACGTGTCTTCTTCCTGAGCCCTTGCTCTGCTCGTAGCTTCCGGCGGACACCTGTGGTGGACGAAAAAAAGTAATTAGTACATTAACGTGGTTTTGCCTAGTTCATTGCACCTTTATTAGACTAATTGTCGACCAACAGACGGGTCGATTGAGTGAGGCCTCATTGTTGGTAGGCCCCAGATATGGTGAGGCCGAATATCGTGGCCTGGGCCAGTAGCCCGTTGATGGTGGATGGTGGGGTGCCCGGCAGCATAAGGCTAGCGTAGACGTCGGCGCCCAAGGTCAGGCGCACTGGTGACGACCTGAAATAGTCTGGGTCAGCCAGCTTCATAAATTGAAAGGGTGCGGCCACGGTGGCGTCTATATTTGAGGCTGGGTTCAGTCGATGGTAGTTGGCCATGACAGTGGCTTGTGTTGTGACCCTTCTTGCCACCCCATATTCTCCGCGCAAGACGAGTGTGCACCTGATCGGCCGAGTCCCCCCAAACCGTTCTAAGCAGAGCTTGGAAGCGAGCTCGCTGTCAATGACCGATGTGGGTGAACACGGGTCGATCAGGGCACGTACAACATGCGGTTTTCCGCCGGATTCGACGCAGACGGAAGCAGTGGGGGAAATGGAGAAAATGCCCTCAAAATAATGCTTTCGGTGGGCGCATTGGCTGCTCTTCCCGACCGGAAAGTGGCAGGCAAATTCCGATGGCGGACTACGGTGGTGTCGCTGACGGCTGTGTGGGCCGAGTAAGGTGCCGTCCGACCCGCTGTAAGGCGTGATGAGCGGAAAGGACGTGTTTCCGCGTCACCCCGTCTTACTGCCGTGGAACGGCGAGATGGTCGGAAAGGACGCGTTTCCGAGCCACCAGGATTCACCTTACCGGGCCTTTGGTGTGGTCGGAAAGTACGTGTTTCCGAGCCACGCTCTCCTCTGTTCCCTTCGTGGACGGTATCGCGGCTTCTCCACAGCTCGTGTCGTAGTAGCGGTCGGAAAGAACGTGTTTCCGAGCCGCCGAGCTGTGGAGAGCGTATCAGTGGTGAGCTGGCCGCCTCCTCTTCTTCTTCCGCTTCGGCTACCTGTTCTGCCCAGGATTTGGTGGTTTCGGTGATGGCGATTGACAACGCGCCATCGGAGATCTCTCTATCATCCAGTCCGTCGAAGGTCGAGCCGACGTGCTCAGAGGGGCGGGCAGCTGAGTCCTCGATGTGCAGCGTCGTATGATGTTTCTCGTCACACCGGTAGCAGCGGTCCTTGCTCGGGCATGTTCCAGGACCGTGGAATGGCGATAGGCAGTTGGAGCAGTACTTGTGGATAAGTACTACCCTCAACCGCTCTTCAACCGCCATCCCACGATATTTCTGGCAAAATCGGATGCCGTGGTTATTCCCGCATAACCGACAGGGGATGGTGAACGGGCGACACCTTTGCTCGGTTTTTACGCGTGTTGCGGTGTAGCGAGTCATGCTAAAACAATAGAAATCCCATTAATACCTGTGGGTGGCTTGTGTACCTGTGTAGTTGGGTGGCTTGTATACCTAACCACGAATATTTACTTTTCCGTATAAATTGTGTCTACCTTCAATTGGGAAAGTTTGGCATTTTGTTCGGCAATTTGTTTGGCATTTTGATTGGCAATTTTTTCCTATCTGGCAGCTTTGTTACGAATGACAACTCCCTGCAACCCCAGAACACAGTACATAATGGTGAGTGTAGTAACTCGTTGGACCCCGAAATGTAATATTTGTCGGTAACCTGGCGTAATACGGGAGAAATGGGCCGAGGTCCTGCAACTTTTGTTGTAGTTTGGCTATCATTAAGCGGTATGTGCATGCATTTGCTCTGAAAAGATTAAGTTTGTAGTCTCATCACGGCTGGTTCTTGAGTGGTGGATACCCAGCTGATCGACACCGTGTTCAATCAGCTCGTAACTCACCCACATTTGCGGTTTTACAGACGTGGTCAGCAACTATGTGCTGCCACATCCCATCGCTGACGACTGTGTCACTTGTCAATGTAAAGGTGCAGACAGATGTACCGCGACACCCATAAAGGAATTTAACATAACAAAGCTCATTGCGGTGAAAAATCTACCATACTGAGATATTTCCCCTTTTTTTTTTGCAAATAAACTGGCAATTGTGGACAGTTGTAGTGAAAAAATAATGGTGGAAGAAATTAAATATTCTGTGAAAAAGTGGTAAGTTTCAATATTTCGTCCACGCTATATTTCGCATTTGCGATTAAATGGATAACGTACGGGCAAAGATATTCATTTCCACCAACATTCTTAGGAGTGAAAATGCGTATAAGGGTACACATTCATAGTGACCCAGATTTCCCCTAACATCATGCGAAAAAGTTTCACCCGCGCAAAATGGTACGCCACAAAAAGTGGTGGATTTTTGTAAGGAGTACATACCCGCTACGATCATGTGTGGGTACCGATCATTACGCGAAGTGGCTACGGTAATTCATTCAGCACTGCATACATTCCTTAATGAAATGTCATTGATGGAAAATACACACGAGGTAAGTAGTAAAATTTGTGAATTTTATTTTTATTGTAATATTATAATGAGTTTTTTTGTTTCTTTTGTTTTCAGGTGGCAGGTGGATCATTGGGGGATCGAAGCAGTGGATACCTGGCGGATTTCGAGGTAAGTATAAGTTTACGCTGCCGAAATCCTGTATCGTCTCGGCAGCGTTGAAACCATGCATGTACGTATGTGTATCACTCGCTGTGGTGACCGGCGCCCAGCGATGGATACATACATGAAAATTATTTGTAGATTTGATTCTAATTTTTTGTCTTTTTAGGTTTTATGGGCAGCTTCCTCTATGCCCTACCAATGAGCAGCCAAACATATGCTCCATCAATGGGCAGCTTTCTATATGCCCCAAAGGTGTATGCCACACAAATGTGTGATGAGAAGTATTAATGCCCTATTGTGGCATGGCGCACGGGCGGGTGATGAAATTTAATTGATGCGCCGGGGGAATAAAACGTACGTTCCACCTGTTTTGTAAAAAGAACGTATCAATCAAATTAGCTACTGAGACGCATCATATTGTCAATGGTAATCATACACGTAAAACGGCGGCATTTGTGAAGGCTTGCGTGGCTCTCTGTTTTATAACCATTCCCAGCATAACAACCAGACAAACGCAAATGGATTTATATTTACTGACTGGTCAGGTGGCCTTTGTTTGGGACAAGCTGACTCCTGCTTTGAGGCATCATTGCAATTAGTTGGAAACCTATTTGGTTTCTTATCTTTGTAATATGTTAAGCACATTGGTCGTGGTGCTGGATAGTCCTGATCAAGGTGTATTATATTTGCTGCGTCTAGTACTGGACGTGGTAAATAAATTTCCCTTCGGTACACATAGCTCCGGTCCTATTGCAGTTTATTTACATGCCTTGGATATGTTGTACGTACAAAGCTTAGACGAATTTCCATATCACATACCTGGCGTTGTCTCCAATGATGAGCTATATGGACATGATCCGAAATTCATTGCAGAAGTTAACAATATGTGCGTTCAAGTGATAGATCAAATTTTAGCACAACTCAAAATACTCGGAACGAGCCGCAACAACAACACCAGCGATCATGTCGCCGAGAAGCACAGAAACGATAAGGACTGATACCTAATCGGGTGAGTTACATACATCTCTTTTTACGTAGCACTCCAGTAAGATCTGGCCCACCAAATGGTCCCATCGATATGTATGGGATTTCAGCTAATGTGGTGAATGCTGTAGTAACTATTTTAAGGCTGCAAACCCCCTTTTTTTTCAAAACTACTGGCGATTCCCTACGAAATTATAGTACATACCTATATAGGTATGGTAGTTGTCTCCTTTGGCACCCAACTACTCATAAATTAGCTAAACCCAAACAAATACCAAAAATTTTAGCGATGAGATATATGCCTTTTCCAAAGATTGTATATTAAAGATTTTGTAAAGGTTTTGAAATTGATGCATATTCTCTATACCCACGTTGAATATGGGATAATTTTTCTTCCGGGAATTGGCCTCGGGACCGACCTATTTAAACTATTTCACATGCGGTCCGATTTGGTTGAAATTTGGTATGTGGTTATCGCCATTGCCAAGTCAAAGTATGAAAATAAATACAATTTGTATGTATATTCGTTAGGTCTGCGAGATGGCTATCTATTTTGTTATGTTCCTAAAGTCCATTCGTACATTTAATTCAGAAATAGTTAGGAACTATAAATGGTCAGCAATTCAACTCAAAATTCAAAATTAAAGGCCGGATTTGTCATAAAGTAGGCCCATTGCTGACAATGCCAAATGAATCACCCAAATTTTTATTTCAATGAATAGCTACACTGCCGCCCTATGTGGGTATCAGCATATCTTAATATATAAAAATCACGTGTCACATGTTCAATCAGGGTGAGCTCCTAAACTACTCAACCGATTTTAATGAAATTTGCACAGCATCTACAGTTTGATCCAACTTGAAAGATAGGATACCTTATATCTCAAGGGGGAGTGGAAATCGGTAAAAAACCATAAATTTTTTTGTTTACACAGCCACAAATCATAAACGGATCCACCGATTAGAATGAAACTTACTTGAAGTTAAACTTTGAAATATTTACTTTCGTTCTGCATCAAAAAAAATAGTTGATTCATATATTATTTAACCAAAATTGTTTAAACAATAGGAGCACCTTTTCTAAAAAAAGCTGTTTGTGTGTTTGTTCGCTGTCAACCAAATGAATCGATTTAAGTTAAGCGAGCGCTCGGTAGCGGTACTTCGCTTCGTACATACATACATATGTATGTATGTATGACGCTTTAAATAAAAACAAAATTAACATTCTTATGTACATATGTACGTTTTCGTGTTGCTGAGGGATAAGTAAAAATCAAATCCATATATGTACATATTTTGTAGTGAACGCATTTTGTGAAACCCCGTTATTCGTATTTTATACAATTGCTTCATGGTTCAAAAATATTTAATTGAAATATGTATATACATATGTATGTGCATGTAAGTATTATCACATAATTATATTATTAATTTCTTATTTCATATTAATCAATTCAAAAATGATAGGAAAAAAATGAGAACGGCTGGACAGATTTGACTCAAGTTTTTTTTCAGTTCTTCTTTTCAAGATTTATGTAATTTTGGAAAAGTGGGCGGTGCCACGCCCACATTTTTTGTATTCAGTACTTTGTTTGTACTTCCATAATGTCCAAAGTTTATGGTTGATCTGTTTTAATACGTGAAAATCTTCGTGGGGTACGACATACATACATTTGTAAATTTTTTGGAAAAGTGGTCAGTTCTAAGACCACAGCTAAGTAATATTTCAATTCGTTATATCCCTGAATGTATTTGCTTTAGTGACATTTTAATGTTCTTAAATCTTAATCAAAGCACTTAATTTTTTTGTTTGTTATTGCCGTTGATACACATCCAGAGTATTATAGGATTTCCATAAAATCATAATAGTGGCGTTAAGTGGTAGATATAGGATATAATTAAATAAATACTAACTACACATCTGCTCAGCAGCGCATAATGGTTTGTGTCATAGCCATTGAGTTCAAAAGATTCGTTTTTTGAGTTGGACATCCAACAAATTTATTTGTTTATACCAAATACGTTAAAACCGGAAACATTGCATATACTAAAGCACTGCAATAAATGGAATGTTAAAAATTAATAGAAAAATAGTTGAAAATGTATTTCTAGGGAAGTCACTGGTCAGGCAGAACAACGTCTGCCGGGTCTGCTAGTCTTATAAATAAAAATGAATGTGTGTCTGTGTGTCTGTGTGTCCTTTATAGGCGTCCAAAGTACTCAACCGATTTTTATGAAATTTTCACAGTATATTCTTGGGATCACGAGTTAAAGCATAGGCTATATATATTTTTGGAAAAGTGGGCGGTGCCACGCCCTCAGGCTATATAAAAATTCAAATTGTCATAGCTATGAATTTCAAATCATCATAACTATGAACATATTTTGTCTTAATTATTGATTTTTGGATATGTGTGTCCTTTGGTCAAGATTTATACAATTTTCGAAAAGTGGGCGGTGCCACGCCCCCATTTTTTGTGTTTTGTTTGTAATTCAATAATATCCAAAGTTTATGGTCGATCTCTTTTAAACTCTCCACTTTGATTTAGAAGATTATTGTGTAGGATTTAGGTTGTATACATTTTTGGAAAAGTGGGCGGTGCCACGCCCACAGGCTATATAAAATTTCAAATCGTCCTAACTATGAACATATTTGGTCTAAATTAATGATTTTTAGATATGTGTGTCCTTTGGTCAAGATTTATACATGTTTCGAAAAGTGGGCGGTGCCACGCCCCCATTTTTTGTGTTTTGTTTGTAATTCAGTTATATCCAAAGTTTATGGTCGATCTCTTTTAAACTCTCCACTTTGATTTAGAAGATTATTGTGTAGGATTTAGGTTGTATACATTTTTGGAAAAGTGGGCGGTGCCACGCCCACAGGCTATATAAAATTTCAAATCGTCCTAACAATGAACACATTTGGTCTAAATTAATGATTTTTAGATATGTGTGCCCTTTGGTCAAGATTTATACATTTTTCGAAAAGTGGGTGGTGCCACGCCCCCTTTTTTTGTGTTTTGTGTGTACTTCAATAATGTCCAAAATTTATGGTCGATCTCTTTTAAACTTTCAAGATTGGTTGAGAAAATTGTTGTGTAAGATTCAGGCTATATCAATTTTTGGAAAAGTAGCCAGTGCCACGCCCCCAGGCTATATAAAATTTAAATTCTTCATAGCTCTGAACATATTGGGTCTAAATTAAAGATTTTTGGATATGTGTGTCCTTTAGTCAAGATGTATATAATTTTGGAAAAGTGGGCGCTGCAACGCCCACATTTTTTTGTGTTTTGTTTGTACTTCAATAATGTCCAAAGTTTATGGTCGATCTCTTTTAAACTTTCAACATTGGTTAAGAAAATTGTTGTGTACGATTCAGGCTATATAAATTTTTGGAAAAGTAGCCAGTGCCTCGCCCTCAGGCTATATAAAATTTAAATTCTTCATAACTCTGAACATATTGGGTCTAAATTAAAGATTTTTGGATATGTGTGTCCTTTAGTCAAGATGTATATAATTTTGGAAAAGTGGGCGGTGCAACGCCCACATTTTTTGTGTTTTGTTTGTACTTCAATAATGTCCAAAGTTTATGGTCGATCTCTTTTAAGCTTCCAAGATTGGTTAAGAAAGTTGGTGTGTACGATTCAGGCTATATCAATTTTTGGAAAAGTAGGCGGTGCCACACCCCCAGGCTATCTAAAATTTAAATTCTTCATAGCTCTGAACATATTTGGTCTAAATTAATGATTTCTGGATATGTGTGTACTTTGGTCAAGATTTATGTAATTTTGGAAAAGTGGGCGGTGCCACGCCCACATTTTTTGTGTTTTGTTTGTATTTCAATAATGTCCAAAATTTATGGTCGATCTCTTTTAAACTTTCAAGATTGGTTAAGAAAGTTGTTGTGTACGATTCAGGCTATATCAATTTTTGGAAAAGTAGCCAGTGCCACGCCCCCAGGCTATATAAAATTTAAATTCTTCATAGCTCTGAACATATTTGGTTTAAATTAATGAGTTCTGGATATGTGTGTCCTTTGGTCAAGATTTATGTAATTTTGGAAAAGTGATCGGTGCCACGCCCACATTTTTTGTGTTTTGTTTGTATTTCAATAATGTCCAAAATTCATGGTCGATCTCTTTTAAACTTTCAAGATTGGTTTAGAAGTTGTTGTGTACGATTCAGGCTATATCAATTTTTGGAAAAGTAGCCAGTGCCACGCCCCCAGGCTATATAAAATTTAAATTCTTCATAGCTCTGAACATATTTGGTTTAAATTAATGATTTCTGGATATGTGTGTCCTTTGGTCAAGATTTATGTAATTTTGGAAAAGTGGGCGGTGCCACGCCCACATTTTTTGTGTTTTGTTTGTATTTCAATAATGTCCAAAATTTATGGTCGATCTCTTTTAAACTTTCAAGATTGGTTTAGAAAGTTGTTGTGTACGATTCAGGCTATATCAATTTTTGGAAAAGTAGCCAGTGCCACGCCCCCAGGCTATATAAAATTGAAATTCTTCATAACTCTGAACATATTGGGTCTAAATTCAAGATTTTTGGATATGTGTGTCCTTTGGTCAAGATGTATATAATTTTGGAAAAGTGGGCGGTGCAACGCCCACATTTTTTGTGTTTTGTTTGTACTTCAATAATGTCCAAAGTTTATGGTCGATCGCTTTTAAACTTCCAAGATTGGTTAAGAAAGTTGTTGTGTACGATTCAGGCTATATCAATTTTTGGAAAAGTAGCCAGTGCCACGCCCCCAGGCTATATAAAATTTAAATTCTTCATAACTCTGAACATATTGGGTCTAAATTAAAGATTTTTGGATATGTGTGTCCTTTAGTCAAGATGGATATAATTTGGGAAAAGTGGGCGGTCCCACGCCCACATTTTTTGTGTTTTGTTTGTACTTCAATAAGTTCAAAGTTTATGGTCGATCTTCTCTAAATTTCCAGATTGGTTCAGAAGATTGTTGTGCCACGCCCCCAGGCTATATAAAATTTAAATCATCATAACTTTGAATATTTTTGGTCTAAACTAATGATTTTTGGATATGTGTGTCCCTTGGTCAAGAATTATATAATTTGGGAAATGTGGTGCCACGCCCACATTTTTTGTATTCAGTGCTTTGTTTGTACTTCAATAATGTCCAAAGTTTATGGTTGATCTGTTTTAAACTTTTCCAATACCTTAAAATCTTCGTTGGGTACGACATACATAGGCTACATTTGTAAATTCTTTGGAAAAGTGGGCAGTTCCAGGACCACAAGCTAAGTAATATTTCAATTCGTTATATTCCTGAATGTATTTGCTGGTCAGGCAGAACAACGTCTGCCGGGTCTGCTAGTCTCCAATAAAACTCTAGAAGAGTTGTGTCTGTATATCGAAAATTTCTTTAAAAACTGACTGGGGAGGACTTGGGAGATGTTTAGGCACAGCTCCAAACGTTAGTTAAAATCTTCGATTTCGAAGTCGCGAAGGCGTGTTTCAGGAGCCAAAATTTTCCATTTTGTTGAATTTTCTAATACTCTTAAGTTAATAACACGGTTATTTAAGAGCCAAAATTCTTCATTTTGTTGAATTTTGTAAGTCTCCAGTACCTCAAACTGCTGATGTAGATGACTCTGGGGGGTACTCTTGTTGTCTTGTGGGTGTGTGCAAATGGGTATGAATGTGATGCTTGGGTGATATGCAGCGAATTGTTGCGGAAAATTCTCAACGTCTGTGGCAGATCGGTTCGTCCGTCTGCGGTGGGGTTTCGGTTGGCCTCGTTCCGTTTGAACGAGTGCGTTTTTTTTCTTGTGGCTGATCGGTCCTTCCGATTGCGATAGGGTTCGGTGGCCTCGTTACCTTTTAACGAGTGCGTTTGAGGAGATAGGCGTTTGGGAGATAGGCTCACTTGTTTGGTGAGCAATACGGTGGTAAGTGGGTTTGTTGTAGCTAGGAGAGGGATGCATTTCATTGGAAGAAGGCGTTGAGTGCGCCTTCAAGTTCTCTAATCCGAATAGTAATTAGAAGTGGAATTAGAGAGACTTAGAAGTGGAATATCACTCCCTCCCTCCATCCTGACTGACGGGTGGAAGTAGAACCAATTTTGCGATTGGCCTAGTAGTTCGGCCCCTGGCGGTGTCTAGTTCTACGACTCGAACTCGCTTATCCGGTCCATAATGTAGGTCTGCGATCCGGCCTACCCTCCATTCGTTGGGAGGTAAGTTGTCCTCCTTTAGGACAACTAGGTCCCCTTGTTTCAAATTGGCTTGTGGATGTTTCCATTTGACGCGTTTCTGCAGCTCGGTGAGATATTCGGTTTTCCATCTTTTGCAGAACGTTTGGTGTAATGCCTTGAGTTTTTCCCATCTGTTGACGAGTGAAGCACGATTCTCGCTGACGTCGATCTCGGGTGGTGCTAAAAGATGCCCTCCAACGAGGAAATGTCCTGGGGTAAGCGGTTCCAAGTTCGACGGTTCGTTGGAAGATGGCGTCAAAGGTCGCGAGTTGAGCCAAGACTCGATTCGACAGAGGAGAAAAGACTTGAACTCTGATCGGAGAGCTCGAGATGCACCGACGAAGTTCGTTCCATTATCGGAGTGCATGTTTTTTGGACATCCTCGTCTGGCAACAAACCTATCGAAAGCTGCCAGGAACGCTTTTGGTCCCAATAGGTTTTCCGGATTTTAAATTCCCTAATTCCTCAGAATAATGTTTCTGTTGGTAGATAGATATAAGACGTTGAGCCGTAGCCTTAATTTCGTCGGGCGAAATGAGGTATGACTCCGCTTTAAAAGTGGATTTCGGTTTGGGACTCGTTCTTTGAGAGAATCTCATAACATATGATATGACCCTCAAAGCTCTTGAAAAATCGGAAAATCTATCGAGAATGTCCTCTCTATTGTTTGTTTGCGTAGTTTGGTGAATTTGTACTCTCTTTTCCTCAATGTTTGTATCATACTCTTTTTCTTGGGCTGGCCATTTAGTCTTGTCTTCTTGTAGCCAAGAAGGTCCCTGCCACCACAAGACGTTGTCGACTAGATCCCTCGCTGATAGTCCTCTGCTGGCCAGGTCTGCTGGGTTTGATGCGGAATCCACGTGTCGCCAAGCTTTATTTCCTACCTTTTCTACGATTTTTGTTACTCTGTGCGCCACTAACGTGGACGAAGAGCACGGTGGTTTTCGGATCCATGCTAAGACGATGGTTGAATCCGTCCATAGGTGCACGTTGAATGTGCCTAAGTTAAGGTTTTCGATGACGGTTTCTAAGGTTTCGGCGAGCAAAACCGCTCCACACAGTTCCAATCGGGGTAACGAAATGGTCTTCACTGGGGCTACCCTCGTTTTCGCCATTAGCAGATTAACGTAAACCTGATCTTTCATTTGGACTCTTAAAAAAACTGTGGCTGCATATGCTTTTTCGGAGGCATCGCAGAATCCGTGTATTTCTACGTCGTTGGATGGCGTGAAATACACCCATCGTGGAATGCGAATGTTATTAATTTTATTGTAGTCGTGCATAAAGCTTTGCCACCTATCTAAAGTTTGATCAGATAATCTCTCGTCCCAGTCAGTCCCCTCTAGCCAAATATTTTGCATGATCATTTTAGCTACTATGATGACTGGGCCCAGCCATCCCAATGGATCGAAGAGTTTAGCGATGGCTGAGAGTATCGCCCGTTTAGTAATGCTATCCTTATTTTCGATGGGCTTAGCTGTAAAATAAAACTGGTCAAAGTGCGCGTTCCAACGGATTCCGAGTGTTTTGACCGTACTGGAGTCTTCGAACTCCAAAAAGTCCTCGTTTAGTCGATGATGTTTGGGTATTCCCTGTAGTATTTTGTTGCAATTCGAGGTAAATTTTCGAAGGGCTAAGCCCGCGGACTGTAATGCACGCGTAATTTCATCGCGAGCCTTGATAGCGTAGTCGATAGTATGCGCTCCTGAGAGAACATCATCGACGTACATACTTGTTCGCAGGATATTTGCTGCGATGGGTAATGACGTCTCCACGTCGTCCGCTAGCTGATGCAGCGTTTGGATGGCTAAATATGGAGCACAGTTAACTCCAAAGGTTACCGTCTGTAACTCGTAGACGGTGATAGGATTCTCAGGTCTGGTCCGGAAAACTATTCTTTGAAATTTGGTCTGATTGGGTTTGACCCATATCTGACGATACATCTTTTCGATGTCGCTATTAAACACATATTTATAGAATCTCCATCTGAGGAGCAGTATTGTTAAATCGGCCTGAAGTACTGGACCTGGATGAAGTACGTCGTTAAGACTGATGCCATTAGCGGTCGGACACGATGCGTTGAATACCACCCGGACTTTAGTAGTTGTGCTTTCTTCCTTTATGACAGCATGATGAGGCAAGAAGTAGCAATCCGTAGATTGGGGTGGGACGATTGAAGGGACCTTGGACATATGTCCTAATGTTTCGTACTCCGCTAGTACTCTATTATATTCTGTCTGTAGGTCCGGTGTCTTAGAGAGGCTGGTCTCATTTCTGTAAAATTGAGAGCAAACACCCTTTAAAGAAGGCCCTAAGCAGACGTTACTAGGGAAATCTTGTTTAAATGGAAGAGTAACTGTATACTTCCCATCAGGGCCCCGTTCTGTTGTAGCCTTGAAAAGTTCCTCGCAATAGGCATTATCCTCGTTCAGTGCCTTTTTCTTAGGCACATCTTCCAACTCCCAGAAAGCGGTTAACTGTTTTCGTTGAAAAATGATACCCTATTATTGGTTGGCTGTGCTGCCTCGGCCCGGCCGGTTAATATCCAACCGAAGACGGTTTCTTGGGCAAGAAGCGTGTTCATAACGTTCTTCCTTATACCGCTTAAGATTATTTTTGCGTAAATGTCGACTGGCTCATTAGCGAAGAACCTCTTATCTGCTAAAATCAAGTCCGGGAAGGCTTGCTGGGTCAACGCGCTGACTTGGCAAGTTGGAAGATTCCCGGTGAGTTGTGGTAGGACTAGGACCATTGTATCGATGTTGACTAGAGGATTGATAAGGGAACCTATTGTAATAACACACGACTCTTTGACTTGCGCTGACGGCGTATTGTTTATACCCGATACTTGAATGTTCAGGCGTTTAGATGGCAGGTTTATTCTTTTCTTCAGCCCTTCGGTTATGAACGAGCATTCAGAACCGGAGTTAATAAGTGCCCTGGCCGAGAAATCCACTCCATTATAGTGAATTTTTACACGTGCAGTTCCTAACAATACCCCCTTAGTTGTATTCGCATGTAAAGTAGAAACATTATTAACGTTTTCGTTTCTATTTGCAGATTCAAGCCTTGCCCTAGCCTGATGTGAAGTTGTGGGCCTATCGTCAGATATGTTTTGCCGCCACCTCTTGTTCGTTGTTTTTGGCTGAGCTGTTGCCAGATGGAGTAAGGTGTTGTGCCTTGTGTGACACGAGCTGCAGTTAAAGGAACTCGTGCATCGTGTCACCGTGTGTCCAGCCGACAGGCAGTTCAAGCAACAGTTGTTGCTCTTGATGTAGGCTATTCTATCTGATATGGTTAGCCCACGGAATTTTTGGCAATTTCGTAATTTGTGCTCCCTACTGTTGCACATTTTACACGAAGCTGTTGGGGTGCTGGCTTGGTATACTCCAAGTTTCGCAGGCGTTTGCCGTGTATTATTTTGACTCCTGGGTTCCGTCAATGATTTGCTACCCCTGAGGTCAGAAACCGTTTCCAACGTTTGGAAGCGGTTTGAGAGGAACTTGTCCATATCTTCCCATTTTGGTATCTCTGTTTTGTTCTCAATGGTCTGTTCCCAGAGAGCCAGAGTACACTCGGGAAGTTTGGTGGAGCATAAATATGTAATTATTGCATCCCAGTTGGATATGTAAATTTGATGACATTAAAGTGCTGAAATGCAATTGTTTATGTCTCTTTGTAATTGTTTTATTTTTGTACCGCATTTCAGCTGGGTATTGACCAGGATACGTTTGTTTTCGTACCTGTCGCTCAAATTCTTCCATGCTGTAGTAAAGCCCTCGTTGGTTAATGGACACCTTCGTACTTGCCTCCCCTTGGGTTTTTTGGTTGAGGTGATACAATTTCTCAACCGGGGTAAGGCGTTTGTTTAGAATGTATATGGCCGTGAACATGTCTCTAAATGTTGGCCATGATAAATAATCACCCTTAAACACATCGGTGTCGCAGGGCGGAAGACGAATATTAGACTCACGACTGGAAGTTTCAATATCTTTTGGAGGTGGTATTGACTGCGCTGATAGCTTTTCCACCTGCGCATTCATAGATGCCATGCATTTCATATAGCATGCGAAACACGCTTTGTTTTTTTGCTTTATGGACTGCAAATCTTCCTTACTGGTCTTGTCCGAGGCCAGAAGGCTGTCGTAAGACGATTTCGTTTTCTTCCATAATGCCTTCAGCTCCTCTTGCTGTATTGCAAGGGTGTATTTGTCCATTTCTTCTATGGTCTGCGAGCTGAATTCTTGCTCGAACTCCACTATACAGTCGGATTGACGAATATAGGTCTCCATTTTCTTAATATGTTTGAATATTTTGTATATTTACAGTGAAACCAAGAGCGGACAGTAATGACTCAGTAAGGTATCTTGCTTTGGGATAAGCGAAATTTGTATAAAACGATGATATGGATTCGAATCTCTGGAGATTTGGTGTATAAATTATGTGATAGACAAAATATGGTTTTTTTTTTAAAAGTGTGTGAAACCTATCTTAATCTCTGAAGATTTAGAGTATCCACAATAGTGTATATGAAACAGATAGAAATCTCTGAAGATTAAATGTTTCCAAAGACAAAAAAGGTGTCTTTTAAAAGTGCGTGTGAAACCGAACAAAAATCTCTGAAGATTCAAAATATCAACAACAGTGTATATGAAACAGATAGAAATCTCTGAAGATTAAATGTTTCCAAAGACAAAAAGTGTCTTTTAAAAGTGCGTGTGAAACCGAACAAAATCTCAACAGCGGTGTATATGAAACAGATAGAAATCTCTGAAGATTTTATGTTTCAAAATTGTTTATGGAACGAGTAAACCTCTGAAGATTTAGTGAACTAATAAACGTGTGTATAGCGCTGGTAAAAATCTATGAAGATTTGATGTGCTTCCAAAGTGTATGGTGATACCAAATAAAAGTCTCTGAAGACTTAATGTATCAACAAAATGTATGTGGCACAGATAGAAATCTCGGTAATGTGCTTTGGGTATTGTGAACCCTGTATAGCCAAACCAGGTAAAATAAAGTGCAATTTCCAAGAAAAAACTAACGCAGTTGTATTTGTCCAGATAATCGTGGACTAGTGATAATTATTTATTAAAATTTTTGAACGATACAATTGATATATTAAATTAAACGACACTTGTTGCCTGTGTACGCTTTAAGTATTTATGCCCAAGCCACCCAACGTTGCGATGAGTATATAGACTGAATGATGTGATGTGAACTTTGTGATGGATCGCTCTTTAAAAAGCATCAACTAAGTGAAATTTTAAAGTTATTGGAGAAAATTTCCACAGGATGTGGTCGAACAGAGAGATATTCAGTGCAGTGATACGTGTATATATAAAAAAACAAAAAAAATTCACTGACTGCTTGCCTTGAGCTGTGTCGGATAAGTCTTACCACTGGAGGGGGACTTAACCGATAATCAAAAGGCGAAAGTGTGCTATCGAGAACACGGTGTATTCACTTACTTTGTCTTTAAAAAGAGATCACTCGCAAAGTTCACTACGTTTTGCACGTAAAAAACAAATGGTGCATGAACTAAAACCAACCACGTACCTTGAGTGATGAAAACTGGTGGAATGGACTGTATTTGTGTTGAGAGCAGATGGACTGTAGTGATTGGTGTTATGTGATGTGTTGATGTGGACTGATGGTATGATGTGATGATGTGATGTTGTGATGATGTGGATGTATTATAATATAAGTAACTATCAGTGTGAATGTGTTGGTGTCACTCGCTGTTGTTGATGGCTAGTCGCTCGCTTGTTGCTATGAAGTTGCATTAATTTATTGTATTGAATTTTAACTTTTGCGGTGCGCTTTCTTTGATGCTTGATTTTATAACCTGGTTTTTAAGGTGCTGGATTTTTATTTGCTGGATTTTTTGGATTTCCAGGTGCGATGGACCAAATGTTACGGCGAGCCCGGGTAATGGCGGGGTTGCTCGCACGCAGGGCCGTGCGCAGGAATTGGCCTTGGGGGGGGTTTTAATTTAGATTTGCATTCACATACATTTTTCACTAAGATAAACATATTTGCTGAAACAGATACCTAGACCCATACATCATAAATTTAAATGTTCTTTAACTTTTCTGAAACTGCATACTCTGATACCTAAAACTATACCCAAGAAAATTTTTTTGGTTGTACACATTTTTCTGTATTTGATAGAGAATTGGTGATGTGATGGCGTATATCAGCTAACTAAAAGTGCAAAAAAAGACCCCTTTCGGACCATAAAACGCTCATTTCTCAGAGCTTTACTCTCCAAAATGAGCTTCTTTCGGAGCACAAATGGAGCGAAAAATCGCTCTACGTGGGAACTCCAACGGAGTCATAAAAAAGAGTCCGAAATGAGTCCGATTTCGATGAATTTGAAGCGTTTTTTGACTATTTTTAAATGAAATGCGGAGCCTTTTATTGGTGCTTTTCTGAACCTTTTTCGGAGCCTTTTATTCCTCCATTCTGAGGGTTTTTGGAGGCTTTTCAGACGCCTTTCGGAGCCCTTTAATTGGTGCTTTTCTTTTATTCATCCATTCAGAGGGTTTTTGGGCTATTTTCGGAGCCTTTTATTGGTGTTTTTCTGAAGCTTATTTGGGGTCGTTTTTTACTTCTTTTGGGTCATAATTTCTTTGCGCAATTTTTCCCTTCTAACTATTCTGCCGTCACCAATTCTGACTTTCTAAATTATCCCTATGAGCTACATGGGAACAATTTAATTAATTGTCCAACTATATGCGCCAATGATGTTCTTATTTATATGAAAACTTTGAAGGAATCTTTTAAATGCTGTCCTGATAGGATTCCTACATGCTTCTTGAAGAAGTGTGCTAACAATATTTACCAACCCCTTACCAATTTGTTCAATCTGTCACTAAAGTGTGCTGTTTTTCCAAAAGCATGGAAAGAGTCGTTTCTTCTACCGCTTCATAAAAGCGGAAGCAAGGCTTCTATAGAGAACTATCGTGGCATAGCAAAGCTTTCTGCCATCCCAAAAGTGTGTGAAGCTATTGTTACCAATCAGCTTACGAATCCTATCTCTACCTTGATTTCCGACTGTCAACACGGGTTCTGTAAGGGAAAGTCCACCGTTACAAACTTACTTGAATTTACTTTGATTTCAGTAAAGCTTTCGATAAAGTGTGCCACTCTTTACTTATTCATAAACTGGATCAGTTGGAATCCAGCCGGGTCTCAATCGCTAGATCTCTTCTTGCCTTAGCGACAGAGCACAAAAAGTAGTGTTTAAAAATTGTGAATCCGATGTTATTTATGTCTCCTCAGGAGTTCCTCAAGGAAGCCATCTTGGCCCGATTCTGTTCTTGTTGTTTAGAAATGATATTTCTATAGTAATATAATTTTCGAAAATTTTAATGTATGCCGACGATGTAAAGCTTTGTCATTCGAAGAAGCTTCAATCAGATCTAAATACACTAGTTACTTGGTGCGATTTAAATTATACGCCGCTTAATCTAAAGAAATGTAAATACATGCGTTTTTCGAGAGGAATATCACAGCCAGCTTCCTATACAATTAACAGTTATAGTCTTGAGCAAATGTATGATTTTGTTGACCTTGGGGTTACTATGGACTACAAAATCAGTTTTAACTGCCACATTAACGTAACAGTCAATAAAGCTAGAGGCGCTCTAGCATTTCTTAAACGATGGTCTAAAGAATTTAGCGACCCTTATGTAAATAAAACTCTACTACATTAGTCAGACCGATACTTGAATACCGTTCTATAATTTGGAACCCACGTTACCAGGTCCTCGTGGATCGCTTAGAATCAGTTCAAAAACAATTTTTAATATTTGCCTTAAGAGATCTTCACTGGGATCCCTTGTATAATTTGCCATCGTATACGAGTCGCTTTAAACTAATTAATCTTCACAGCCTTTCTAGTCGGAGGGAACTGCTTGTAACTGTTTTCATGACTAAATTACTAAATGGTTCAATCGTAAGCCTGTTTCTTTTGAGCGAAGTGAACTTCAATGTACCTTCTCGTCCATCAAGACATTTTAAACCACTTATATTGAAACAGTCTCGAACTAATTTTGAATTAAATGGGCCTTTTCGTTGTTTGTGTCAAGATTATAACTCTCATTCTGGTACGTTTGATATTTCAGACTCACTATGCAGCATAAAAAAGTCAATTCTTTCTATCCTAAATACATATCAACAATTTGCTTTCATATCCTTTGATTCTTATCTTTATTCTTAACAATAACTATTCGCTGTAAACTAATTATTTATTAATTGTGTCATCTATTTTTTATATACCTTACTTAGCTGATGAGGTTTTCTCTGTAGCTGAGCAGTTTTAGATCTCGACGATTAACAAACCAAAACCAGACTATTGATAAAGGTCCATGAAACATGCGATCTTTACCTTCTGTTAGGTGAAATAAAAAAAAAACCTCAGAAAATGTTTGAAAACATTCAAATATTTGAACGGTGTCGCTCATCTGCTCTCCAACGTTCATTTTCTCACAATTCTCTTTACGCCTACAACAAAAAGAGTCAGAAAACACTCGAAATCTTTCATATAATTGAGCCTTGCAGTTCATTCTCTCTGTTAATTGAAACTGCTCACTGTTTTCATCAGTAAAATTAAAAAAAAAAAATGCCCATACGCTACACAACTTTGTAATTTCGGAAAGCTCCAAGTGCAATTCAAAGTGCCGGACTTATCGTCGCTACCGACGAAGAAGGCGCATTCAACAAATTGTCAACGAAAAAAGGCGCATTAAAAATATTGCGGGAAATAAGGACGCATTAAAAAATATTTTGACGAAAAAAGGGGCATTTAAAAATATTTTGACGAAGAAAGGCGGAGTGTATACATTTACAGTAAACTTCACAAGGGATTTGGTGCTGGATTATAAAAAAATTGGGCCAGCCCAAGTACCCATTATACGTATGTATTTTTATTTAGTATTACGTTTTTTGAATAACTTATATTGCAGCTAGTTATCGAAGCGCGTCTTTCTTTCCTAAAAAATATTTTAAAGCGCCTTTCTTTCTCAAGATATTTATAATGCGTCTTTCTTCAAACTTCGTCGACAAACAGCTTTGCGCCCTTTTTCGTCGATAGGAACGTTATGTATTGGCCAACCTTATTCTTTGCAACTTTCACCAAATTATTCTTCCGTAAAATTATTTTAACTAATTTTGTCAAAAATTATTAGTCAAGATTCAATAAAAGATTTATAAACTGTATTTTGAAAACATTTGCAAAATCATTGCAACTTAGATTTGGCCATGGGGGGGGTTTTAACCCCCAAAACCCCCCCCGTGCGCACGGGCCTGCTCGCACGTAATAATATGTAACGAATAAAGTGAAAGAAAGGGCAGCGAATGAATAAATAATAAAACACTGTATTTCAAATATAAATACAATACAATAAGTGAATCTCTTTATTGAGTATAATGTACAACCTTAATTATTGGACAATTAAGGCGTACAAGTACTATTTTATGGAAGAGGACAATTAATATTTTATAACCGTGGATAATTAAGTGAGTTTACGGAAATGGAAATTAGATACTCGGAATTGATCTTACCTGGAGTGGCTGCTGTTGATTTGATTCGTGCGCAAAATCGAAGAGAAAGCGCCTTCAGATAAAACGTAGCTCTGTACCGCCGCCGAATGCCTACTTTCTTAGGATTCGAAGGGGTAAGAGCTGTTATCGGGCGAAAAGATAACAACAAAGTCGCGCGGGCAGATACTAGTAACTATTACGAGGGGCGACCGATATATTTAGGCCGATGGCCTAAACAAATGTGTTATCGGTCGTAATGTTGTTCCTATAAAACCTTGAAATAGACGTGCAATATGAGTGTCATACGAAAGGGTAAAGGCACAGTTGGCATTTGAGCTGTTCCTTATTTCCATTTATTGATCGATAAATGAGTTATCGGTCACAATGTTGTTCCTGCAAAACCTTAAAATAGACGTGCAATATGAGTGTCATACGAAAGGGTAAAAGCACAGTTGGCATTTGAACTGCTCCTTATTTCCATTTATTGATCGATAAAAGAGTTATCGGTCGTAATATTGTTCCTATAAAACCTTGAAATAGACGTGCAATATGAGTGTCATACGAAAGGGTAAAGGCACAGTTGGCATTTGAACTGTTCCTTATTTCCATTTATTGATCGATAAAAGAGTTATCGGTCGTAATGTTGTTCCTATAAAACCTTGAAATAGACGTGCAATATGAGTGTCATACGAAAGGGTAAAGGCACAGTTGGCATTTGAACTGTTTCTTATTTCCATTTATTGATCGATAAAAGAGTTATCGGTCGTAATATTGTTCCTATAAAACCTTGAAATAGACGTGCAATATGAGTGTCATACGAAAGGGTAAAGGCACAGTTGGCATTTGAACTGTTCCATATTTCCATTTATTGATCGATAAATGAGTTAGCGGTCATAATGTTGTTCCTGCAAAACCTTGAAATATACTTGCAATATGAGTGTCATACGAAAGGGTAAAGGCACAGTTGGCATTTGAACTGTTCCATATTTCCATTTATTGATCGATAAATGAGTTATCGGTCATAATGTTGTTCCTGCAAAACCTTGAAATATACTTGCAATACGAGTGTCATACGAAAGGGCAAGGGCACAGTTGGCATTTGAACTGTTCCATATCTCCATTTACTGATCGATAAATGTGTTATCGGTCGTAATGTTGTTCCTATAAAACCTTGAAATAGACGTGCAATATGAGTGTCATACGAATGGGTAAAGGCACAGTTGGCATTTGAACTGTTCCATATTTCCATTTATTGATCGATAAATGAGTTATCGGTCATAATGTTGTTCCTGCAAAACCTTGAATATACTTGTGTAGTGTACTCATACAAACATATGTACATAGCGTGCAACAGCCACGACCTACATGCATGTCTGTTTGTATAGCCGCATTTGAAAAATGCATTTGACACCTTTGACCAATAGCGTTGCTTAAAGTATGTCAATACTTTAGCTGAGCCAGCATTTATTCTGGAGCTCTGCTTGGTCTGACGCTAAGCGCTTCTATTGGCTAATGCAAGTAATTGCCAAGCTGAAGTTGAATTCAGCTACATAGAAGCCGAGCAAGAGGAGGATTCTAGCAAATAACTTTCTGTGACAAATTTCTGTATAAATAGAATAAGATTTGTTAATAAAGATTCAGAGATGATTTGAAGTTAACCACACGCTCAACAGATTGTCTCTCTCATTTATTCCGGCTGTCTCCACGATAGCCTATTTGATCGGCCGAATCTCTCCGGCCTTTACAATAAGAGAGATACTTTTTAAAATTAAAACCATTGACCCCTTGGGTCCACCACATGGCGATCCTGCCAAATCAATGGAACAAAAAGGAAATTGTATACATTCCTTATTAATCAAAGCTTAGTGAGATACAATGAAGGAACATAAAATGATAGCATCAGCAAATTCAGATGGATTTGCAAAACTGCGAGCAAGCAAAAGTTCCACGTCGTTATGTTTTGATAAAAATGATTTTACGAAGGAAAACTTCACAGTTGACGAATTCTTACACAAAAATCGTAACGCGCCAACCCTTGAACAATTGCGCGATGATTTGGGATTATATCTAAAAGGCTTGCGTGCTTCAATGATTGATCTCATTAATGCTGATTATGAAGACTTTGTTAGCCTGTCTGCAAATCTCGTCGGTTTGGATCAATCTATTGCCAAAATAGACAATCCATTAATGGTTTTTCGTAAGGAAGTTGAAAATGTCCGTTCACTTGCTTAAGATGCTACTATTGATGTACGAAATAGCTTGGAGAGAAAACAGCAACTACGTAAACAAAGACGAAATTTAGAGTGTTATCAAAAAGTTATAGATAAAATGCATAAGTTGGAAAGCTTATTACAGCATTAAACAGCTTAAAAGACAAACTAATTAACCCGCCCATTTTACAGTATCCAGACTTTGACAAACCGTTTATACTAACAACAGATGCTTCTGATTTCGCATTAGGAGCCATACTATCACAAGGAGAAATTGGGCACGATTTACCAATTTCCTATGCCAGCAAATCCCTACAAAAACATGATATCAACAAGCCAATTATCGAAAAAGAACTGTTGGCAATTCATTGGGGAATAAACTATTTTAGAACATACAAAATTTATTGTTGTAACTGACCATAGGCCCCTAGTATCACTATTCTCACACAGAAATCCGTCATCGAAAATGACGAGAATTAGAATAGATCTATCAGAATATGATTTCGAAATTGTATACAAACAAGGTAAAATTAACACAAATGCTGACGCACTATCACGAATTAAATTAGATAGTGACGTACTTAAATCAATGATTCCCACTAGTAAAATTGAAAAAGAAAATAAGAAAATTAACGTTGTAACAAGGAGCAAGGCCGCGAATTTAAAAGAAATGAAAGAAAAGAATTTAAAAGAAAACGATAATGAGGAAACCGGTAGACGCATTAAGGAAAGCACATCTCATAAGAAGCCTGCGCAACTTCACATGTGGGAATGCACATCCTTTAATGACGCAAAGAATATGAAGAAATTGAAATTTAATATTGAAAAAGAAAGTGGTACCACAATTGAATTAATTAATGATGAAGTGCACGTAGCTTGTAGCGATGACCCTTTGGATCTAGATTCAATGTTGGAGAAACTACATAGTTTGCTAAGGAATTCACATATAAAGGAGCTAGCCCTTTGTGAAAAAGATTATATATTTAAAAATATTGATATAAATGCCATGTGGTGGGCCCAAGGGGTCAATGGTTTTAATTTTCAAAAGTATCTCTCTTATTGTAAAGGCCGGAGAAATTCGGCCGATCAAATAGGCTATCGGGGAGACAGCCGGAATAAATGAGAGAGACAATCTGTTGAGCGTGTGGTTAACTTCAAATCATCTCTGAATCTTTATTAACAAATCTTATTCTATTTATACAGAAATTTGTCACAGAAAGTTATTTGCTAGAATCCTCCTCTTTCTCGGCTTCTATGTAGCTGAATTCAACTTCAGCTTGGCAATTACTTGCATTAGCCAATAGAAGCGCTTAGCGTCAGACCAAGCAGAGCTCCAGAATAAATGCTGGCTCAGCTAAAGTATTGACATAGGTACTTTAAGCAACGCTATTGGTCAAAGGTGTCAAATGCATTTTTCAAATGCGGCTATACAAACAGACATGCATGTAGGTCGTGGCTGTTGCACGCTATGTACATATGTTTGCATGAGTACACTACACCCTTACCGCAAAAGAGAAAAATTTATTTCGTTTGATAAAAAATGAAATAAATTTTTGTGTGGAGTTATGCAAATACCTTTCATATGCATATACATACTTACATCTATGGGTATGGTTTGCTTAAGTGTAATTGGATTACATATAATTTTCTAAAATATTGAATATACTTATTTACAGATGCCGGTGGACTTGTTTTATCTTATCTCTAAGTGTTCATACAAAAATATGAACACACAACTCTGCCACTCTAAAATAAGTATATTTATACAGTCCACTAGAATTTTATGATAGTATTGTCATACATACATACTTACAAAACAAACAGGATAAGGTACCCAAACCTATCACACACACACACATATGTACACACATACAGTCCACTAGAAGGAAAGATAAGCATACAAAACATATGGTTTCTTATCTTGTCCTAATATTTAAGCAATACCCTTGAAACAGTCTAGACAATCGATCGTTAAACCCAGACGATCGGTGATTAAGACACAGCAAAACAATAGATAAAATGTACTTAGGCTAACATTAAAATCAGTCCCTTTTACATAAACACACGCACTTGTATAGTAGATTAAGGAACATAATTTTAAGATTTAGTATATAAGCAAATGTAAAATAGTTGAAGAGACAGAACTATAATAAATTCTCAATCAGCAACACCATCAAGCTGTTATTTTTATTGAAGATTTTAGTTTCCCCCCACCAGAGGTAAGGGACTTTAATTCTCAACATTTGGTCAATCGAGCCTAAAAAAAGAGCTCAAGCGTAAGTACTGTAAGTTTCAAAGAAAAAAGAGCGTTACTTAGCAGTATCAAAACCTATTTATGTGAGCCGGAGCAGCAAAGATTGTCCGCGTTAAATAAAAAAGGTTTATTTTTTGTAAGCCGGACTAGCAAAGACTGTCCGCATTAAAAAAGCGTTTTCGTGACTAAACAGCGAAAAGTTTAAAAAAAAGTTTAAAACTAAGAAAGACCATCAAAGAAATACAAAAGAATAGTTTGCTTTCGGTCGAAGAAGTAAGAGAGCTCAAGACGAAGCTTCAAATACAATTCGAATATGTAGAAGAAGCGTTTTCTGAAACTCGTAGCATCAAGTTAGAAAATATAAATAAAGACGCAATAAAAGAATACATGGAAGACCTCCAAGAAAACTATAGTATTTATATTGAAAAATTGACTAATAAGTTAAAAGGAACCATGTCAACACAGACTGTGTCTGCCACAATGAAGTTGCAGGAAATTAAGATTCCAATATTTTATGGCGACATGAAACAATGGTCATCATTTCGGGATCTTTTCCAAGGTTTAGTGCACAATTCAAAGCACTTCACTGAAGTAGAAAAAATGTTTAGATTGAAATCAGCATTAGCAGGGGAAGCTGGAAGATTAATTCAGCATTTACCAGTAACCGAATGCAACTACGAAGCCGCGTGGAAAATACTCCACGAAAGATACGAAAACAGAAGGTTGCAATTCACAACACAAGTGGACCGACTTCTGGATCAACCAACAGCAAATGGGGAAAGTGCGGCCAGTATGAAGCAGCTCTTCGATACCACCAAAGAATGCATCTATGCTCTAAAAGGGCTTAATTTGAATTTAGCCGATGAACAAGCTATTATAGCTCGAATAGTTGTTCGCAAACTGGGCAAAGAAAGTCTCCGGTTATATGAGCAGAATGTCAAGAAAACTAGAGACATACAAAGCCTAGATGATGTGTTTGGTTTTTTGGAGCAACAATATCAAGCTCTAGAAGCGATAAGAGACAAAAAGACAACTAAATGGAGCAATCAAAAGCCACCACAACGAACACCCACATTCTATACGGCTGCGCAAAAGACCTGTATATATTGCAAATTTTCTGGGCATCAAATTGTGGAATGCAGAAAATTCCAGGCATTGACTACCATGAGTCGTAGGAATTTCATAGTAAACAATAAGCTATGCAACATTTGCCTCGATCACGTATATGATGGCAATTGTAAGAACAAAAAGAAATGCAGTAAGTGTGGAAGAAATCATCATAATTTACTGCATTACAATGAGTTCCAAAAGGAGAAAGGAGCAGGTGAAGAAAATATAAAAAAGTCATCAGCTATGATGACACAAAACTCCGAAACATCAATACTCTTAGCAACAGCACAAATACGAGTAAAAGCCGCAAATGGAGAGTACGTGATTATGCGAGCACTTATTGATCAAGGATCACAAAAGACTACCATTTCCGAGGAAGCGGCTCAGATACTACGGTTACCAAAAAGAAGAGAAGTAACTGAGCTGCAAGGGCTAGGGAATACTACGGTAGGAGTCTCCAAATTTAGAGTAAATATTCAAATTAAACCGAGATTCCTAAGCAATGAAATATACGATGTCGAAGCACTAATTTTACCAAGATTAGCAAGTGCACAACCAGATAAAACGTTTAACTGGGATATAGAACAATGGAGAAACTATACCTTAGCTGATCCCTACTTCAATAAATCAGATCGGATCGACGTCGTTATTGGAGGAGACGTATATGCTGATATATTAGAGGAAGGCATATTCAAGAAAGATAGAATACTAGGCCAAGCCACGAAATTAGGGTGGATATTGTCCGGAGTTCTACAGCAACCAAGAAAGAGTGGTAGAATCATAGCAGCGCTGACTACAACATTGGAGAGGTTTTGGGAAATCGAAGACACCACATCTCCAGAAAATAAAACAGATGAAGATGAATGTCTAGATATTTTTGACAAAACGACAACAAGAGATGAAAATAATAGATTTGTCGTCAATCTGCCCTTCAAAAAAGGAAAGGAATTAGGTGACTCTCGCAAACAAGCAATGGCGAGATTTCTGAATCTTGAGAAAAGATTTGCTTCAAATGACGAACTGAGAAAGCAATATACTCAATTTATGAAAGAGTATTTAGAAATGGGACACATGAAAAAAGCAAGTGAAAATAATTGCGGGAAATACTATTTGCCACATCAAGCCGTAATTCGAGAAGACAGTCTCACAACTAAGCTACGACATCCTGTTCATAGGGCCAAGGCTCCAAAAAGATATATTCGATATCATTATTAAATGGAGGCTTTGGCAATTTGTGGTAATAAGCGATATAGAAAAGATGTATAGGCAAATTAAAGTAGCAGAAGCTGACCAAGATTATCAGCGCATATTGTGGAGAGACACGAGAGAAAAGCCGATAAAAGAGTACAAATTGCAAACAGTTACATACGGAACAGCATCCGCTCCTTTTCTTGCAACAAGAACATTACAAGAAATCGCCAAACTCTGCGAGCCCTGCAATAGCTTGCTTTCAAACATCATCAAAAACGATTTCTACATGGACGATTTAATGACAGGAGCAGACTCAATAAAAGAATGTAAAGCCATTCAAGTCGAAATATCAAAACATCTACAAAAATATGGATTTCACTTAAGAAAATGGATGTCTAATAATAGTGAAATTATAGCAGCAATTTCCCCAAACGGTGAAAAGGAGGTAATACAAATAGCAGAAGACGAAACAATTAAAACTTTGGGTATACAATGGGACCCGACCAAAGATACGTTTGGATTCAATATAAATTTGTCGCCGAAAAAGCTAGTAACAAAAAGACAAGCCTTATCTGATTTGGCGAGAATTTTCGATCCGATGGGTTGGCTGTCACCTATGACCGTTTTAGCAAAGTTGTTTATACAAAAACTTTGGTTGATGAAACTCAACTGGGATGAGTTACTTGACGAGAATTTGGCAAAAGAATGGCAAGAGTTTATGCAACACGTACCAGATATAAAAAGAGTAAAAATTCCTAGATGGTTTGAAACAAAAAATGACGTTGAAATTGAACTTCATGGGTTTGCAGATGCATCTGAAAAAGCTTACGCAGCAGTTGTATATGCTAAAGTTGGTTATAACGATAATTGCTGGTAAAACTAAAGTAAATCCAATTAAAAACAAAAAGACGCTACCAAAGCTGGAATTATGTGCGGCTCACCTTCTTGCTATATTACTGCAAAGGATAAAGACAATTATCAATAGAGAAAGTAAAATATTTGCTTGGAGTGATTCGACTATAACCTTAGCATGGATAAATAATTCCCGAAATAAAGACAAGTTCATTAAAACCAGAGTAGAACAAATCAAATTATATGCTCCCACAGCGATATGGCGACACGTCGGAACCAAGGACAATCCAGCTGATGTTGCATCCAGAGGAATATTTGCAAACAAACTTGTAGAGCACGAACTATGGTGGAAAGGCCCCAAATGGTTACAAGGAGAGGAAAATCAGTGGCCAATGCAGAGTATATTCAAAATTGATGCCTTATATGTCTCAACTTCAAAAGGATCAAATTTTTTGGATGAGGTAACACTGAAGTATTCTAGTTTAACGAAATTAACAAGGGTTGTTGCTTATATATTGCGATTTATAAAACGAATACGAGGACAAAAATATCCTTCATACTTGATAAAATCAGAACTTAAAGAAGCTGAACAGATAATAATAAAACATCAACAAAGGTTACAATTTAGAGAGGAAATTCAGAGCTTGGAGACTAAAAAAGAAGTTAGTAATAAAAGTCATATCGCAAGCTTAAACCCAATCCTAGATAACAATGGAATTCTTCGAGTAGGTGGTAGATTGGAGAATACAAAATTTCAATTTAATCAGAAGCACCCGATAATATTAAATAAATCACATTTATCAACATTAATTATTGAAAACGGTCACAAAACAACCTTACATGGAGGAAACAAGTTAATGGAATCCATGATCAGAAGGAATTATTGGATAATTGGATTAAAAAATTCAATAAAGAAAACTATAAGAGCTTGTAATCGGTGCATACGTTACCGCAAGGAAACAGCTAAACAAATAATGGGCAATCTTCCAGAATTTCGAGTATCGCTGTCGATCCCATTCACACACGTTGGTATAGACTATGCAGGTCCAATGTATATGAGATGTTCGAAAGGAAGAGGGCAAAAAGCATTTAAAGGCTATATAGCTGTATTTGTATGTATGGCAACAAAAGCCATTCATTTAGAGGCAGTGAGTGATTTAACAACTGAAGCTTTTCTAGCTGCTTTGAAACGATTTTTTGCTAGAAGAGGTAAAAGTCAGCATATATACTCAGACAATGGAACAAATTTTGTCGGAGCATGCAGAAAATTAGACTTGGACTTCAAAAAGGCAGTAAAAAAAAACCTCGTGTAGCCAGTACACGTGAAAGAAGTTAACTTCTTAAATTCAGAAATAACGAAATATGAACAAGGTGTATTCGAGAATTGTTTAGATTCACAATTTCTTACTTCCGGGAAGTGGACCAGGGAACCGATCCATTCAAAAATATCTTATGCATTGTGCGTTTTGCTTCAAATTTGGTAAGTGGGTAGAATTATGCCCAAATTAACAGGGGCCAATACGAATGGGATATAGAGGAAAAGGGGCGGGGTAAAAGGAAAGCGGGTAGTGAAGAGAAAAAGGGGGGAGATAGAGTGAAGGCGAAGAAAGATTGGAAGGAGAGTTGTAAAAGGGGGGACAGTGAGCTCGCATTTAGACAGGACGTCTGCCTCTACTACATACATATATAATGTATAAGATTGAAATATTGTATGTGTGTATGTATGCATAACTTAAGTTGCGTTCTAAACGGATTGACCGATCATAACCAACTTTAGAACAGAAACTGAAAACCATCGATGAATTAAGAGGGATAGGGGAAAAGGTGCGGGCACCTGACATACAAATGGGATTTTTCATGTTGCATATCTCTGGAAGTATTCATGCTAGGCCGCTAAAATTCAACAGAGTTATATGAGGATTATGAAACCACTCGTATAAGGATTTGAAGAACGGGCATAATTGGTATCAGTTCTATCGACTTTATCAAACTTACCTACCTAATTTCGATTTATTCCATGGAATGGAACCAATTTCATCCATTCACGGAATATGTAATTCGACCTAAGGCATGTCTCAATCTCAAGGGGGCGAATAGAAATTTTTGTCAAATAGCATCCGCGCACGCATTTTTTCTGCGTGCCTGGTAGAACGAATTTATGCGCCGGTATAAAATCAAGCCGTCCGAGTCTGAGGATTGAATTTTATTGATTTGGGGGGACATTCCAGTTCTAATGTACTTGAATTAAATTCTTACAAAATCCGAAGAATTATTTAAAACTATAAAAGATGGTGATGAACACCCTAGGCCAAACTAATTGATTTTTAGATGTTATATGCAGTTGTGGTTTGGACGCATATATAAAGCCACCTTAGGTCCATTTAATATAGCTATTTAAAAATGAGTTGACAATTGCAGCAACAAAAATCAACTATGTACATAATTACTGTACTAATCTAACCATCACCAAAGGCAACCCTACCAACCATGGCTAACCATGGTGAAACTCTGATTCCAAAAATTCACAAATTTTTACTAACCCCAACGCATATTTTTAGAATTTGTATGGAAAACGACAAGTACCTAAAAGTATGCTCTCACACTTATACGCAAAAATCTTTTCAACATGGGTAAAAAGTGAACCTCTCTGAACAAAATTACCCACTTTTTATCCTCTTTTTTGGTAAGCGCGACTCAATGATTATCCAGATTTGTATCCGATCATGGTTGGCAGGGAATTATGTACAGCGTGTGTGTGTGTTGGTGTGCACCATCTAGCGTTATCTGGCGTTTTCAGTGCCATCTACGCAGCAGTAGTGAGGATTTCAAAGACAACAAGCAATATTCGCATAAATAGATCCAATTTTATGTATTCGGCCTGTTCCTAACACCTTTTCAAGTTTGGTGTTTCTAGTGCCATCTACGCAGCAGTAGTGAGGATTTCAAAGACAACAACCAATATTCTATTTCCGTTGCATAGTTCCCGTTATATCATCTATTACAATACAATTTTCTCAATTTTACTCTCAATAAAAACTTCATATCGCCGCCTAAGAAGTTAACTTCAAAAATAATTCAACGATAGCCCCCATATTAGAAGCAGACAAAGTTCAATGGCATTTCGGGCCGCCGGCAGCTCCTCACTTCGGAGGAATTTGGGAAGCTGGCGTCAAGTCTGTAAAATATCACTTAAAAAGAGTGATAGGCGAAAGTAAATTGACATTCGAAGAGATGACTACGTTACTATCACAGATTGAAGCAGTGCTAAATTCGCGACCTCTTTGTGCTATTGATAGCGAAAGCGATATAGATGTTTTAACCCCTGGGCATTTTTTAATAGGATGCCCACTAATAGACTGTCCTGAAGCAGATGATGACACAACGAGAGATTCATTAGACAGATGGAAATTGATCCAAAAAATGAAAAGAGATTTTTGGAAACGGTGGGAAAGCGAATATGTCACAATGTTGCAACAAAGAATGAAATGGAAAACAAAATCCGACAATCTAGTAGAAGGTCAAATAGTCATTATTAAAAATGAGGAAACCCATCCGGCAGAATGGCCATTAGGCAAAGTTTTAAAAACTCATCCTGGAAGCGATGGAAAAACCAGAGTTGTAACTCTAAAATTACAAAATGGGATAATCAAACGACCCATTCATAAACTATGCCCGCTAGAAACAACAGACAGCAGCAATACAGAAGAGCGAAATCAAGCTACTAGTCTGTTGACAACAAGAACATCAAAAAAGACAGCAACTACAGGGGGCCAGACAATAACAAAAACAATGATGATGTGGTTCTTTACATAAAATCTTACCTACACACTACACCTCTAACTCAAATTCGCTTCTCGATATATTTTTTACCAATACATTGTCAAAAATTCTATTGTTTGAGCAAATATCTGCCCCCGTGTTTTCTAAACATGATCTCCTATTTCTAACCTACGATTTTAAATTAAAAAAGGTTAATGAAAACTATAGATATCGGGATTTTAAGAATATAGATCTGTCTGCTTTATACGATAAAATTTCAAATGTTGATTGGGGTTGCACATACTATATGCCGTCCGTAGATGATCAACTTCAGTTTATCCAAGAAAATATTGAACAACTTTTCGAAGAACTTGTTCCAATGAAAACAAAAAGGAAAACAACAAATTACAATCCTTGGTTTACGTCTGAAATTAAATGTTTACTTGAACAACGTAATATAGCTTATGCAAGATGGAAGAGGTTTAAAACCTCTGAACTACTTTCTGCTTTTCGCACTATGCGAAATAAAGTTAACACAAGTATTACAACTGCCAAAAGATTATACTATAAAACACAATTTGAAAACTGTCTAGATAGTAAGGCAAGATGGAATGAAATACGTAAGGTTGGAATCATTGGAAAAGCAGTAGACAGTTCAGAGGATTTAGATGTTAATGATTTAAACTGCAAATTTACGAACCTACCATCGTCTACGGCTGATGTTACTTATTACAAGAACCATGCCACTCTAAATGACCAAAATTCATTTTATTTTAGATGTTTTACTGAGGTTGAAATATTTCAAAGTTTTTTAAGCATTAAGTCCAATGCTATTGGCTCTGATGGAGTCCATCCAAAATTTACAAAAATTTTATTTCCTGCAATTTTACCATATATCACTCACCTGTTTAATTCTATAATAACCAAATCAGATTATCCTACTCTATGGAAGCATGCTAAAATCATACCTATACCCAAAACAGACACTGAGTTTCGGCCAATTGCTATACTTCCCTTTCTGTCTAAGATACTTGAACGCTTAATGCATAAGCAAATCAGCAAATATTTTCAGGACAACAATTTGCTTACTCCTAGACAATCTGGCTTTCGACCACAACATAGTTGTGTAACTGCTCTGATTGATGTTACGGAATATTTAAGACCACAAATTGATAATGATAAAATATCTTTTCTTATTCTCTTGGACCACTCAAAGGCTTTTGATACCGTTAATAGCGAAATTCTAGTATTAAAACTGACCAGGTTACTTAATTTTTCGTCTACAGCTGCGAAACTGATGACTTCTTATTTAACAGGCAGATCACAATCAGTTTTTCATGGGAGTAAAAAGTCCAGTAGTGTCGACCTTACAAGAGGTGTCCCTCAAGGATCTATTTTAGGCCCATTACTCTATTCGGCTTATGCAAATGATCTTCCGGGTCAGTTACAATACTGTAATGTTCAAATGTATGCTGATGATGTACAACTCTATATAAGCTGCAAAGCATCAGAGTTCGATGACTGCGTACGTAAAATTAATGTTGACTTGGATAATGTAAGAACTTGGGCTGCAACTAACGGCTTATGTCTCAATCCAAGCAAATCCAAATATATGTTGGTAACCAAAAAAACACAAATTGTAACATCTTTTCCCGATTTAGTTCTGGGTGAGTCTAAAATTGAATACGTGGATAAAGTAAAAAATCTTGGTATCACATATAATAAACACCTTCACTGGAATGATCACGTTATCATCACAACCGGCAAGTATACGGGATGTTAAGAAGTTTATGGTGTAGCCAATGGTTCATACCACTTGAAGTCAGAATGCTTCTGGCTAAATCATACCTAATACCGACGTTACTATATGGTTGTGAATTGTTTTCTAGCTGTGACGTAACCAGTAGGCGGAAATTAAACGTGGCTTTTAATGGTATTGCAAGATATATATTTGGCATACGTCGATTTGACCGAATATCTCATTACTCCAAACTTATTTTTGGTGTTACCTTCGAGAATCTTTTAAATTGTAAAACTGTAATTTACCTTCATAGAATAATATACACACAACAGCCGCATTATCTTTACCAAAAATTAAACTTCTTCAGGTCAGAAAGAGGAAACCGTATTATTCAAATAGAACATAACACTGCTTTTTCAGATCAACATTTCTATATAAACGCTATACGAATTTGGAATCGATTACCCCCTTACTTGCAATTAGTCAGCAACGCAATGCAATTTAAAAAGTTAATATATGAACATTTTAAATAACACTGTTAAACATCACTGTTATATTTTTAACTTTAAAACTTAAACTCTTGACTTTTTGTTATCTGTTTTTTAATATTTTATATTGTAAATTAAATCTAAGTTGTTGTCTTAGTTTTATTTTATTATTATATTTATTTTTTTGGCATAATATTTTTTATTTTTAATATGACTATAATACTATTCAGTGCTGTTATATAAGATTAAATCTTTGTACTGAATTATAAGCATACAAATAAACAAATAAATAAATAAATTTCTTATGCTAGCAGTGCAAGTAAAAGCATTAACCATAAAGGATACAGCGAGAACAGGTGCTTCAGTAGCTGAACTAAGAAACAATACAACAATATACTTGGATCCAATTGCCAAAATAGACGTAATAAATTCAAAATGGAACTTAATCGTTTATTACGAGTTAGGCTCCTATTACGAACGAATGGATAAAATAAACGACTTTATTAACAGACTTGAACATCAATACCAAATATTGACCGATTATGAAGAGGCTTGTGTAATGATTACCACAACTTTGAAGCATAAATATAGTAACCTCAAGTCAAATAACGAGCTGTTCATGAAGCAAGGAAATAGAAAAAGACGTGCACCATTCGAATTCGTTGGCTCACTTTACCATATTTTATTTGGAATCATGGATGCTGACGACCGCAAAAGCATGGAATCAAATATTAAAAACATTTTTGAAAATCAAAAGGATATTGCAAAGTTATTTAAGAAACAGACATCCATAGTTGATTCTACAATAAATATATTAAAAAAGACAACCGATGAAGTGAACAAGAATTTTCAAAAGATGAATCAACAGCTCAATAAATTTTATCATGAATTAGTTCAAAATCAAAACGCCGAACGAATGACTTTAATGTTTCAAATATTAACCATTCAAATAAGAATAATTATGGACGAATGTGAAGAAATTCAAACTTCGATAATTAACTTATTAATTGACATAAATCATGGTCGAATAAATTCAAAACTATTAAAACCATCACAGCTTGCTAATGAAATATCCTTGATTAAAAGTCAACTACCACACAAATTAGTACTACCTGGAAAACAGCATGGTAACGAATTAAAGGAAATCTATGAGTCTATGACTGCTAAAGGATTAATTATGGATTCTCGGCTCGTAATTAACATAGAAATTCCCTTAATGTCATTTGAGCCTTCAGACGCGTACAAATTAAATCCGCTGCCAATAAAATACAAAGGCAACATGATCATCCCTGATATAAAAGCAGAATATTTAATATACAAGTTTGATTCAAATCAATATGTGTCAATAAACCAAGTTGATCTAAATACGTGTTCAATTAACTCAGAAGATCATTACCAATGTCCAGGGAATTGGGCTTGGAAGTCAGCAACGGACAATTCATGCGAAGTAGCAGCATTAAAACAGTATGAAAATGAAGTATGTGGATTCAAGCCCGCTACAGATGAAAACATTTGGATTAAACTATCCTCTCAAAATCGCTGGCTTTACAAGATATTTAGTAACGCAATAATACATCTAGAATGTGATACCAATCAACACATGAGAATGGAAATCCCTAAACAAGGCGTTATCACAATAAGAGAAGGATGTACAGTTCGACATGAAGGAGTAACTCTAACCGCATCTCATCAGATACAATCTACAATCAAGGAAGAATTACTATCCTCGTCTTGGATAAAGGACATTGAGAACATTCCAGAACTGCGAATTAAACCTTTTGATTCCACCTTAATTAACAACACTAAAGACATCCTTAAACTTAAAAAGCAAATAGAAGATCTCAAAAAAGAAAACATCAAATTAAAAGGTATCAATTTTCACCAGATAAGTGGTCATACTTCACTGTCTTTAATCGTAATAATAGGACTTATTATCATTGTATTATATTTAAGATCGAAATGTAAAACAAAAACAGCTGTAGCTGTTTCATTCGAACTTCCAGCTAGAAATAATGTTAATTAAACAAATTATTAGAAAACATATTTAGTATTGCCCTTTGGCAGAATGTTCATACAAAAATATGAACACACAATTCTGCCACTCTAAAATAAGTATATTTATACAGTCCACTAGAATTTTATGATAGTATTGTCATACATACATACTTACAAAACAAACAGGATAAGGTACCCAAACCCTGCAAAAAACCGAAATACTCCGTTCCATACTCCATAGAGTACTCCTTAAGGAGTATCGGAGTACTCCAACACTTATCCTCGCTCATATAAAAAGGTGGTCCAATTTACATGGCGATGGCCGGTAATTGGATCACCTAATCCGACTCGGAGTACTCCATTTCTTTGCTTTTGAATACTCTATAGACCACCTACATGAGAGTACTCCCAAAATACTCCTATTGGATTACTCTATGGAGTATTCAACAGCAAAGCGAGAGAGGGAGTAGGTGGTCCTCAAAAAGAACACCTACTCCCTCTCTCGCTTTACTGCAGAGTACTCTATAGAGTAATCTTTAGGCAGCATTTTCAAAGTACTCTCACATAGGTGTTCCATAGACTATTCAGCAGGGTGCTCCGATATGGATTAGGTGATCCAATCACCGGACATGGGCTTATAAATTGGACCACCTTTTTGTATGAAGGAGGATAAATGTTGGAGTACTCCGATACTCCAACGTTTTTTACAGGGAACCTATCACACACACACACATATGTACACACATACAGTCCACTAGAAGGAAAGATAAGCATACAAAACATATGGTTTCTTATCTTGTCCTAATATTTAAGCAATACCCTTGAAACAGTCTAGACAATCGATCGTTAAACCCAGACGATCGGTGATTAAGACACAGCAAAACAATAGATAAAATGTACTTAGGCTAACATTAAAATCAGTCCCTTTTACATAAACACACGCACTTGTATAGTAGATTAAGGAACATAATTTTAAGATTTAGTATATAAGCAAATGTAAAATAGTTGAAGAGACAGAACTATAATAAATTCTCAATCAGCAACACCATCAAGCTGTTCTTTTTATTGAAGATTTTAGTTTCCCCCCACCAGAGGTAAGGGACTTTAATTCTCAACACTAAGTGTTTCCTTACATGTAATTTCATCTATATTCATTTAATTTCTAACATATGTCGGCTTGTTTGCCTTAGGTTATTTCTAAGTATTTCTTTAAAATATTATTGTGCAGTTCTTTGTGTTTGCCATTTATGTCTATTATGGAATTTACTCCGTTTCGTTTTACAATTCTATATGGACCATGATATGGGCTTTGGCTTTTTCTCTTATTTTCTAGTCTTACATACACTAGGTCTCCTATTTCCAACTCAACCTTGTTTATTTTATTGTCACATTTTGACTTTCGTTTTTCTTTAACAGTTTTGATAATGTTCCTGGCATTGAGTATTGACCTTTGGAGTCTCAATTTCAACTCATTGGCATAGTCATCAATGTCATAAATTTTTGTTTGTTTATTTATATTGTCGTTTGGTACCGCGGGTAATTTACAGAAAACTAACTCACACGGTGAATACAATGTATCTACTTGTGGGGTCGTGTTGTAAGCGAAAGTGTAATATGGAACCCATTTATCCCATTCATAATCGTCTGCAAAGAAAAGTAAAAATTCGTTAAGTGTCCTATGGTTTTTCTCAAGTGAGCCCATAGTTTCGTGGTGGTATGGTGTGGAAAATACTTGTTTCGTGTTAAGTATGTTGCATACATGTTTCATTAACTCATTTACAAATTCCGTACCCCTATCTGATTTCAATGTTTTTATGAAACCGTACTTGCGAATTAGTTGTTCAACTAGTGTGGTCGCAATTGTTTTTGCGTCTTTTGACTCAATGGGGTGTGATATTACGAATTTCACACTGCCTTGTCAATATGTATCTATAGCCGTTTGATATGCGAACCGGACCGACCGTGTCAATCGCGATAGTGTCAAATGTAGATGCCGGGGTGTCTGTCACCACAAGAGGCTCTTTTGTGTGTCTAACAATTTTATTTTGAGTGCATTTTTTGCAATTGTTTACAAATTCTTTTACCATTTCTCTCATATTTTTCCAAATGTATCTTTGTTTTAGTTTTAAAATAGTTTTTCGAATTCCTAAATGGCCTGCGATATTTGAGCAGTGAAATTCGTCTATCAGTTTGTATTTCGTTATCATGCTGTTTATTTCCCTTGGAGCTTTGTATATTAGTATTTGTATCGGCGCGCGTTTATTCATTTCTAACTCATTGTATTTCCTCTTGAATACATTTAGATCAATATTTTTATATATATAATCTTTTTCACAAAGGGCTAGCTCCTTTATATGTGAATTCCTTAGCAAACTATGTAGTTTCTCCAACATTGAATCTAGATCCAAAGGGTCATCGCTACAAGTTACGTGCACTTCATCATTAATTAATTCAATTGTGGTACCACTTTCTTTTTCAATATTAAATTTTAATTTCTTCATATTCTGTACGTTATTGAAGGATGTGCATTCCCAAATGTGAAGTTGCGCAGGCTTCTTATGAGATGTGCGTTCCTTAATGCGTCTACCGGTTTCCTTATTATCATTTTCTTTTAAATTCGCGGCCTTGCTCCTTGTTACTACGTTAATTTTCTTATCTTCTTTTTCAATTTTACTAGTGGGAATCATTGATTTAAGTACGTCACTATCTAACTTAATTCGTGATAGTGCGTCAGCATTTGTGTTAATTTTACCTTGTTTGTATACAATTTCGAAATCATATTCTGATAGATCTATTCTAATTCTCGTCATTTTCGATGACGGATTTCTGTGTGAGAATAGTGATACTAGGGGCCTATGGTCAGTTACAACAATAAATTTTGTATGTTCTAAAATAGTTTATTCCCCAATGAATTGCCAACAGTTCTTTTTCGATAATTGGCTTGTTGATATCATGTTTTTGTAGGGATTTGCTGGCATAGGAAATTGGTAAATCGTGCCCAATTTCTCCTTGTGATAGTATGGCTCCTAATGCGAAATCAGAAGCATCTGTTGTTAGTATAAACGGTTTGTCAAAGTCTGGATACTGTAAAATGGGCGGATTAATTAGTTTGTCTTTTAAGTTGTTGAATGCTTTTTCGCATTCTTCTGACCACATAAAAGGTTTTCCTTTCTTTAATAGTGAGCTGAGGCATTTTACTATTTTTGCGAAATCTGGTATAAAACGCCTGTAGTAATTGCAGAAAGCTATGAATCGTCTTGTCTCGTCTGGATTTGTCGGTTTGGGATAGTTGCGTACTACTTCGCATTTGGCTGGGTCTGTTTTTATGCCTTTATCTGTTATTAAATGTCCTAAATAAATCACTTCTGATTTAAGAAATTGACATTTGCTTGCATTAAGTTTGAGGTTGTAATATTTTAACCTATCGAAAACTCTTAATGACATGGCGATCCTGCCCCACGACCAGTGGAATTTCTGAGATGAATAGCGAAGAAATCATCAGCCAGGCTGAATTCGATGAAATTTTCACAAAATACACGGAGCCTTATGTGCCCGAACAAACAAATGAGGCAGGCCCAATACAAAAGGCCGAAAGAACAAACAGAACAACAAAAGCAAAAGAAGAAGCGCCGAAGTGGAAGGCAATTCAAGGAAAGACAGGCAAAAGCCATTCTATATAACCAACTAAATCTAGAATATAGGAAAGATAACAAAATATGTATTATTAAGAAGATTAAGATGTTGAGGTATAAAAAATAGTATAAATAAAATTAATACAAAAAAAAAAATTCTAAATAGATAACGTAAAACTTCCAGAATTTGATATGGGCTCTCAGAAATCGAAAATAAGTGACCCCAAGGCCAATATGGTCAATGAAGTTGTACTAGAAAACAGACAAAATGGTTCCACCAGCCTTGTAGAGACACTGTTAATAATAATAACAACAGTTTTGATTTTTAATTTAATTCTAAAAATCCATAAAATATATAGGAGCCAATTGAAGAAGGCAATAAACCAAAACATTAAGAATGAACAAGTTTGAACAATGAGTACCTGGCAGAAAGTGGAGGAAAAGATAAAAATTGCAGAAGAGAAGTTCAATAAATCTTATAAATGCCTGAATAAAGCAGTAAGAATTAGAGAAGAAACATTCCGTAAACACATTGAAATCCTTTTTACTGAATTAGAAGCCATAAGGAGCATTTCCAATGCACATTTTGAAAAGCTCACCAAAGAGCACAAAGGAATTGTATTGGACATATTCTGGCACAAAAGAGACAAAATATTAAAAATTACATCAAAATACGAATATGAGATAGAAATCACTCATAAAATTGAACAAAATATCGAACTTCCAGCAGAAATTTTTAACCACAGCCCAGATATTCATATAGTCACAATGTCACAATTTAATCTACAATTAGCTTCAAAATCAATTCCTAACTTTTCAGGAAATTACAAAGAGTTAGATGCATTTCTAAAAATTATTGAAATCATCTACAATGACTTGTAAATCACTGCAAAACCGGCATTGATTGATTTTGTAATTTACGTAAAGCTAAGTCAAACGGTGAAGACAAATATCACCGCAATATCAATCCCAAAAACCTTTCAAGAGTTGAGTACATCCCTTAAAAATAAATACAAAAGTACAACTACAATACCCCAAATTCAAAATCAATTATCTAACCTCCACCAAAGGAATTTGAGTATCCTAAATTATAAAAATAAAATTTTACAACTAATATCGGAACTAAACAATCTACAGATAGGGCAACTAGGCGCGAGTGCACCCCTGAACAGAAAGCACTTATCGCCAACCTAAATGAGCAATACAGTCTTACGGTCTTTAAAAATGGGCTAAACGAAAGCTCAAAACAGACGGTATTTGCAGCACTACCTAAAACTTTTGACAGCGCTGTTAACCTGGCTCTAGAGCTAGAGCAAGGAACACAAAACAGCAGCCGAAATGTAATGTTCTTTAGAAATGAAAGACACAACTGGAACAACAATTACCAGAATACGTATAGACAGCAAAACAATGGAAATAGAAACCATTATCAGCCTAGGTATTCCAGTAATAACAATGCTAAACAACAGAATGTTCCAAGGAATGTGCCCAACCAAACACAGAACGGCAATTCCAATAGGTATGTGAATACTTCCAGACCCAACTCGCACAACAATTTCCCAAGGCAGGGAAATAATAACCAACAAAGGCGAGAATACAACAACTACCAAAGACAGGGAAACTCCAATTACAATAGGCGCCGAATGAACGTCGTCCAATTCCAGGGAAACGTGGACGACCCGGAGGCAATAAATCTAAAAGACAAAGAAATTATTTTACCAATCCACACAAGATTGCCTAAAAACAAGACTGTAACGATACCGCCAAGAACTGAAATAATTCTTCCAATCAACCTAAAGATGGAAGAGGACAGCGTAGTTTGCAATAAAGAGATACAAGACGGAGTATTTTTGGCAAATTCTATAGCACCCGAAAAAGGAACAGTACACGTAAAAATAATGAACACTAATAGTCACGCAGTCAATATAAAAGAACTAAGAGTCATGACAGAGGGACTATCCAATTACGATATTTTAAGTAAGAAAAACGAAGAAAACTCGTACAGTCCCGAACGCTTTGACAAATTAATTAACGAACTAAAACCAGAAAAGCTAGATAAAAACACAGAAAATGAACTTAAGGACATATTTTACAAGTACCAATCCATTTTCCATTTAGAAGAAGAAAAACTTTCAATAAATAATTCCTACAAACAAAAACTTAGTTTAACTGTTAACGTACCAGTATACATTAAAAACTACAGACTCCCACAAACCCAGCAAGACGAAATTCAAAGACAAGTTCAAGAACTGGTCGACACTGCCATCATCGAACCATCAGTCAGCCCCTACAACTCCCCACTCCTTCTGGTACCCAAAAAGAGTAACACTGAAGAAAATAATTGGCGCCTGGTAGTGGACAATAGAAAACTGAATGACAAAGTAATAAACGACAAATTTCCTTTAACAAGACTTGAGGACGTATTAGATGTCTTAGGCAGAGCCAAATACTTTACAACTTTAGACATGACAAGCTCTTTTCACCAAATACCTTTGCAAAACGACTCGAGACCATCCACAGCATTTTCGACTCAAGATGGTCACTACCAATTCAAACGTCTACCATTCGGATTAAAAATATCCTCAAATAGTTTCCAAAGAATGCTAACGATTGCACTAAGCGGTTTAAAATCCGAAGCATTCCTCTACGTAGACGACATCATCGTTTTGGATGCTCCTTGAAGCACCATAACAGAAACCTCATAAGCGTTTTCGATAGGTTAAAATATTACAACCTCAAACTTAATGCAAGCAAATGTCAATTTCTTAAATCAGAAGTGATTTATTTAGGACATTTAATAACAGATAAAGGCATAAAAACAGACCCAGCCAAATGCGAAGTAGTACGCAACTATCCCAAACCGACAAATCCAGACGAGACAAGACGATTCATAGCTTTCTACAATTACTACAGGCGTTTTATACCAGAAAACCTTTTATGTGGTCAGAAGAATGTGAAAAAGCATTCAACAACTTAAAAGACAAACTAATTAACCCGCCCATTTTACACTATCCAGACTTTGACAAACCGTTTATACTAACAACAAATGCTTCTGATTTTGCATTAGGAGCCATACTATCACAAGGAGAAATTGGGTATTTCCTATGCCAGCAAATCCCTACGAAAACATGATATCAACAAGCCAATTATCGAAAAAGAACTGTTGGCAATTCATTGGGGAATAAACCATTTTAGAACACACAAAATTTATTGTTGTAACCGACCATAGGCCCCTAGTATCACTATTCTCACACAGAAATCCGTCATCGAAAATGACGAGAATTAGAATAGATCTATCAGAATATGATTTCGAAATTGTATACAAACAAGGTAAAATTAACACAAATGCTGATGCACTATCACGAATTAAGTTAGATAGTGACGTACTTAAATCAATGATTCCCACTAGTAAAATTGAAAAAGAAGATAAGAAAATTAACGTAGTAACAAAGAGCAAGGCCGCGAATTTAAAAGAAAATGATAATAAGGAAACCGGTAGACGCATTAAGGAACGCACATCTCATAAGAAGCCTGCGCAACTTCACATTTGGGAATGCACATCCTTCAATAACGTAAAGAATATGAAGAAATTAAAATTTAATATTGAAAAAGAAAGTGGTACCACAATTGAATTAATTAATGATGAAGTGCACGTAACTTGTAGCGATGACCCTTTGGATCTAGATTCAATGTTGGAGAAACTACATAGTTTGCTAAGGAATTCACATATAAAGGAGCTAGCCCTTTGTGAAAAAGATTATATATATAAAAATATTGATATAAATGTATTCAAGAGGAAATACATTGAGTTAGAAATGAATAAACGCGCGCCGATACAAATACTAATATACAAAGCTCCAAGGGAAATAAAAGCATGATAACGAAATACAAACTGATAGACGAATTTCACTGCTCAAATATCGCAGGCCATTTAGGAATTCGAAAAACTATTTTAAAACTAAAACAAAGATACATTTGGAAAAATATGAGAGAAATGGTAAAAGAATTTGTAAACAATTGCAAAAAATGCACTCAAAATAAAATTGTTAGACACACAAAAGAGCCTCTTGTGGTGACAGACACCCCGGCATCTACATTTGACACTATCGCGATTGACACGGTCGGTCCGCTTCGCATATCAAACGGCTATAGATACATATTGACAAGGCAGTGTGAAATTCGTAATATCACACCCCATTGAGTCAAAAGACGCAAAAACAATTGCGACCACACTAGTTGAACAACTAATTCGCAAGTACGGTTTCATAAAAACATTGAAATCAGATAGGGGTACGGAATTTGTAAATGAGTTAATGAAACATGTATGCAACATACTTAACACGAAACAAGTATTTTCCACACCATGCCACCACGAAACTATGGGCTCACTTGAGAAAAACCATAGGACACTTAACGAATTTTTACTTTTCTTTGCAGACGATTATGAATGGGATAAATGGGTTCCATATTACACTTTCGCTTACAACACGACCCCACAAGTAGATACATTGTATTCACCGTGTGAGTTAGTTTTCGGTAAATTACCCGCGGTACCAAACGACAATATAAATAAACAAACAAAAATTTATGACATTGATGACTATGCCAATGAGTTGAAATTGAGACTCCAAAGGTCAATACTCCATGCCAGGAACATTATCAAAACTGTTAAAGAAAAACGAAAGTCAAAATGTGACAATAAAATAAACAAGGTTGAGTTGGAAATAGGAGACCTAGTGTATGTAAGACTAGAAAATAAGAGAAAAAGCCAAAGCCCATATCATGGTCCATATAGAATTGTAAAACGAAACGGAGTAAATTCCATAATAGACATAAATGGCAAACACAAAGAACTGCACAATAATATTTTAAAGAAATACTTAGAAATAACCTAAGGCAAACAAGCCGACATATGTTAGAAATTAAATGAATATAGATGAAATTACATGTAAGGTGTCTAAGCTTTAGAGAAGGCGAGTTGTTTTTTAAAGTTATTATTATTTTTTATTTTATTTTATTATTTGGCTCAGGTGCTATGTGACCGTTTTGCTCAAAAGGTATTTATTCATTTGGCTCAGGTTCTGACGACCATGTTTGCCTAAAAATATTCTTTGGAGAACGAGAGAGTATATATGTATTATTGGTGGCGAGCACTGTTGGCTCTGAGGCATGGCGCGATTGGCTTCCTCATTTTCGCATGGAAAAACCACACTTTGGCTTTCCAAACCATAAACTATATCATCGAAATATTTTATAAGCTTATTGCGAATTACAATAGCATGCAATGCAAATAAAATAAACGAATGAAATAACCGTAGCTTATGTATGTATGTATGTCGCTTAAACATCCTCGGCCCCCTAGACGGCTTAGTCGTCTAGTGAAATGTATAAGTCGCCGGTTCGAATCCGGCTCGAAGGACCATGTCTAAGCTTTAGAGAAGGCGAGTTGTTTTTTAAGTTATTATTATTTTTTAATTTTATTTTATTATTTGGCTCAGGTGCTATGTGACCGTTTTGCTCAAATTGTATGTATTCATTTGGCTCAGGTTCTGACGACCATGTTTGCCTAAATGTTCAAAATGTTCTTTGGAGAACGAGAATGTATGTATGTATTATTGGTGGCGAGCACTGTTGGCTCTGAGGCATGGCGCGATTTGCTTCCCGATTTTCGCTTGGAAAAACCACACTTTGGCTTTCCAAACCATAAACTATATCATCGAAATATTTTATAAGCTTATTGCGAATTACAATAGCATGCAATGCAAATAAAATAAACGAATGAAATAACCGTAGTAACACTTAGAGATAAGATAAGACAAGTCCACCGGCATCTGTAAATAAGTATATTCAATATTTTAGAAAATTATATGTAAGCCAATTACACTTAAGCAAACTATACCCATAGTGTAGTGTACTCATACAAACATATGTACATAGCAACAGCCACGACCTACATGCATGTCTGTTTGTATAGCCGCATTTGAAAAATGCATTTGACACCTTTGACCAATAGCGTTGCTTAAAGTATGTTAATACTTTAGCTGAGCCAGCATTTATTCTGGAGCTCTGCTTGGTTTGACGCTAAGCGCTTCTATTGGCTAATGCAAGTAATTGCCAAGCTGAAGTTGAATTCAGCTACATAGAAGCCAGGAAAGAGGAGGAGTCTAGCAAATAACTTTCTGTGACAAATTTCTGTATAAATAGAATAAGATTTGTTAATAAAGATTCAGAGATGATTTGAAGTTAACCACACGCTCAACAGATTGTCTCTCTCATTTATTCCGGCTGTCTCCCCGATAGCCTATTTGATCGGCCGAATCTCTCCGGCCTTTACAATAAGAGAGATACTTTTTAAAATTAAAACCATTGACCCCTTGGGTCCACCACACTTGCAATATGAGTGTCGTACGAAAGGGCAAGGGCACAGTTGGCATTTGAACTGTTCCATATCTCCATTTACTGATCGATAAATGTGTTATCGGTCGTAATGTTGTTCCTATAAAACCTTGAAATATACGTGCAATATGAGTGTCATACGAAAGCGCAAGGGCACAGTTGGCATTTGAACTGTTCCATATTTCTGTTTATTGATCGATAAATAAGTTATCGGTCAAAATGTTGTTCCTATAAAACCTTGAAATATACTTGCAATATGAGTGTCATACGAAAGGGCAAGGGCACAGTTGGCATTTGAACTGTTCCATATTTCCATTTATTGATCGATAAATGAGTTATCGGTCGTAATGTTGTTCCTGCAAAACCTTGAAATATACTTGCAATATGAGTGTCATACGAAAGGGCAAGGGCACAGTTGGCATTTGAACTGTTCCATATCTCCATTTACTGATCGATAAATGTGTTATCGGTCGTAATGTTGTTCCTGCAAAACCTTGAAATATACTTGCAATATGAGTGTCATACGAAAGGGCAAGGGCACAGTTGGCATTTGAACTGTTCCATATTTCCATTTATTGATCGATAAATGAGTTATCGGTCATAACGTTGTTCCTGCAAAACCTTGAAATATACTTGCAATATGAGTGTCATACGAAAGGGCAAGGGCACAGTTGGCATTTGAACTGTTCCATATCTCCATTTATTGATCGATAAATGAGTTATCGGTCATAATGTTGTTCCTGCAAAACCTTGAAATATACTTGCAATATGAGTGTCATACGAAAGGGAAAGGGCACAGTTGGCATTTGAACTGTTCCATATCTCCATTTACTGATCGATAAATGTGTTATCGGTCGTAATGTTGTTCCTGCAAAACCTTGAAATATTCTTGCAATATGAGTGTCATACGAAAGGGCAAGGGCACAGTTGGCATTTGAACCGTTCCATATTTCCATTTATTGATCGATAAATGAGTTATCGGTCATAATGTTGTTCCTGCAAAACCTTGAAATATACTTGCAATGTGAGTGTCATACGAAAGGGCAAGGGCACAGTTGGCATTTGAACTGTTCCATATTTCCATTTATTGATCGATAAATGAGTTATCGGTCATAATGTTGTTCCTGCAAAACCTTGAAATATACTTGCAATATGAGTGTCATACGAAAGGGCAAGGGCACAGTTGGCATTTGAACTGTTCCATATTTCCATTTATTGATCGATAAATGAGTTATCGGTCATAATGTTGTTCCTGCAAAACCTTGAAATATACTTGCAATATGAGTGTCATACGAAAGGGCAAGGGCACAGTTGGCATTTGAACTGTTCCATATCTCCATTTACTGATCGATAAATGTGTTATCGGTCGTAATGTTGTTCCTGCAAAACCTTGAAATATACTTGCAATATGAGTGTCATACGAAAGGGCAAGGGCACAGTTGGCATTTGAACCGTTCCATATTTCCATTTATTGATCGATAAATGAGTTATCGGTCATAATGTTGTTCCTGCAAAACCTTGAAATATACTTGCAATGTGAGTGTCATACGAAAGGGCAAGGGCACAGTTGGCATTTGAACTGTTCCATATTTCCATTTATTGATCGATAAATGAGTTATCGGTCATAATGTTGTTCCTGCAAAACCTTGAAATATACTTGCAATATGAGTGGCATACGAAAGGGCAAGGGCACAGTTGGCATTTGAACTGTTCCATATCTCCATTTATTGATCGATAAATGAGTTATCGGTCATAATGTTGTTCCTGCAAAACATGGAAATATACTTGCAATATGAGTGTCATACGAAAGGGCAAGGGCACAGTAGGCATTTGAACTGTTCCATATTTCCATTTATTGATCGATAAATGAGTTATCGGTCATAATGTTGTTCCTGCAAAACCTTGAAATATACTTGCAATATGAGTGTCATACGAAAGGGCAAGGGCACAGTTGGCATTTGAACTGTTCCATATTTCCATTTATTGATCGATAAATGAGTTATCGGTCATAATGTTGTTCCTGCAAAACCTTGAAATATACTTGCAATATGAGTGTCATACGAAAGGGCAAGGGCACAGTTGGCATTTGAACTGTTCCATATCTCCATTTATTGATCGATAAATGAGTTATCGGTCATAATGTTGTTCCTGCAAAACCTTGAAATATACTTGCAATATGAGTGTCATACGAAAGGGCAAGGGCACAGTTGGCATTTGAACTGTTCCATATCTCCATTTACTGATCGATAAATGTGTTATCGGTCGTAATGTTGTTCCTATAAAACCTTGATATATACGTGCAATATGAGTGTCATACGAAACGGCAGGGGTACAGTTGGCATTTCAACTGTTTTTTTATTTATTTATCGATAAAAGAGTCATCGGTCATAATGTTGTTCCTGCAAAACCTTGAAATATACTTGCAATATGAGTGTCATACGAAAGGGCAAGGGCACAGTTGGCATTTGAACTGTTCCTTATTTCCATTTATTGATCGATAAATGAGTTATCGGTCATAATGTTGTTCCTGCAAAACCTTGAAATATACTTGCAATATGAGTGTCATACGAAAGGGCAAGGGCACAGTTGGCATTTGAACTGTTCCATATCTCCATTTATTGATCGATAAATGAGTTATCGGTCATAATGTTGTTCCTGCAAAACCTTGAAATATACTTGCAATATGAGTGTCATACGAAAGGGCAAGGGCACAGTTGGCATTTGAACTGTTCCATATCTCCATTTACTGATCGATAAATGTGTTATCGGTCGTAATGTTGTTCCTGCAAAACCTTAAAATAGACGTGCAATATGAGTTTCATACGAAACGGCAAGGGCACAGTTGTGTTATCGGTCGTAATATTGTTCATATAGAAATGGCAAGGGCACAGTTGGCATTTGAACTGTTCCATATCTCCATTTATTGATCGATAAATGTGTTATCGGTCTTAATGTTGTTCCTATAAAACCTTGAAATATACGTGCAATATGAGTGTCATACGAAAGGGCAAGGGCACAGTTGGCATTTGAACTGTTCCATATCTCCATTTACTGATCGATAAAAGAGTTATCGGTCAAAATGTTGTTCCTATAAAACCTTGAAATATACGTGCAATATGAGTGTCATGCGAAAGGGTAAAGGCACAGTTGGCATTTGAACTGTTCCTTATTTCCATTTATTTATCGATAAAAGAGTTATCGGTCATAATGTTGTTCCTGTAAAACCTTGAAATAGACGTGCAATATGAGTGTCATACGAAAGGGAAAAGTCACAGTTGGCATTTGAACTGTTCCTTATTTCCATTTATTTATCGATAAAAGAGTTATCGGTCAAAATGTTGTTCCTATAAAACCTTGAAATAGACGTGCAATATGAGTGTCATACGAAAGGGTAAAGGCACAGTTGGCATTTTAACTGTTCCATATTACCATTTATTGATCGATAAATGAGTTATCGGTCATAATGTTGTTCCAGTAAAACCTTGAAATAGACGTGCAATATGAGTGTCATGCTAAAGGGTAAAGGCACAGTTGGCATTTGAACTGTTCCTTATTTCCATTTATTTATCGATAAAAGAGTTATCGGTCAAAATGTTGTTCCTATAAAACCTTGAAATATACGGGCAATATGAGGGTCATACGAAAGGGCAAGGGCACAGTTGGCATTTGAACCATTCCATATCTCCATTTATTGATCGATAAATGAGTTATCGGTCATAATGTTGTTCCAGTAAAACCTTGAAATAGACGTGCAATATGAGTGTCATGCTAAAGGGTAAGGGCACAGTTGGCATTTGAACTGTTCCTTATTTCCATTTATTTATCGATAAAAGAGTTATCGGTCAAAATGTTGTTCCTATAAAACCTTGAAATATACGGGCAATATGAGGGTCATACAAAAGGGCAAGGGCACAGTTTGAACCGTTCCATATTTCCATTTATTGTTCGATAAATGTGTTATCGGTCGTAATGTTGTTCCTATAAAACCTTGAAATATACATACGTGCAATATGAGTGTCATACGAAACGGCAGGGGTACAGTTGGCGTTTGAACTGTTCTATATCTCTATTTATTGATCGATAAATGTGTTATCGGTTGTTGTTCCTATAAAACCTTGAAATAGACGTGCAATATGAGTGTCACACGAAAGGGCAAGGGCACAGTTGGCGTTTGAACTGTTCTATATCTCTATTTATTGATCGATAAATGTGTTATCGGTCATAATGTTGTTCCTATAAAAACTTGAAATAGACGTGCAATATGAGTGTCATACGAAAGGGTAAAGGCACAGTTGGCATTTGAACTGTTCCATATTTCCATTTATTGATCGATACATGAGTTATCGGTCATAATGATGTTCCTATAAAAACTTGAAATAGACGTGCAATATGAGTGTCATACGAAAGGGTGAAGGCACAGTTGGCATTTGAACTGTTCCTTTTTTCCATTTATTTATCGATAAAAGAGTTATCGGTCGTAATTTTGTTCCTATAAAACCTTGAAATATATGGGCAATATGAGAGTCATACGAAAAGGCAAGGGCACAGTTGGCATTTGAACCGTTCCATATCTCCATTTATTGATCGATAAAAGTGTTATGGTCGTAATGTTGTTCCTATAAAACCTTGATAGATACGTGCAATATGAGTGTCATACGAAACGGCAGGGTTGCAGTTGGCATTTCAACTGTTCCTTATTTATTTATCGATAAAGAGTCATCGGTCAAAATGTTGTTCCTATAAAACCTTGAAATATACGTGCAATATGTATGACGATCATCCTAGTGATGTCAATTTTCCAAGGAAATAGGCGGATAGTCACAGCGCGATATCATCTTCGACACGTCAATTGAGATAAGGGTTGCATAGCGACATGTTCGATGGATTACTGTCAACATTGGTTTGAACAGTGTTCGGACTTGTTTAATGATACACTGCACCCCCATAAAAGATGCCTTCGATGTCGAACATACTAACAATGCAGTATGTTGGCATGTAAATGAAATGAGCGGGCGAGTACAATATGTTAACCTAACAGAAAAGCTACGGAAATGCTAATCACTAACACAAACTTGACAATGCACATTTATGTATACGTGTGGGATGCAATCACTGAGCGGATACTAACTCATACCACAGAATAAACAGTATACAGAAGGCACATGTCGTGTAGCAAACCAATTTAAAGTTAAGCAAGGGCGGTGAGGAAGAAAGTGTACATCACAAGCAGCGATTCCTCTTGTCGGTAAAATAATATGTTAATCTGCTTCGGTTCTTTCACGATCAGCTTGCTTTGTCCACGATCGTTTTCTTTCATTTATAGTGGCGTTTTACATATTTGCTCATACATGCAAGTTAACGCCGCCACTTACACATAGCACTTACCCATAATGTAAACATATATACTTCTACGCATTGGCCCATGCCACTTACCTATAATGTAAACAATTACACTTCTAAGCTAATGTGTCAAATATGTCGCTTGACACATATGGTCCGCTTTCTTTGGAAATAGGAATTTAAGTGAAGTATTGGTTATCTTTAAGTAACGTATTGTTTATCGCATTTCCGTTCCTAGAAGTTAGGCTTAAATATTGTATCTAGGCTTAAGCATGAAATTGTATTAAAGATGAATAATAAAGAAAGTCAGTTCAGTTTTTGTTTGCCAAGCAGTCATGCTGCCAAATAATTGACTCATCATTTGAAGCAACGGTTTAGTGAGGATATTTTTTAAAAACCTCCCGCGACCGGGCTAAAGTTTAAGTGGCGATCCTGCCAGGAGACTAGTAAAAATCTCTGGTGGACCAAAACCAAAAAATAAAAATTTTCGGTAACATTTAAAGAGACAAAAATCTCTGTTACGAAAAATACATACAAACAAGTATCGCGAAAGTAATGCGAGAAAAGTGAAAACAAAATTTTTATTTTCTAACATTTAAAGAGACAAAAATCTCTGTTACGAAAAAAACATACAAACAAGTATCGCCAAAGTAATGCGAGAAAAGTGAAATCAAATTTTTTCCTTAACATTTAAAGAGACAAAAATCTCTGTTACGAAAAAAACATACAAACAAGTATCGCGAAAGTAATGCGAGAAAAGTGAAAACAAAATTTTTATTTTCTATCATTTAAAGAGACAAAAATCTCTGTTACGAAAAAAACATACAAACAAGTATCGCCAAAGTAATGCGAGAAAAGTGAAATCAAATTTTTTCCCTAACATTTAAAGAGACAAAAATCTCTGTTACGAAAAAAACATACAAACAAGTATCGCCAAAGTAATGCGAGAAAAGTGAAAACAAAATTGTTTTTAACATTTAACATAAAGAGACACAAGTCACTTACTCAAAAAAATAAAAACAAAAACACAAACCAACGCAAGGAAAAATACATCGTTTTAACGCACAAGCAAGTATCATAAAACTGTCAAGGAAGTGAATCGTGAAGTTGTGGATGACTCATCAAGCCTGTGATTCCGGATAACTCATTCTCAAGGTTACAGCAGGTGTGTTCATTATTCAATGCAGCTCCTATACTAACAAGGAAATTTCACTGAAAAAACTCTTTTAGAATAAGTATATTAAGAGCAATTAATGGGAAACGGTCCCAGTAGATTAGGATACGAAAGATTATATCATTGTGAAAGGTGTAACGAAAACCATAAAAAGAGTGACTGCCCGAAGAATAAAAAATTATAAATAAATAAATTTTTGTAGACATCGTGACAGTGGAAGGATTATTAGATAAACTTGCAGGGATGTCTATAACTAATAGTGGGGGAAATAACGCATCCAATATGGATGTCGTATCAAGGCTTATAGCGGCTAGCACTGCTTCACTTCGCACTGAATTGGAGCAGGTTAAACGCCAATTGCAAAGCTTAAGCACCTCGAATGGTGTAACTGAATATACTGTAGAATCAATAGATGAAAATATAGATTGCGGAGAGAGTTTAGACGTCATCAAATCCCTCCCAGAGTTTAAAGGGAAAATAAATAATTACGTTAGTTGGCGTGAGGCCGCTAATAACTCAATGTCGTTATATACCAGAGGCGGCAGGAAGTACTTCGCTGCCTTGACCATTCTGCGAAATAAAATAACTCAGGATGCAAATGATATTTTGACAAACCACGGGACGGTTCTGAATTTGGACGCAATTTTGAGCCGTTTAGATTTCGCGTATGCTGACAAGAGACCTTGTCACATAATAGAGCAGGAGATGAGTGTCCTCAGACAGGGTCCTAGGACATTGATTGAATTTTATAACGAAGTTAACAAGAAGTTAACTTTATTAATTAACAAAACAATAATGACTCATGGCACCAATTCGGCCATAACAAAAGAATTAAACGTAAAAAATAGAGAAACAGCTCTTCGCACGTTTATAACGGGGCTTAATCCACCATTGGATCAAGTTCTGTTCACATTGGCACCTAGCGACTTGCCAAACGCTCTTGCTAAAGCGCAAGAGTTACATTCGAATCAAATGCGCGCGCAGTTTGCGTTGCATTTTTATAAAAATAACCAAACCATTAACCCACGAGGTCCCCCACAAGCAAATCGGAGGACTTCGGATTTTCAAAATAATTTGAGGTATCCGCAAAGAAATACCCAGGGGAATGATACCTTTCTGAATCGTCCGGAACCAATGGACGTTGACCCATCTGTGCAGGTGTTAAATAGACCTAATCAGGTACAGGCAAGTCAGCCGCAAGCACGCGTCAGTAGGAATAGTTGGCAACCAAATTATCGTCAAACTGGTATACCTAAAAGAGCTAATGAAAGTGTGCAAATCAGCACTCAGCCCCAACAGAAGGTACAAAGGATTAATAATTTAAATGAGAGCCATTTTTTAGAGTAAATAATGATTTGCCTTATATTGTTAAGTCTGATACGAGGACGGGGCAAATCTTCAGAATATTAATAGATACGGGGGCAACCAGTTCATATATACGGGCGGTGTTCGGCCGGGGTGCGTCTGTAACCGGCAGTGGGTGGGCGCACCGAGGTCGATCTCGGACGGGAGTAGGCCAGTGAAAATAAAAGAACAAACGAGTGTAACGTTACAAATCGGGTTTTATTGATTGTGGTTTTTATAACATGGAGGGTGGAAATTACCTTTTTAAAATAAAATAAAATGTGACGGCTCGAAACTCGTTGGCTGATGTCGACAGGTTGATTGCTGTATCAAGAAGAAGCCGCCAGTCGCAAAGGACCGTTCGCCGGGAACGAAAGCTGCGCACCCCCACAGTGACACCGACGTGTATGTGCAAAGTGCTGACAAACTGCACACACACCTGCCCGCGCGCGTGACAGTGTGTGTGGCACTAACCGCTACTGGAAGGCGTACGGACCACACATTAGGGTGGTCCGGAACTTAGCGATATTTAGGCATCGGGCCTAAACATGCCGGCCCCCTTGCGATCCGCAACATCTTAAGACTCCGCCAATGAATTTCGACCGCCATGCATGCGTAAACAACTTAAACTAAATTGAAATATGAGCGCCGGTAATTCCATTGAATGGTGCGTGCTCTGGTCGGCCGCCTTTCCGACTGGTGTACACCTAGAGCTAAACCTAGGGATGAGAAGAAGCTTATAATCGAAAGTGTTCATATTTCTTGCCATTTTTTATTATTTAATATGATATTTAATATAATATGTACGTATAAAAATTAGCATGTGTGTCTCGTGGAGCGTTATAACGTGCAAGTCTAGGCCTTAGTTGTGCCCGAGAGCACCCAACCGAATATGGTACTCTGGGCCAACAAGGGGCCAAAAGTGCTGGGAAGGACTCCGGGCATCATGATATCCGCGTAGACGGAGGTACCGAGAATGAGGCGAATTGGTGCCGACGCGTAGAATTTTGGGTCAGCCAGCCGAATGTGGGCATATGGCACCGCAATGGTTGAGTCGACGCTGGTGCTGGGTGCCACCCGATAGAAATTAGGTGCCATGGTGGCATGTGTCGATATCGTTTTGGTTTGCCCATGCTTCCCTCGGATGCGGAGCAGGCATCCCTTTCGTCCGTTGACGTTGCTGACGGGTAATTGCAACTCCGCGACGAGGTTTTCGGCGATGATGGTGGTAGGCGAGCAGGCATCAATCAGGGCGCGTACGGAGTGCAGGCGGCCTCCGGTTTCCACGATGACCATCGCTGTAGGGGAGATCGCTACCATCGGGTTGAACGCCAGAATGTGGTTCGATTGGTGAGGCAAGAATCCCGTCCTAAATGCCATTGCCGTTTGCGCTCGCGGCATCAGTTGGCGGTTAGATTCGCTGCTTACGTCTTGTCGTAGTGGGCGGTGTGGCAGGCGAAGAGGCCTTGTCTCCGCTCTGCCTTCCTCTGTCCTGGATCGTTGTGGTCGGCGTTGCAGTCGAAGAGGCCTGGTCTCCGATCTGCGTTCGTCCATGTGTCGCTGTTGTCGGTTGTCGGTGGTTCGTTGCAGTCGTTTTCGTTCATGTTGCAGTAGGGGTCGAAACGTCTGTTTGTCTGCGCGTCGGGTCGTGGCCGGGCGGAGAGGCCGTGTCTCCGCTCCGGAGTCCTGGTCCATTGAGTCGGCCATGGCTGGACGAAGAGACCTAGTCTCCGTTCCAGCGTCTGAGGCATACAGCGAAATCGCGTCGTCGGGGTGGTCTTGAAGCTCCTCTTCTTCCTGCACCTGCTGGCTCCACGGCTTACTGCGGGCTTCACGGAGCAGTTGTTCCTCCTCGTCGACTTCCCTCATATAAAGCGTTGTGTAGTGTTTTTCGCCGCAGCGTCGGCATCGTCCGGCGCTGGTACACGCTGCCGTTTGGTGGCTCATGGCCAGGCAGTTGCCGCAGAAGCGCCCTCGCAGAGCTTCATATAGCCGTTGTTCGGGAGTTTTGCTCCGATAGACAGGGCATAACCGGATTGGGTGTTGCTTGGAGCATAACCGGCACTCGATGGTGTAGCGCGCAGCGTTTGAGGCTGCAGTCCGTTGGCTGGCTGCGAAACGACCCATGTTTACCTAAAGTACGGAACATTTGTTGAATAGGGTGAACGTGGTGAAAAGTGTGGGCCGTTGGGCGAGTGGGGTGGCGAGATGGAGATCGCAATGTTTTGGTTGGGTGAATTACGCACTAATTTGCGTTTTGTATGGCGGGCAAAGAAGCATTTTATGTCGCGGTTAAGGAATTTGGAGACTCTGAGGGCATTAATTAGTTTCTAGATGGCGCTGAACTCGGTGCGAAAACGATGAGTGAACCCACCAAAGTTTAGTTAAATCTTTTTAATATCCTCCCCTCCCACCAAAAATGGTGACATTTTTAGTCAAACATGGTGAAGGTGGTGAGAATAACTGGTTTGTGTCCAGACTATTTAACGACTCTGTGCACTTAACGGGCGCACTGCTTCGTTCAAATATCTTTAACTTCGTCACTGCCACAACCAATAACTCCACCAGCATGGAAAGTTTGTTGAATGACTAAAACGAACTTAACTTAACGAGGTTGCTCGGACAAGAAATACTTCTGTTTGATGCTGAGGACTCAGGCACCCGATCGTACCGACCCAAAAAACAAACAAAATCACTATTCGAAGTTGACTCATGTGAACGCTGCCTAATCGTGTCACTAGTGATTTTCATTGAGGAGGCGTAGTGAAAAAGAATGTGGAAGAGAATCGAACAATTCATTCGCCATTTTTTCTCACATTCATAACCACGCGGCGATAGTAAATTTGCAATTTGGTAAGTATTCCTAACAATTTCAACTCTTGCATGGTTTTACTTAAAACAAAAAACTCACCATTTATTTCTTCTTTTTCAGATTAGGGACACATGACGTGCAGGCAACGGATTCAAAGGGATTACAAGGTAAGTGAATAATGAAGCAATTTGGAGATACGGAAATAATTCCGGCAATACTCATTGCAGATAATAAGGTGGAGCAACTGCGGCCATTTTCGTGGGCGCCGGCATACTCGTTACAGGAGTAGAGGGTGTAAGAGATTTTACACAGCCCGTTTAAGACGAAGTTGACGCACTAGTTTGTGGTTTAGCCGGAGCTGTAGGAGTGGTGCTGCTAATATGCTACTGTTTAAATACGAAGATGGTGAAATTAAAGACGCTTTGTGTATTGAGTTGCTGTTGCTACCACTGCTACAGGTATTGTTCATATTGCTACGCTCTGTCAACTGCGATGTTTAGAGATGCAGTTGTGGCAGGTGTTAGTGAAGTTGTGTTCAGACCAGTATTGGAAGCACTGCAGGCAGCACTCAAACACGATTCCATATTGCGCTTTGTGATGTTACTTGGATGTATTTGCGACTTCATTTGTGACTTAAAGTAATCAGTAATTTTTGTTTGCTCACGTTTATTGATTTCTACAGGGCCAATCAAGGTTTTATACTGTCACAAGGTGATGTCTATAAGGGTAAATGCCAACATGTACCAGTTCCAGCGTATATGATGAAACGTGAGCATCAAAGGCGTCCTTCCTCGACAGCGAATATTTGGAGTAGTTGTAATCACAATAGAACGGAAATCTCTAAATATCATACGTATCGAACTGCAGAATCACAAATGACATTTTTTTTTAAAAATACCGAATCTAACACCCAAAGAATATAGTTTTAATAAACTGCAATGATATGGATGAATTCGATGCCGTGCACGATGTAGTTTGCCATGTTGATAGCGAAACCTGGTTTGAGAGCGCATATTTACACAAATTAATTTCCAAATGAAGATGGTGAGTGGATAAAATAGTTTTGATGCTTATGATGAATTTATCGGAGAGGTTTAAAGTTTTAAAAAACACCATAACTCTTTAGTGAACTCTGAGCTCCCTTTTACTCAGCGCTCTACAGAGAGGTAAACAAATTTTAGAGTGTATAAACATGCACCAAAGCTTTTATTTGTGGCAGCAACTGCCACTACAAACTAAAATGATTTGGTAACAATTCAGCATAGCTTAGGTCCTGACTGCCCAGAAGCGCGTGTTGACGTACATATGTCGCTTACGTTTTAAAATACAAAACCCCGGTGGTCTCTTGCAGAGGTGTGTTGTAAACTGGCTTCCATTTTTTGGTTCATGTATTTACATATATTGAATAAATTTTGTAATTAATAGCTTTATCCAACGGTCACCTTTCTGCTTGCCACCAATTGCTGAGAGATCCAAGTATCGTTTCAATAGTCTAGCGATTTTGAGTGAGCGAGAATGAGTTGGTGGAAAAGCTCGGAAAAATGCATACATTGTAGATGATAAAGACTTTGTAAGCATTGTTTAGCGGTGCCCTTGGAATTATTTGTGGCACAAGCTTATTTGTACGAAAGTCTATTCGAATGTTGAACTAGCTGTATGTTTGTTTATTATATGTATATTTTCGAAAATGTTTGGTATTACCCCTTTTTTTTTGTTTCGGAAATTCACATTTTGTAGTTTTATAAAGCTATAAGTGTTTGTACGATGTATGCATGCATTTAAAGATTTCTATTACGAAATAGTGGTTTTTTTTTTTCCGGTTGGGTGGGGGTTGGTGAACCATCTGTTACTGGCTGGTAGTGGGGCATTGAATTCGATGCGATCTTTTGATGAAATGTTATGATATCATTTGGCTTGATATGATAGGATTATTCTACATCTCGACTTACAGACTTTTACCCTTTAATTTCCTACAGGGTACTTGGAATAGATAGATTTCCTCACGCCCGCACCTCTCCCATGCATGACCTCGACTTCGAGCTTCGGTTAGGCCACGTCCACAATGGGAGACTCTGTATGAGCCCGGGGAGGTGTAGTTATAAGAAGTGCTAGTTTTAAGAATATTAAACCTCCTAGGGAGACTCAGGATGAGCCCAGGGAGTGTTCGTTTATAAGAAGTGTTAGTGTTAAAAGTATAAAACTTCCTAGGGAGACTCAGGATGAGCCCAGGGAGTGATAGTTTATAAGAAGTGTTAGTGTTAAGAATATAAAACCTCCTAGGGAGACTCAGGATGAGCCCAGGGAGTGATAGTTTATAAGAAGTGTTAGTGTTAAGAATATAAAACCTCCTAGGGAGACTCAGGATGAGCCCAGGGAGTGATAGTTTGTAAGGTGTTTTAATTTCGAAGCTCGGGGAATGGTCATGCTGTCAGAGATGGGGGGTGCGGGGGTTATCAAATAGGGAATGGTGGTATTGTTAGAGGAGGGGGTTAGGATGTGGTTGATGCTTTAATACCGTCGGTTCCTTCGGCGGGTAGTAGAATAAGTTTTGCCAACGGTCTTCTCACCTGCCCCTTTTCGGTCCTAAGGTCAACGACACGTACTCGGTCATCTTCGCCGGGGTGGACGTTGACTACTCTTCCCATCCTCCATTCATTTGGTGCTAAATTGTCTTCCTTGAGGATGACCAGATCTCCGACCTTTATATTTTGTTTGGAATGCTTCCACTTTACTCTTTTCTGCAGCTCGGAAAGATATTCCACCTTCCAGCGATGGCAGAAGGTGTGATGCAGAGCCTTAAGTTTCTGCCACCGGTTGACAATTGAGGCTGGATTCTCCCCCACCTCATGTTCTGGTGGAGCCATAAGATGGCCTCCGGTGAGGAAATGACCTGGCGTGAGTGGCTCCAGGTCAGTGGGCTCGTTAGAAGACGGGCTGAGTGGTCGTGAATTCAGGCACGCCTCAATCCTGCACAGAAGGGTATGGAACTCTTCAAACGTAAATTTGTGGGGCAATGCTACTTTTTTAAAATGGCTCTTGAAGCTCTTTACCCCAGCTTCCCACAGCCCACCCATGTGTGGGGCGCCGGCGGGAATGAAATGCCACGTTACTGCTTGGTGGCTATACTTCGAGACCGTTGTGTCTCGGGCTTTGACGAGAAAGGCTTTGAATTCCGACCGTAAAGTTCGGGAAGCTCCGACAAAGTTCGTGCCATTGTCGGAGTAAATATTTTTGGGGCATCCTCTTCTAGCGACGAATCGTGAGAAAGCGGCCAAAAAAGATGGCGTGGTCAAATCGCTTGTCGCTTCAAGATGGATCGCTTTTGTGCTAAAACACACAAAAAGGCAAACGTAGCCTTTTGAAATTCGGCAACCCCTGCCACGGTAGTTCCTGATCTCGAAAGGTCCTGCAAAATCAACTCCTGTGTTCGTGAACGCACGGCTAAAGGTAGTGCGTTCGCGGGGGAGGTTGCCCATAAGTTGGGTCTGTGCCTGTTTCCGATAGATGGTGCACACTTTGCAGTTATGTATGATGGCTCTTATCATGTTTTTTACGTTTGGGATCCAATATTGGGTGCGGATCAGACGCAGGATAAGCTGATTTTCCCCGTGTATTGTTATCGTGTGAATCAAGAGAACTAAAAGGCGCGATAACCTGCAGTTATAAGGGAGGATAATGGGATGTCTTTCATTGTATGCTAAGTCCTGAGAGGCCCCCAGACGTCCCCCTGCTCTAATAAGGTCATCTCGGTCTATAAAGGGGTTCAATGAAAGTATTTCGCTCTTCCCATCAATGGGTTTCCCATCTCCTAGCTGTCGACGTTCTTCGCCATAATGCTGATTTTGGCATACCTTTACCAACCGTTTAGTCGTTGCCGTAATTTCCTCGGGTGAGATGGTCAACGACTTAGATTGGAATACATCTTTGTGTGTCGGGTGTGTTCTTCGGTAGAACCGAATGACGTAGGATAGCACTCTTAAAGCCCTTGGTAGATCTGAGAATCGGTCGAGAATATTCATTTGCAAAATGTTAGTAGCATACGCCTGGGCTCTCTTTTCCTCTACTGCCGTTTGATAATCCGTTTCTTGTATTGGCCATAGGGTTTTGTCTTCTTGCAACCAAGAAGGTCCCTGCCACCACAAGGAATTTTCCACCAATTCCGCAGCAGTTAATCCTCTGCTGCCTAGATCTGCTGGATTCGATTCCGAATTCACGTGCCGCCAGTCCTTGTTTCCAACCGTGTCGATAATCTTGGTGATTCGGTGTGCCACGAACGTTGACCACGAACAGGGCGGCTTCCTTATCCATGCGAGCACAATGGTTGAATCCGTCCATAGATGGTGTTTGACGCGTCCTAACCTGATACCTCGATGAATTGATTCCATCATTTCGGCCAGCAGTACTGCTCCGCAGAGCTCCAAACGGGGTAGGGATAGGGTTTTAACTGGAGCAACTCGCGTTTTAGCAAGTAGAAGGTTGACGTTGACCTGATCTGCACCTTTTACGCGCATATAGACCGCTGCGGCATATGCCTTCTCTGAAGCGTCACAAAACCCATGGAGTTCGATGTCATCTTCTGGTGAATAGTAGACCCAACGGGGTATCCTGATGTTGTCGATTTCATGATAGTGCAGGGTGAAGTCTTTCCATCGTTCCAACGTGTTGCGTGACACTGGTTCATCCCAGTCTGTACCTTCTAGCCAGATACTCTGCATAAGTATCTTCGCCACTACGACCAATGGTGCCAGCCATCCCAGAGGGTCAAAAAGTTTGGCGATGGCGGATAGTATCGCCCTTTTTGTTATGCCTTCCATAGTTTCCAGCATCCCTGCTTTGAAATAGAACAGGTCCGAGTGGGCATTCCAGCGAATTCCCAACGCTTTGACTGTGCTGGTGTCTTCAAACGCCAGAAAATCCTCGCTGAGCAGATCCGTTTTGGGGATGTCTTTGAGAATCTCCTCCGCATTCGCTGTCCATTTTCGAAGTGGAAATCCCGCTGAGTGTAGAACGTGGCGAATTTCATCCCTAGCCTTCATGGTTGACTGAATAGTGTGCCCTCCAGATAGTACGTCATCTACATACATGCATTCCCGGAGCATGGTAGCTGCTGTTGGGTGGGTACTCTCCACATCATCCGCCAATTGTAGAAGAGTCCTGATCGCGAGATATGGAGCACAATTCACTCCGAACGTGACGGTTTTTAGCTCGAACAGGCTAATGGGTTCGTTGGGAGATGTCCGGTAAACAATTCGCTGATATTTGGTATGATTGTCATTCATCCAAATTTGCCTATACATTTTCTCTATATCGCTATTAAATACGTATCGGTATAGCCGCCACCGTAAAATCAATATGGGCAAGTCTGATTGGAGTACAGGGCCGGGGTGGAGGATGTCATTCAGACTGACGCCATTGGCAGTGGGGCTGGAGGCATTGAAGACGACCCGCACTTTAGTTGTGGTGCTTTCGGCCTTTATTACGGCGTGGTGGGGAAGAAAATAGTTTTCAGACTCGTCTGCTGATACGTTACTTTTAATTTTCTGCATGTGTCCGAGTGTTTCATATTCGGATAGTACCCTGGTATATTCTCGTCCTAGCTCTGGACTCTTTGTTAATCGTGTCTCATTTCGAAAGAACTGAGAGCACGCGCGTTTAAGGGACCCTCCTAGTTTCAGGTTTTCAGGGTAATCTTCTCTAAACGGTAGTGCTACTACATATCTGCCGTCCTGCGCTCTTGTTGTCGTTTCCCTGTATAATTTTTCAAAGAATTGTTCGTCTTCCGTTAGCTGTTTGTTCTTGGGCAGGTTTTCCACCTCCCAGAAGGCAGTTAGTTGCTTGTCCAAAGCAACTTCGCTGTAGAATGAAACGAGGTTGCTGGGTGGATTTTGTGTTTGGGTACGACCAGTCAGTATCCAACCGAACACTGTTTCCTGGGCCAGAAGTGTGTTGAGCACATTCTTTCGCAGGCCGCTAAGTATTATTTGGGGATATATGTCTCCGCCAATTATTAGGTCTACGTCTTCGTTGGCGTAAACCCTCTTGTCTGCAAGTATCAGATCTGGAAAGGCCTGCATAGCCATTGAGCTGATATGGCAGGACGGTAACTTTCCAGTTAGTTTTGACAGAATCAGCACCGTCGTCGTCAGGCGGAAGCAGGCATCAACCGGTGAACGTAGTTCAATATCTGATGCCTCCTTGACTTGAGCGGTCACGGCGTCTGTGATGCCTGATACTTGGGCATGCAATTTTCTCGCTGGTACATTGATTCTGCGTTTAAGTCTTTCAGTCATAAAGGAGCATTCAGACCCAGAGTCAATTAGTGCCCGCACAGAGAAATTTTCACCATTGTGGTGTATGTATATATGGGCGGTCCCCAGTAACACGCCTGTGTCTGTGTTGACGTGACACGATGTATAATTGTTATTCCCTGTCGAACCGGTGCTCCGCGCCTCCCGTCTGGCAAGTGCCTGCGTGGATGTAGAAGGAGACTCGTCCGAAGGGTCTTTGAATGGGTTATGCCTGGGTTTGGGTTGGGTCTGCGACTGCGTATCCGCATGCAGGTGAGTGTGGTGGCGAGAGTGGCACGTATTGCAGTTGTACGAACTGGTGCACTTCGTCACTGTGTGTCCTGGGGATAAGCAGTTGAGGCAGCCATTTATCGACTTAATAAATTTGATTCTATCCCCGGGGGATAGATCGGAGAAGCGGGGACAGTTGCGTAATCTGTGCTCGTTGGATCTACACATGTTACAGAGGGCTCTTGGTTGCCGAGACACCTTTGTTTGAAAGGCGCCCAGTCTTTTTGCAGGGTTTTCTGTTGTCAGCCGTGTCGCGACTGGCTTTTGGGTTTTCGACGTCGCATTTTCTACGAAGCCTGACACTGTTTCCAATGTCTGAAAACGATTGGACAAGAATTTGTCCATGTCCTCCCACTTTGAAATGTCCATTTTGTGGTCGATACTTTGTTCCCATAGGGCCAAAGTACTTTCTGGCAGCTTCGTCGAGCACAGATACGTGAGAATTGCGTCCCAGTTTGAGGTGTCAATTCGGTGACTTCTCAGGGATGACAGGCAGTTGTTGATGTCACTCTGTAGCTTTTTGATAGAGCTGCCACACTCATTGTCCACCTTTCTCAAATTGAATAATATTTGCAACTGTGTATTAACCAAGATACGTTTATTCTCGTATCTTCCACACAGGTTTTTCCAGGCCATATCGAAGCCTTCGTTGGTGAGTGGGCATTTCTTTACAATGTCCCTTGCCTCCCCCTCAGTTTTATTGTTCAGGTGGAACAACTTCTCCACCGGAGTCAGGCGCTTATTCATAATGTATATGGCCGTGAACATGTCCCGGAATGTTGGCCAGGATAAGTAGTCGCCTTTGAATACTTCTGTATCACAGGGAGGGAGGCGGATACTGTGCTCAAGCGCGGTCTCGTCGGACTCACGTTTTTCCGGTTTTTTAAACCTTTCTTCCTCAGTAGCAATTGTGGACAAGCATCGCATGTATGCTGAAAAACACGTCCTATGCTTCTTTTTTATAGCCAAGACGCTATCAGAAGATAAACTTTCAGAGCCCATCTGTGATTCGTATGCGGCTTTGGCCTTTTTCCACAGGGACCTTAATTCCTCTTGCAGTATGGCAAGGGTATGTTTGGTATGTTGTTCTGGCGGAATGTTGTTGTATTCGGCCTCGTACTCTGAAATTGCCTCAGCGGCACGAATGTACGATTCCATCGCTACCTAATTTATTTCGCAATTAAAAAAAAGTGACAAAAGACGCAAACCAAAAAAGTCTCCAATTTCCGCGTGAAATTATTTCGTGTGAAATTAAAATAGGGTAACCCAACCAAAATCGCAAATTTCCGCAAGGGTATGTTTAGTTTTTATACTCTTTATTTTAGCAGCTGATTGTTTTGTTTAACAAATTTTATAGAAAGAGGGTAAATCGCCACCCACACAAGTACCAACAATGATTTATTTAATTGTGACCGCGCGGTGTGAAATCGTCTGAAAAGTGTATATTTAATAAAAAAGTGCAAGCTCAAATCACAAATCACGATCGCGTGTTTTAATGAAATATATAATTTTATGAGAAAGGCCCCAAGTGAAACTTAATTATTTGCCAGTGCGTGACTTTGAAAGTTGTGAAAGTGAGTTTATGTCCTCCTTATGTGCGGTATGCGATTTGTATGGGCAATTCGCACTCACAAGGGCACGTAAATGGTTTTAAAGTGAAAACGGAGTTGGGTTCGCTTTGCACTCTTTATTTTTATTTAAAAACAATACACTTTTCACGATTTTTCTTTATTATTGCGAGCGGTCACTACACCTTATTACAATTCATAAAAAAACAGTGGCAAGAAAATATGAAACACTTACTGATGTTGCTTTGTTTGCTGTTGCAGTATATGTATGCCCTTGGTGTCTTCTTGTGTTGTGGCACGGTCACGTTTGTAGCAGGAATCTCACGTAAATCACTTCTTATGTTTGAAGAGGCTTAAGAGCTTGTTGTTGTGGACTGTATAAATAATATGTGCTGATCAATTTTGGCGCTGAAGGACCATGTTCGGCCGGGGTGCGTCTGTAACCGGCAGTGGGTGGGCGCACCGAGGTCGATCTCGGACGGGAGTAGGCCAGTGAAAATAAAAGAACAAACGAATGTAACGTTACAAATCGGGTTTTATTGATTGTGGTTTTTATAACATGGAGGGTGGAAATTACCTTTTTAAAATAAAATAAAATGTGACGGCTCGAAACTCGTTGGCTGATGTCGACAGGTTGATTGCTGTATCAAGAAGAAGCCGCCAGTCGCAAAGGACCGTTCGCCGGGAACGAAAGCTGCACACCCCCACAGTGACACCGACGTGTATGTGCAAAGTGCTGACAAACTGCACACACACCTGCCCGCGCGTGTGACAGTGTGTGTGGCACTAACCGCTACTGGAAGGCGTACGGACCACACATTAGGGTGGTCCGGAACTTAGCGATATTTAGGCATCGGGCCTAAACAGGCGGGAATATACATTAATAAAAACATTTTAGCCATTAAGAAGAGGGTAAGAACTATTCAAGGTTCGACCATCTTCCAATATTTCCATAATATCAATTTATTTGGCGTTCAGGAACGATTTTATGAGATTGAAAATTTGGATTGCGATCTTTTAATTGGAATCAATTTCCTAAACAAAATCGGAGCCAAAATTGATATTCCCAATCATGTGTTGATTTATGGAAATGAAAAAACAGATAAAATACACTTTTTAAATGATGTTAAATTAAACCCCTTGGGACAAAAGAGTCCTAAGGCGCCTGCCGATGATAATACCGGCCAACCGAAAGAAAAAATTCAAAATGAATATGTGAGGAAAAGTTTTAAAAATAATTTGAACCCCTTGGGACAAAAGAGTCCTAAGGCGCCAGCCGAAGGTAATACCGGCAAGATAAAGAATAAATCTGTTCTAGAAGATATTTCGGAAAATGAAATATTTGAAAACAATGAAACTAAAACTAAGAAATTAAAAAGGAAGTTTAAAAAGATTCCGGAAGAAATAACTGTTGAAAATTCGACTGGGATAAATACCAGAACAAAAAACAAAGATGTTTCTAAAAATAGGAACGTATTAAATAATATATTAAATGAGGGGTCTTCATGGATAACCTTCAGAGCAAATAAGGAGAAAGAATTAATTGAGAGCTTGCAAAAAGAAATAAGTGATGAAATTTTGACGACGCATAGTGATGTGAATCTAGATTTACCGTTTCGTACGGATGTTAAGGCAGAGATTCGAACAATTGAGGAAAGGCCAATTTGGTCCAAACAATATCCTTATCCAATGTCGGTGAACGGTTTTGTGAATGATGAAATTCAGAATTTGTTGAGAAAGGGAATAATTAGGGAAAGCAAAAGTCCATACAATTCTCCAGTATGGGTGGTTCCAAAGAAAGGGATAAATGATGACGGAAGTCCGAAGCTGAGGTTAGTCATCGACTTCAAAAAAATTAATGAGAAAACTACGTCGGATAGATACCCGATGCCAAACCCGGAAATAATACTTTCAAATTTGGGAAAATCAAAATACTTTTCTACAATTGACTTAGAGTCTGGGTTTTATCAAATATTAATGATAGAAGACGATATAGAGAAGACGGCATTCTCTGTGAATAATGGAAAATATGAATTTTTAAGAATGCCATTTGGATTGAAAAATGCACCGAGTATTTTTCAAAGGGCTATGGATAATGTACTAAGAAAATATATAGGAAAGTTTTGTCATGTTTATGTTGATGATGTTATAATTTTTTCACAAAGTTTGGATGATCACAAAAAACATTTAAGTTTGGTGATCGACATACTAAAGGGGGCAAATATGAAAATATCTTCTGAGAAGTCAAAGTTTTATCAAAAGGAGGTGGAATTTTTGGGATATGTTGTAGCAAATAACATTATCAAAACTGATCCAAAAAAGATTGAGGCTATACAGAATTATCCAATACCAAAAACATTACGTCAATTGCGAGGATTTTTGGGATTGACAGGTTATTATAGGAAATTTATAGAAAACTACGCTGTAGTATCAAAGCCATTAACTAAGCATTTGCAAGGGGAGAATGGAAGAATTTCCCAATATCTATCAAAAAAGAAGGATGTTAATCTCGATCAGGAGGGAGTGGCTGCTTGTGAAAAGTTGAAAGGTTTGTTGTCTCAACAGGTGGAATTAACTCAACCTGATTATGATAAAAAATTTGTATTGACTACGGATGCGTCAAATGTTGCTTTGGGGGCTGTGTTATCACAGGAAGGTAAACCCATTATATTTATTTCAAAAACCTTGAATTCTACTGAATTAAATTATGCAACCAATGAGAAGGAATTGTTTGCTATAGTGTGGGCTTTAAAGGCCCTACGAAATTACCTTTACGGTGTGAATGACTTGGAAATACACACCGACCATCAGCCTCAATCGTTTGCGATTTCTGAAAGAAACCCGAATATTAAAATTAAAAGATGGAGAGCATTTATAGAAGAATTTTCGCCAAAAATAATTTACAAACCAGGGGCGACAAATGTCGTTGCTGACGCACTATCAAGGCAGATACTGAATAATTTAACTAGTTCTGAAGAGTCAAGCCGCTCAAGTGATTCAATCGTAAATACTCAACATTCTGCAGAAAGCAGCGATGAGTATCAGATTCATGAAACAAAAAAACCATTAAATCATTTTAAACAACAAATATTAATAGATAACGGCGCAAGAATAACTGTCTTAGAGACAATTTCTAATTTCAATAATAAACGATTCTTAATTGAATATGACATACCAGGAAATATAATAGGTGTTTTAAAGGAATACGTAAATCCAAAAATAGTTACGGGAATACACTGCACGCCCGAAGTGCTTTATGAAATAAAAAACATTTTAAGGGAAACATTTCCAACAATAAAATTTTTATATACAAAGTTATTCGCTAATGATGTTCCTAATAGAGAGGATCAGGGAGCAATTATTGAACAGACGCATAATAGGGCACATAGGAACTATAGGGAAAATCTGGCTCAAATAAGGAATCAATATTACTGGCCATTAATGATTAAACAATTTAAGCAATATGCGAAAAATTGTAAAATTTGCAATAGTAATAAATACGAAAGGCACCCGAAATTAATTCCGATAGGAGAGGCACCTATCCCGGAAAAAGAAGGAGAGCAACTCCATATGGACATTTTTTTCGCACAAAAGCTAAAATTTGTTACGTGTATCGATTCTTATTCTAAATATTTAGTTGTAAGATATATTGAGGATAAATCAAACTTGGAAGATAAAGTTTTAGAACTTTTACAAACATTTCCAGATGTTAGGAGTATAGTTATAGATAATGAACCAGGTTTTAGCACAATACAGTTCAAATCCTTGATGGAAAGGTTTAACATTCAGATTTATTATTGTACACCACGTCATAGTACAAGCAATGGACAAATAGAGAGGGTTCATTCAACACTAATAGAAATGTCTCGTTGTTTGAAGCAAGAACATAGTTTAATAAGTAATTTTGAATCAATTATGAGAGCGGTTCAGCAGTATAATAAAACGATACATTCGGTAACAGGTAAACAACCTTATAATATTTTGTTTAATAAAGAGGCTCATGAAAATGTTAAGGACATATTGGAAAAAGCTCAAGGGAAAATGCTGGATTATCATAACAAAAAAAGGCTACAAAAAAGTTATCACAAAGGGGAAATTATATACGAAAAAATACATGGGGAAAGAAATAAATTAAACCCCAAATACAAAAGACAAATAGTAGTAGAAGATTTGGGAAATAAAGTTAAAATACAAAGCAGAAACAGAATAATTCATAAAGACAATATTAAAGTTTAATTTTATCGTTTTGTACGAAGAATGGAAAAATTTATACAGATTTCGGTGATGTTATTTTATATCACTATTACCACGTCAGATATAATAGATTATACAAGAGAAAACTATATACTTGTGGAAGAAGAAGATGCAGCAATTTTTGAATGCTATGGATCAATATACCATTTAACAAATTTATCATTATTTGAAAATATCGTAGAAAATTATAAAATCAATAGAGAAACAATATCAATTGACAGTTCAAGTGCAGATTATGCTTATGAAATGCAAATGATAGAAACATTACTGAAACAATTAAATGTTGATAATAGTAGGTCGAAAAGAGGAATAAATGAACTCGGTACAGTTTGGAAATAGATTTCGGGTACACCTGACCATGATGATTTTATGCAGATCACAAATAAAGTAAATGATCTTATAGAAAATAATAATAGGCAGTTTACAACAAATTCACAAATGTTTAAAACAATCACAGAACTAACCAAAATATTAAAGCAAATACAAGGCAGTTCCAATGAAAAAACTGTTTTAAAACAGAGAAATAAATTAATAATCACTGAACTTGAAAACACAGTGGAAACCATTACATTGTCAAAGGTAAGAATATTAAATCCTTTGATTTTGGATATGGCAGAAATAAGGGAGATAATAAGCGAAGAAAGAGTAAATGTAACAATATCAGATCTTGTGGATGTTTCAGAATTCAAAATTGTACAAAAAAACAATTTAATAGTTATTTACATTAAGTATCCAAAGGTAAAGAACATATGCAAATTATTTAAAGCAATGGCCGTAGCGCAAAAAGATGGAAAATTAGTAATAGAAAATGAAATAATAAAATGTAATGAAAAATTTTATTCAGTTAAATTTTGTAAAAAAGAATTAAATAATGCATTTTGTATGATAAAAGAAAATAACACATGTTTGTCTGATATGTTAAATAACAAACATGCTAATTGCACAAAAATAAATGAAAAAAACGAGTCAGTAAAAATTGTAAAAGACGGTGCAGTAATAGCATCAGGAAAACATAAAGTTAATAATCAAACAATAGATGGGGTATATTTGATAACTTTTCAGAATAATGTAATAATCGACAATAAAAAATATGAAAACCCAACAGGAAAAATTTTGAACTATTTAAAAGAAGGAAAATTTAAACCATTTTTTGTTAAAGAATATGTCGAAACAAAAAATGTAGATTTGAGGTTGGACAATTTCAATGTACTTAACCCAATAAGACAGGAAATAAAAAGAAATCCTTTTTGGTGGTCATTTACTATTTTACTATTGATAACAATAACTACATATTTAATTTATAAATTAATCGTACACATTAATATTAAAATGAAATTAAAAAATTCAAAAGAAAAAGAAGAAACTCTATTGAAGTTGTCCAATAAAATAAATCATTTAACCGCTTTGTATTCGAAGACGGGTCGCTTCGATTTAGAGGTGGGGGAGTTAACGCCGCCACTTACACATAGCACTTACCCATAATGTAAACATATATACTTCTACGCATTGGCCCATGCCACTTACCTATAATGTAAACAATTACACTTCTAAGCTAATGTGTCAAATATGTCGCTTGACACATATGGTCCGCTTTCTTTGGAAATAGGAATTTAAGTGAAGTATTGGTTATCTTTAAGTAACGTATTGTTTATCGCATTTCCGTTCCTAGAAGTTAGGCTTAAATATTCTATCTAGGCTTAAGCATGAAATTGTATAAAAGATGAATAATAAAGAAAGTCAGTTCAGTTTATGTTTGCCAAGCAGTCATGCTGCCAAATAATTGACTCATCATTTGAAGCAACGGTTTAGTGAGGATATTTTTTAAAAACCTCCCGCGACCGGGCTAAAGTTTAAGTTGCATACATACAGTGGGTCACAGTTAAAGTGAGCCACACTAGCTAGTTATCAAAAAAATTAATAAATTTATTTAAAAACAACCCAGATTGAAAATAATTGTATATGATTTTATTGTTTCAATATCATAGTTCAGTAATTCATTACGTACATGAAGTAGTTCCATTGTTTATCATAAAAAAAAATTAAAAAACTAAAGTAATTCGTAAATCTATCTCACAGTGAAAGTGAGCCACCTTGACTAAATTAAACCGAAATACAAAATTAATACTTTGTGGGGCCACCTTTCGCTGAAATTACGGCTTGTAGACGTCTGGGCATTGATTCTAACAATTTGCAGGTATATGTTGAAGGGATTGCCCGCCACTCGTCTTGTAAGGCGTCTAAAAGGCTTTGTTTAGACGAAATGCTATGCTTTCTCAGGTTTTGGTCAACGCGTGACCATAACTTTTCAATAATATTCAAGTCTGGAGACTGCGGTGGTACTTCTAACACGTGGGGACAATTATATAACAGATATTCCCGTGCAACAAGGGATTTGTGTTTGGGATCATTGTCCTGGTAAAAATAGAAGTCTCCTTCGATCCCAAGTCTCTCGACACTTGGCTTAAGATTTTGCTTTAAAATGTCTATATAAACGTATTTATTCATTATACCCGGAATATATTGAAGATTTCCAGTGCCACCACCTGCCATGCAGCCCCAAACCATGACTGAGCCACCGCCGTGCTTCATACTGAGAGTAAGGTTTTTCTGCTGAAATTCAGTGTTCTTCTGCCGCCATACCGTCTTCTTACCGTCTGAGCCAAATAAGTTAAATTTACTTTCATCTGTAAATAGAACCTAAAAAATATTATTATGGCATCTACAGTCCATTCCAACATCAAATACCTTTTGCCAAAAACTCATGTCCTTAAGAACGTATTTCCGCGCGAACTCCAGCCGTTTTTTACGGTTTTTATTGTTAATAAATGGCTTGTTTCTGGCCGTTCGACCATTATAGCCGTGATTTCTGAGAACCCTTCTCACAGTTTCGGGGTTAACGTGGATATTTAATTCCTCTTCAACCACCTTGGTCAATTTTGGAGCACTCAGATGAGGATTTTTCTTGATTTCCCGTATAATAAATGCCTCATCCCTCTCGGAAAACGCCTTTTTTTTGCTCTCCCTCTGCTTGTTTCTTATTCTTCCACCTTCAGTAAAGCGATGTATGATGTGCTGGACAGTTCCCCGACTTTTATTTACAAGTTTTGCTATATCTCTTTGGGATTTTCCCTTTTTGAAAAGGTCAATTATTAACTGCCTGATTTCAACACTTGTTTGCCGACCCATCCTCACTAATCGCTTCTTAACACGCAACTAACGCACTAACAATAAGATGCAAACAAAAATTTATATCCAAAAAGAGATATACCGTTATTTTAGCAGAAACAATATAAGGTGGCTCACTTTGACTGTGACGTAGGTTTTCTCATTTGTTTTTGTTCTTCATTATTTCTTTTACTTCGACAGCGAGCAACAACAAAAAAGTGCATTTAGATTATACAAAAAAACTTACTTTATGCACCTAGCAAGAAATAAAGGGTATAAGGTGGGTTTTACAAAAGCTACTTAAACAAATATTTTCAAATAAATGGTGGCTCACTTTGACTGTGACTCACTGTATGTATGTATGCATGGAATTTTTTGCATGAGACGATGGCAATGATTTTATTTTATTATATGATTTGCTTGCTGCGTAAATGGATATACATATGCTCATAATTTCAAAGATTTTTTCAGCTCCTCGATATTTTGTTCTATGTTTGTTTGATAATATTATTTTTGATTGAATCTCTAAGTATTTAGCTCTTCTATTATTATTTTTTTTGAGGTGATTGGATAACTGATGGAAAAAGTGGAATCTGTACAAGCAGTTTCGAAAAATGCTTTGAAAAGCGGGCTTAAATGTGCAGTCAAAAGCTGTAGAAAATCAAAGCGCCATCACGAAAGTCTGAGAATCTTTAAGTTTCCACCCTGTGATTCTGTCATGGGTCAGGTTTGGAGGGAAAAATGTAATATAAACGAAGAAGATTACTCAAAATCGCTCTATATTTATGGAAATCATTTCATAGATTCAGACATGGGAAAAAGAACATAGAGTTACCTTCATTGAGATATTTTATTGGATATGTTGCATTTAAAATGTTGCCCAAAATTAATTGCACCATTTGCACTGCTGAGTTAAAAAAAGAAAATGAAATTTTGACTGCCCCAAGTGAACTTTTCATTTTTCATAAAAACTACAACTCTATATGCGATTTTGGTAGCCTTTTGGCAACTTCTCAAATTTTCTTAGAAGCATGTTTAATTCATATAAAAATTATTGGTAGAATTTTTGAAAAGGATCCCCACAAAGTTGGCATAAAAAAATATATAGTAGAGAAATGCAAGGAAAATACACATGATTTGTTTTCTCAATGTTGCGAGCACAAGGAAGCCATGCTCAATTTTATAATCTTAATAATGCTACGAAAGCACTGCTCTTGGAGTTCTGAAAAAAATAATACTTCGCGGAAACTTATAATACTTGGAAACAAAATAAAAAACAAAAACAAACAAAAAAATTGCCTGAGCAATGAATTATTAGGTATTTTTATTCGGAATTTATAAGCAAGCAGAGAAAATTGTTTTTGTTTTCACATTGAAAAAAAATTTGTTTGACAATTAGAGCGACTTATAAATTCCTAATAAGAAATAGCTTTTATATTATAATTATTTATTTATTATTTAATTGAATTACTTTTTTTGAAATCAATTAAAAATATATTCAGAAATAACAATTAATTTGGAGCAACATTTTTTTTTTATTAGTAATATTTTAACTAACACGAGACCTTGGTCAAATAATAATTATTTTTCTATCATGAAGTATTATTATCAAAGAATTGCCCTAACTATTTTTGAGATTTATTTTTATTTTGATCAAGAATGGAAATTATTTTAGTTTTTACTTGTGTTAATAAAATATAATCAATATTTTTTGAAGTATTGAATTTTCATGATTATTTATTTGAACTACATATTAATATGAATTATTATTTTTTAAATTAACCAAAATTATATTATACTACCAAACCCGGCAGACGTTGTCCTGCCCAAACACTAACTTGTTTGCATTTAAAATATGTGATTCGCCCTCCTAATTTCAGCTCCACATCCTTCTCTCCGTCCATCTTCTTCATATGCTTTTGTCTTTTCATATTGATTTTTAATTGTCATCCATACACCTATCCCTTTCTCAATCCCAATCCCAAAAGGATTTAAAATTACTCCATTTTAAAAATCGCATCAAGACCTTTCATTTTAGACCCATTTTTTCACAAAAACCTTCTAGCTCCAATTTTGGTCTACGTTTTGGTTTATATCTAAAAACCTTCCTGGTTGACACTTTGACCAATATCTCGAAAACGGGCTCAAATTGAAAGAACACTTTATAATGTTATCCTGGTCAACATTTTTAGGGAAATCTCCAAAACCTTTCCAAATACCTTTATTTTTTTAGCGTATAACCATCTCGAGCGGATACAAAATTTACCTTCCAAATTTAGTTATGTGTGTAAAGTCCAGCCGTTCTCAAAATAGATGTTTCCATAAATGAAGCAAAGTCCAAATGAATCCTGTGGCCTTCCCCTTTCTTTTTATACCAATTTTGTGCGAATATTCCAAGGTTTACCCGAAACCACATTTTGACTGATAACTCCGTTATCGATAAATATATCGAATTGAACCAAAGTCCAAATGAAAGCTGTGGTCTTCCCCTTTCGTTTAATACAAATTTTGTGCGAATATTCCAAAGTTTACCCGAAACCACATTTTGACCGATAACTCTGTTATCGATAAATATATCGAATTGAACCAAAGTCCAAATGAAAGCTGTGGTCTTCCCCTTTCGTTTGATACAAATTTTGTGCGAATATTCCAAAGTTACCCGAAACCACATTTTGACCGATAACTCTGTTATGGATAAATATATCGAATTGAACCAAAGTCCAAATGAAAGCTGTGGTCTTCCCCTTTCGTTTGATACAAATTTTGTGCGAATGTTCCAAAGTTTACCTGAAACCACATTTTGACCGATAACTCCGTTATCGATAAATATATCGAAATGAACCAAAGTCCAAATGAAAGCTGTGGTCTTCCTCTTTCGTTTGATACAAATTTTGTGCGAATATTCCAAAGTTTACCCGAAACCACATTTTGATCGATAACTTTGTTATCGATAAATATATCGAACTGAACCAAAGTCCAAATGAAAGCTGTGGTCTTCCTCTTTCGTTTGATACAAATTTTGTGCGAATATTCCAAAGTTTACCCGAAACTACATTTTGATCGATAACTTTGTTATCGATAAATATATCGAACTGAACCAAAGTCCAAATGAAAGCTGTGGTCTTCCCCTTTCGTTTGATACCAATTTTGTGCGAATATTCCAAAGTTTACACGAAACCACATTTTGACCGATAACTCTGTTATCGATAAATATATCGAAATGAGCCAAAGTCCAAATGAAAGCTGTGGTCTTCCCCTTTCGTTTGATACCACTTTTGTGCGAATATTCCAAAGTTTACCTGAAACCACATTTTGACCGATAACTCCGTTATCGATAAATATATCGAATTGAACCAAAGTCCAAATGAAAGCTGTGGTCTTCCCCTTTCGTTTGATACACATTTTGTGCGAATATTCCAAAGTTTACCCGAAACCACATTTTGACCGATAGCTCTGTTATCGATAAATATATCGAATTGAACCAAAGTCCAAATGAAAGCTGTGGTCTTCCCCTTTCGTTTGATACAAATTTTGTGCGAATATTCCAAAGTTTACCCGAAACCACATTTTGATCGATAACTTTGTTATCGATAAATATATCGAATTGAACCAAAGTCCAAATGCAAGCTGTGGTCTTCCCCTTTCGTTTGATACCAATTTTGTGCGAATATTCCAAAGTTTACCCGAAACCACATTTTGACCGATAACTCTGTTATCGATAAATATATCGAAATTTCATGATACCTGTTACCTATTCTACACTCCTAAGAAGCTGTCTGCAAAATTTCGTAATGATCGGGCCATTTGTTCAGACGATAAAGAACCACAAACATCCGTAGTCACTCACAAACTTACGTTTTTATATATTAGTAAGATTATACGGAAATTGTATATATAATTAAGTATTTTCTCCTTTTTTCAATTTTTTAGTATTATTTTATTTCTTGGTTGTCCAAGTTGTTGCATCTGCTCTATCTTCTTCAAAAAATCCGAGTTGAAAAAAGTCTAAATATTTCAAGTCGCACATTACCATTACTAAGAAGAGTGATTCCAAAGCCACTCATGCCGACCAATTTACATATAATTGAAGGGCGAGAGTGCAAAAGGGCCTAACCCACAATTTCAAAATTTTTCAAGGCGCGAGAAAAACGTTCGCATTTTTCGAATTTTCAGTGTATTGATCTGAAAGTGAAATCACTTTTAGATCTTGATAGCATAGGGGTTCAAATCTCATGCGATTCGGTGCAGTAGTTTCGGAATTACGAGACTTCGAATTTCTCATGGGCCTAACCAAAGGGGTGCCGAGAGTGCAAAAGGGCCTAACCCGAAGGTGCCTTTCACTTTGCCGGCGTCAGCTATTGTTCATTTCCTGTTTTTATTTAATTATTATTGCACACTCACATCAACAGTCGGAGACTGTTTCGCACTGATGTTTTTCTCCTTGGCTGTCGTATACGCGTGACCCTGGCGTCGCGATTCGCGACGAGAGTCTCGTTGTCTTGGCATTTCTCCGCTAGTTTTCAATGTAGAGAAATGAAATAAAGTGGAAAATGAGTAGTGGGGATTACTCCACAACGCCTTGATTCCGTTTTTTTTTGAAATTTTGATTAAAAATTGCCAATACAAAACGATTTACATAAACGTCAACATACCGATCGCACTTTGAACTGTCACAACATAACCTAGGAAAACACAATCAAAAAACACTGTCGTAGGATAATTACTTGAAGCTTCTCATTAACGCTAAACACCCTAGATGTCGTCGCAGACTTATGGTCTTTGTTTAAACTTGAGCGATATGAACAAAAACACGGTTTCCCCATAAGGCGCAATGAGGGCTTAGGCCCTTTTGCACTCTCGCTACCCCGCGGGTTAGGACCTCGGCCAACTTTGAAAATTCATAAAAAATTCAAAAAAAATTTTAGAATTTTTTGGTCAACGCCTACGTGACAAGACGTGTTTTGGCAAACTGAAAAAATTAAAAACTCAATTTCGAAAAAAGTGTGGGTTAGGCCCTTTTGGACTCCCGCCCTTCAATTTATCTTCGTAGCCATAGAAAATTACATGCTACCTTCGGTATTGTCATTGCCAACACCTCCGTCATACTATACGGTTGACGAGATGTTAACTCCATGTTATTCATAGTGGACGTGATGTTAAGCCATCTGCTCTGCTACGGGTCGTCATGTTATTCATAGTGGACGTGATGTTAACTTCTCTGCTCTGGTCCGGGTTGTAATATTACGTCCGCCGAAGAAAAATAATGCGTATTCTGTATACTGTTTATTCTGTGCTCATACTTAGAAAACCTGAACTGAGGATAACTAAAGCGGTTCTCAAATGGTGGCGCAGAGAGTTATTGGTTAATGTCACAATATTCAGTTTGTAAGCATGGGTCATAACACTTTTTCTGAGTGCTGACACAGTTGCACCAGCACACTAAAATGTGCTAGCACACTGTGCCGGCACGATTGTGCTTTTGCGAACTATCGAAAGTCGATAATTGAGCCGCACACTTGGCGCCGTTTTCTGCTTGCATATATATTAATTCACCCACACATTGCTCACAATCGTATAGAATTTACCAAAAGCATTTGGTATTACATCTGATAAATCAAATTTCGTTAAACCAGGCTACCTTCCGTAAATCAAAAAAAAAAAATACATTCACTCTGGAGGAAACAAGCAACCTGGCTTTGGAAGAAACCAACCTTGGCCATTCACCCAAAACTCCAAAAAACGTTTGAGCGTAAAAGCGCTTGCATTTTTTAATAACACAATTCTCCGATATGATTTTGGACCATTTCAAATGCACCAAGTAAATTTGTGACACATTTCAAATGCAAAACAAACTTCCGCAATACACAAATGCTTTCGCTGATCTCGAACACAATTTGGAGCTTAGATTTCAGGATTTTAGTAGCATTAAGCATTTAGCTGAACTATACAACAATCCTCTTCTTTGTAAAATTGAAGACCAGGAAATCAATTTACAAGAAGAATTGAAAGTACTTCAATGTGACATTGAACTTCCTTTTGAGGGTGGCCTTCAATTTTGGAAAGAATGAAATTTATAAGCTGTTCTCTATGTTCGGGACAACGTATATTTGTGAATCTGCATTTTCTTCCATGGTTTTCATTAAAAATTCACATCGGAGTAGACTGACCGATGAACATTTGGAAAATCTACTCAGGATAAAAATTACTGATTTCGATTTAAACTACGATGATGTAGTTAAATATGTTTCCTCGTAATCACGCAAGCAAAAAAAAACAAAAAACTCGTAAGAAAACTTAAAATAAGTAAATGAATTATTTTTTATTTTTTATATTTTGTTGTTGGATTTTTGCGGTCTATTTTGTTTACATATTTGTAAGTTTTTGCAAGCTCGAGACCAAATAAACAATAATTCGTAATGAATTTAATTGTCAGTTTTTTTGGGAAAAATTGATAATTGGAGAAAAATTACAAAGGAAAAATCAACAGCGATGGATAGGATTACATGTTTCAGAGTTTCCAGGCTCATCATCAGATCCCTTTTCGGACACGGATTCGAACTCGTGTCTGCACCAAAGCCGCTGTTAGAAAATTCCAACACTAAGCAATGATGCCCTGTGACGTCACAATGCACTTATCTCCACTTCAATTAATTCCCTTTTGTTTGTTTGTTCTTGCCAACTGTATACACAAAATTTCTTAAGAC